>CM067369.1:222287007-222887007 GCA_034401795.1 Chaetoderma sp. LZ-2023a
TCTTTTAGATAACACATCTTAAAGACCCACCGTCTTTTGACATCAAACACAGGTGGTCGCTATGGAAGGATTGATATTTACATATTTAGAGTATTGTAGTGAGTAGAATTATAACGATTGACCCATGAAACCCCTAATTTGACATTAATCCCATCTCTCTACTCCGTCTAGAGCTTGAGTAATGCGAATTTTCCACTGGGAAGGCGGCCATTTTGAATCCACCATTTTGAATGGGTTCCCTTGGTAGAATCACGTGGCACCGCATCTAATTATGATCAGGATACCTTAAACCACCTATATGCCAAATTTCATGCTTTCTGCCGGAATGGAACATCTTTTTCACATATCTGCCCTATAAGCTCTATAAACAAGGCCTGCAAAAATAAAGCGGCATCTACTAAATGAGTATCTTTAATTCGCATAAGGTGACGGTGTTGACTTCTTCGGAAATCATCCACCCCACCTTCAGGTAAACCATCGTGCATCCCACTAAGTTATAATTACACTAGGTTGATTAATTTTCTCACTCTTAGCATTGTTTGAATAGGAGAGTGGCCCTTTTTGCCGCATCTTTTCCGCTTCAGCGTTGTAGTTATTTTCCTGTGATAGAGGTCTGCACGAGGCACTTGCCTCTCGCAGCCAAAACTTGTTTGGCTGCCCTGAGGTAACTATAGTTTATATTAAACCAGTTAAAGTAGCCACGCAGGGATACTTCACAGAATATACAGATCAGAGATCGGCGAGGTACCTCTGTCGAGAATCAGGATAGACAACACCATACCGTTTTACATACTTAAATAAACTAGCAGCAAACGAGTACGATTATTTGTCTACTATAATATATTTCTATGTCTCAATTCTAAATTAGCAATAATGAACTGACATACCGGTAACAACAACAGCTGGGATGAAACGGTGCGGTTCAACTTCCGCGACAATGGTCGCACGACCCCACTGAAACGTGATCGTTCCACCGACTCTAGAGGTCGGTCTTTGTGGAGTCCAGAGAGACATGGTTATTCTTCCGTATCTCCGAGGCTAGCTAAGCAGCAGCATCGGACTGACGCACCGTGTACCTGCAGTGCCTATGTACAGGATGATTACCCGGAGCAGCGTGTACCCCTGGAGGCTACAATACCAATAATTAAAGGGCCACCATGACATTTTTGCTATCAAACATACGTAGGTCTAAAACAAATTGATCAGTCATCAGAAAAATCGCTGTGTACAAAGCTACGAAAGCTTATCGATTTAATAGTATGACACAGCTGCGAGTATTGTCTCTACAACTACAACCTCTGATATGCTTTCCGGGGCAATGGCAACATGAAGATGCTGCAAGATCCGTAGGTATCGATGGCTCAGTCATGAGAACAAGCACAGCAATAGTATTCTTATGCTTGAAGCCAAATTCATGTATGCTGGTCAAATGTGTCTTTCTACTGTCTGAAATAAAGAACTCAAAATATGCTGTCTGCATGTAATGTAACATAGGTCGGCATACCGCCCGGGGACAAGACATGTGGTCGTCATGAAAGCTGTCGTCGTGGTAGTGTCCTCAAGCTTAGGGTCGCCGGAGAGGGGGTTTGTGTGTCTGGGTGTGGGGGTGGGTGAGGGTGGGGGCGGTCAGTGCGATCCAGCGGGGTCTGGTCAGTCAGTCAGAGATCCTCCATGGCCAGGAGTCCTCCCTGGCGTCTCTCTGTCATAATCCTCGGGGCTTGCGAAGCAGTCTCACGGTGTTTCTTTAGGGCTCCCCATAAATGTTTGCTGGCAGAAGTGATCAGCCGTCTCGGATCCTCATAAGAGAACAGAGGCGGGTGGGTCGTAGACAGTCATTTACCAAGAGTTGCATAGGAGACGGAATGTTAGACAAATCATGAACAGAAGAGGTGAGCGTTAAAAGTGCAGTTCGGCGTGATGTTCCATCACAAATTTATTTTAAGGCAAAGTGCGGAGCTAAAAGATGTGCTAAATAGCACAAGGAGAGGCAGAGAGTCCTCGGGGAAGGCGGAATATTTTATTATGTTAATTTGACCACTGAAGTCTATGTAGTTGTTGATCATGGCGAGAAGTCAATGAAGAAAAGGTGCTGTGGTGAGATCACACTGGCTGTACCACAGTGGAGCGGGAACCCAGACAGACTGTCGACTGGCGTCATTGCCGAACCGTCAGTGCTAGATCTGACAGAAGATTGGTCTTGTTCATGGCAGAATCTACTCCTTTTATACTAGACGGCTCTGCGTTTCAGGAGTTTTACAATTTTCTTAGGCCTTTCGACCCATACTTTCTACAAAAATGCCAAGTTACTGCAAGGTCATCCAAGACCGTACTAGTCATTCTACCACATTCAGAACTTAGTAAACGGATCAGGTCACCAACTGATAGCCCCACCCACCCCCAACCGGTAAAGCGAACAGATACCCGGTCATCAGCAATAGTCCTATTAGACTCTCCTGTGGACCTACTTCAGATACCTCTACCAGCCTCCCCACCGCCTTTGTCGCCAGAGGAATTCGCTCCCCTTCCACGAAGTGCAGATATTGACCAGAAATCCGGTCCAAGACCCAAATCAACTCCCGTGGATCCAAGCCAGATATCTCTACCAGAGTACACACCTCCTTTGTCTCCAGAGGAATTCCCTCCCATTCCACAGAGAGCAAATGTTAACCGAAAATCTGGTCCCAGGACCAGATCAGCTCCACTGAATCAAAAAGGTCTCATACGCCCAACCCCAGAGACCAAAGCACCTCAACCAAGGGTTTCTCCTACACCATGTAAAAACAGAACTCATCCTTAAAATAAATGCAAGAAATCTACACTCTTAGAAGGAAATTCTTTCTGGAAATCCCGATCCTCAGCTCCTTCAGTCTAATCCGAATAAATCTAGAGCCACATTTAGACACCCAGATAGCCTGCTATCCAAGGGCAAAACTGTTCCACCCTAGGACCATTGTCAAAATTAATTCATGGGCACCTATCATCCAGAGAAAATCGTCGTAAACATTGGCATACATGAGAGGGATGAACCTATATCTTGAACTGGCCAACTAATCCAACAGCTATTCAGTACAATTCGGTCAAAATCTCCAAATTCAAAGATTTACTTGAGTAAACTGAACTATTTTCATCGCCTAAGTGAACAGTAGAAGAGGACGGTAGAGTTTATCAATTCATCTGTAGAATCCCAGGCATTCCTTGTGGACAAAGGTATAAGTCATCCCTAGTCTACAAATTCCTGACTTTCAGGTGGCCTAGGACAACATCCATTGGAGTGAGAAAACTGCTAACACAATGTATCATAGCTGGTTAACTTTTCTTAATTTAACCTAACTGAGGGTCAGGAAACTATAACCACCCCAGTATCGGGCTGAGTAGTGATATTGTTTTCTCTGGCCCCACATTATCTGAAGCAGACAAATCTGTACTCAATCTTGACCTAACAGCTGTACCAACACCAAGGCCCAAAATTGACAGTTTTAGATAACAGCATGTGGGAAGTTCTTGAATTTGCCCACCGCGTCAAATTAACAGACTTTTCGAAACTAAAAAAGTAACATTCTGACATTTATTGAAAAAACTGGCTGGGCACCAAACTCAAAATTAGTCGTGTGTGTGTGCGTGCGTGCGTGCGTGCGTGCGTGCGTGCGTGCGTGCGTGCGTGCGTGCGTGCGTGCGTGCGTGCGTGTGTATGGGCCTACTTATATGATCTATTGTACATTATAAGACTGAGGCGAGATTCATATCATTTCTCACCGAAAGTCTGTATGGCTAATAAAATCACCAAATGGATTAATTTACTGGCTAATAATTCCAGAAGGGTAGTCAGGTCCCGGTATAAGTATTCATATCAAGGTAGCTTTTTAGCATTCTGTCACTGTGCCATTGTCTTATATATGTTAATGTACACATATTTTGTAATGTGTGTAAGGAGTCCATCGCTCCATAGGCCATGCCTTTGATGGACTGCCTGTTTCGAGTCTATTTATATGTATAGAAAACCCATGCAATAAAGCAACTATAAATCCGATCACCATTTTATAGTGAGTAAATTGTCATTTGGAAAAACCTTAACGGTGGTTAAGTTTTTTCACAAAAGTATAACAATAAACTACGTCCAAATTGCATAAAATTGGGAAAATCGGTCGATTTCGTTTTGATGCAGAAGTAATCTGTAAAATTTATGGAAAGCAGATTTAAAAAATTGATTTGAAAAAGAGTTAAAAATACCCTTAGCATAAACGTCGGAAAAGTCATAACTATATCTCTAAAAGTATACCATTTTAACGAGACAAAACAAAATGTTCCTCACCTATCAGCTTAGACTTGCTAGCGGTGCGCCTATGCGGAGGACTATCCAGCGGCGCCACACGATTCTGCCATGAGAATACCTTTGATAATTCACAACCCATGATAATCACGTCTTCATTATGAGTGCCAATGCACGCAACAACTTGAAAAATGCTCGGAAAACCGCTAGGAAAACTGCTTTTCTTTCGAGGTCTAGTCGTGACGACTAAAATGCAAGCACAATTTTGATGACGTCATAAACGTTAATATATTGTTATGTCACGTCTTATCACTGCCTTTACTTGGCCTGATTGTATAGGCTAATTGAAAATGCAATATGCCATATTCAGACAACATTCAACGAACATACAAAAATGGAAAATTACTGTAGCCTACAGCTTAGAAATAATTTAAAATATTTCCAAAAACAAAATAAAACGTTCTGTTAAATATTTCGAACATAATTTGATTGGAAGACATAGGCGGCCATGTCTTCCAATCCAATTATGTTCGAAATATTCAACATAACATTTCTTACTACCTAACATGTTTCCGTTTTTGTTATGGGAACATAGGCCCTATTAACTTATTTACTAACTTGGTGCCATGTTAGGAACATAATTAAGATAGTTTTTAGGCTATGTTTTCCATTTATTTTTAGGCTTGGCTATATTTACCGTGTCAATATAGGCCCTACATAAAACTTGGTTACAAAGGCAATACCTTTGGTTTCAGGGGTGTAGGATTGATTTTCAAAGTGAAGGGGACAGGAATCTATGGGGTGTCATGGTTCTTGGAGGAACTGTTGGTGGTAGTAAGTCCACGCCTCTTTCTGTCAGAAACAGATGTGGATTTATCAGTGCCGGTACCAGGAACTGAGCGCGCGTGCGTGCGTGCGTGCGTGCATGTGTGTATGTGTGTGTGCATAGACACATGCGTACGCGCGCGTGCGTACATGCGTGTTGGGGGTGGGGTGGTGTTGAGACAAGAGACGAGGAGGTTTCTTACATACCGGGGCCATGTGGGTGGAGGGTCACAGAGGGGCTTCCCCCTTCCTAAAGGTGGTTGGTCGGCGGTCTTCCCTGGGAAATTCTGAATATTAGATGCTCTGAGAAGCTATTTCCGGTAGTCCGAATGATAAATGACATCCTTATTTAGTTTCCTGAATAAAATAAGTATATATAAAATATCTTCATGTAAATTTTAGGGGGTGGGAGCAAGTGAGAGAGAGAAAAGCATTCTTGGAGGGGGCGTCTGACCCGCTCACCCCATACACATGCGCGCACGCACCCTCCATAGACCACAACAGCGCCATATCAAATTAGTTTTAAAATATTCAACAATTTATTTGTATAGTTACCTTCAAATTGGGATTCTGTCAATTCAGGATACCAAGTATACAAATTGATCTCAAATCTCGGGAAAATGTGGACGGAGCTTAGCTAGAAATGGGCAGGGCATAGCTAGAAATGGGCGGGGCATAGGTAGAAATAGGCAGGCATAGCTAGAAACGCATGCCTCTATTGCGAGCAGCATGACGAGTCTACGCGGATCACTGGTCCAGGCCTACCGATATAGCTCTTTAAGAGGAACACGTTTTAGGACAAGAAATAACACACCTAATCAACTCTAACTTGTCTTTTACAAATTGCCAAGACGCGTCTCCCTTTCGAACAGTCTGCGTGTAATTAACTTAACGGAGGTAAAAAAAGGGAACTATCAAATGAAGTTTATTGGTAACTTCATACAAATTAATCTTAAATATACTACGGTACCACCGATAAAAAACGAAAATGAATCGGAATAATTTGAGAAAAAGCATTTTTAGCGCTAGTATCGCGTAGCTTGTAACTTAGAGAAGGCGGTAGCTCAGGAGGTAACAAGCAGAGGTGTGAAACCAGCGATTTCGCCCATGCCAACTGCCGATCGCTGAAAATCTCCTTCACTCCTCGTTGCTACTCTGCGTAGCAGTATAGATGGGTGCCAGCGTAAAAGCTGGTGGAGTTACCAATAATAGACTGAATCTGTTCCAGTAATTGTTAATATGTGTGCCTTCAACCAACCAGATCTTGGCCTGCTATCATTCAAACTCAATATACAAATGTCTCTTCATGCCACCAAGAGTAAGCGCCGTGTTATGTTTTATGAAAGTCCATCGACGAGAACTCGAGTTTACTGTACCAAATACCATTACTTTAAATTACATTTATAGTAGTTCGTGGGCCATGCGAATTCCATGGGCATTCACTCATTCATCAACTATGGAAGTATTTGTTTGCAACATAATAATTAGAATTATCTTAAATTGTGTGGCTAGATGTAATAAAACGAAATCAATCTTAACTTATGATAATTTCATTCCATACAAATTAATATAATTTAAAAAAGTTAAAACATCCGCAGCAGCCTAGAGGTAGTGGCCAACTGGCTAGGACCCAACCACCAGCTCAGCGAAGGCCTAGGCCTCGCCAGTGCAGGCCAGCGGCGTGGAGGGGGTGGGGAGGCAGGTTCCACAAATTGTAGCTCGTGGGGGTAGTGTCGGGCCGTTCCAGTGTATCCTGTCGACTCGCCGCGCCGCAAGTGCACAACGAAAGCAGGACCCGGTACACTCAAGTCAAGAATGGACATGAGGAAGCTAAGAATTACGGCTGAGGACACGACACAGTGGGCAAAATGAAGAAGAACTGATTGCAGCTGTCGGATGTTTCTACTACTGTAGCCGCAGAATGCAGTAATCATACATGCTCGCAAAATCATTTCTGGAGGTAAATGCGAACCTCCAGCTGCCTGCTAAATTATTACGTTTTCCACTGTGAATATTGGCAACTGCAAAATAGCATATTTATTCAAAATACATTTTTTGGGGAGGGGGTAACCCGGGCCACCCAGCCCACACCCACCCCCATAAATCCACCACTGCCAAGTGCTTCTGATCGCCCCGAATTTGCCAAGCCGATCATGGTGTATGCATCTGCTGGACCTTCTAGTCTGCAATCCGGTTCATCTGCAAGACCATGCGCAACAATCCGCCATGTTCCAGTTGTCTGCATGGATGTTGTCAAGGAATTTACAATTAAGGAGGGCTTTTCTGAGCAAGCAGCCATTTTCATGGTCAATACCAGAAGGGGGTGTCAATCTCCAGAGCTTATATCTATAAAATCAACAGATTTGCAGAATGGTGCTAAAAAGATGTATTAATCCAATGGATGCGTCTATTCAGATAGTAGACAAGTTCCTCTGCTACCTATATGATACCTATACACTCAAGCCTAACTATATAACTGGTTATAAATCAGCTGTAATGAGTGTTATCCATTGCTTGACTAATAGGGGAAGTGATGAATTGTGTAATCTAAATACTTTGATCAAAGGCATGGGTAATCTCAGACCTCGGAATCCGCCAGGTATTCAATCGTGGAGTTTATCTCTAGTACCTTAAGTTCTAGCTGATGAACCCTTTGCACCACTTAGCTCGACTTCCATGAAGTTGTTAACGCTAAAAACTGTATTTCTTATTGCTGCAGCCTCGGCTAGATGGACAGAAGTGAAATCCACGCTCTGTCAGCCGAGCCAGACTTTTGTGGTTACAGGGGAATGCCTTGGCCTACTACCAAGAAGAACACATTTTACATTTGGCTGCGCCTTCAAGGGGGCGGGGCAGGGGTAAAAAGTTCAAATCACTTGTAACACAACTCCTCTCAAACCGTTAGACGAAACCCAACCAAGTTAGATATGTGAGTTACCCATATGATTTCGCAGTGCAAGAGCCCATTTACATTTGGCTCCACCCTCAGGGATGGGGGTGGGTCAAAAGGTCCAATTTTAACCTGTGGAAATTGATTGCAACGCATCTTTTCAGAAACCGTTGTACAAAATTCAACGAAATTTGGTATGTGAGTTTCCCATATCAATGTTGAGTACATGATCACATTTGCATTTGACCCCGTCCCCAGGGGTGAGGGTTTAAAAAGGTAAAAAAATGTATTGTAATGCAACTCCTCTGAACCCCGGGGATGGAAAACACCCAAATTTGGAATGAGAGTTACCCATATCAACGTGGAGTGGATGACCACATTTACATTTGGCCCGCCCCATTTGGGTTGGGGTGGGGCTCATAGGGTCATGAAATTGAATATGATGCAACTCCTCTGACGCTGTTAGATGAAATTCAACCAAATAGGGTATATGACTTACCCATATGATTGCGGAGTGCAAAAGTATATTTACATTTGACTCCGCCCCCAGGAGGTTGGGCCAGGGGTTAAAAGGTCAAATCATTTGGAACGCATCCCACCCCCACCCCCCACCCCCCCGAAACCATTAGATGGAATTCAACCAAATTTTATATGTGAGTTACCCAGATGATTGCTGAGTGCCAGACGTCATTTACATTTGGCTCCAACGCCAGGGGCACGGTGTGTGTGTGTGCGTGCGTGCGTGCGTGCGTGCGTGCGTGCGTGCGTGCGTGCGTGCGTGCGTGCGTGCGTGCGTGCGTGCGTGTGTGTGTGTGTCAAAAGGTCAATTTTTAACATGCAGAAATTAATTCTAACTCATCTTCTCTGAAACCGTTGGGCGGAATTCAATCAAATTTAGTATGTGAGCTACCCATATTAATGTGGAGTGCATGAATATATTTATATTTGGCCCCACGCCAGGGATGGGTGTGTGGGGTTGGGTGGGTTGGGTATGGGGGGGGGGTGTCAAAAGGTAAAAAAATTGATTGTACTGCAATTCCTCCGAAATCATATGATGGAATTCAACCAAATTTGGAATGTGAGTTACCCATATCAATGTGGAGTGGATGACCACATTTAGATTTGGCCCCGCCCCCTTTGGGGTGTGGTGGAGTGTCAAAAGATCATGAAATTGATTATAATGCAACTTCTCTGACACAGATGGATGAAATTCAACCAAATTGGGTATGTGAGTCACCCATCTGATTGCGGAGTGCAAAAGGACATTTACATTTGGCCCCGTCCCCTGGGTGTGGGTTGTGGGAGGTGTTCAAAAGTTCAAAGCGGTGAACATGGAGATTTACGATGATGCGTCATCGACAGAGCAATCTTGTTCCATATAATATGGCCGTTATTTTATGTTATTCCATATAATATGGCCGTTATTCCGAGTTATTCCATATAATATGGCCGTTATTCCGAGTTGTTCCATATAATATGGCTGTTATTCCATATAATAACTTTATTCGTTATTCTTTATTTGTTATTCTTTATTTGTTATTCTTTATTCGTTATTCTCTATTCGTTAGTCATTATTCTATTTTCGTTATTCATTATTCGTTATTCTTTATTCGTTATTCTTTATTTGTTACTCTTTATTCATTATTCGTTATTCGTTATTTATTATTTTTTATTCATTATTCGTCATTCTTTATTCGTTATTCTTTATTCGTTATTCTTTATTGGTTAATCATTATTGGTTATTCCTTATTCGTTATTCTTTATTCGTTATTCTTTATTCATTATTCCTTATTCCTTATTCGTCATTCCTTTTAGTGGAAGCCCCCCCCCCCCCCCCTCCACCCCACCCCCTGGGCCATCAGGATGGGGCAGAAGCCAGAAGGGCAGGTCCAAAGATCAAATATCATCATAATTTTTGCGCTATGCAAGCTAGTTTGTTGGAAGTCGACCCGATTTGTTACTCGTATGTGAGTTATTCACGTGATTATGGATTTCAACAGGTTCCAGTCAAGTTATAGTTTTAGAATAGTCAACAGCTTATCTTTACCTCTGTCTTGTAATTAAGACATCGAAATCATGGGTCTGCACCGCCAACGCTTTTTCCAAAGATTGTAATCAGTTTGCCTTCAAATTTCTAATTTGCATTTCGTATAACATGGCATTTGAAATCACACTATTCAAAGTAATTAAGCCTACCGTTTTCGTTCAATGGAATGCAGTTGCATCGCGCAGCGATACCTTTATGTATAGGACAGCATTATGTCAGAAACATACACTCATTACAAAGCAATAGACAATTTTCATGTGTGCCACCTTTCCGAAAGCTGACCTCACCCCTATATGAATATCTGATAGTAAAATTTCTCTCTAATCAGACCCGCACGTAGCTGACACAGCCTTGTGGAAAACAGACTGTCCGCTGAGAAGACCCACATACCAAGCTCAAGCGGGGATCGATGCATGGACAGAGGAACGCAAAAGGGCATTCCACTTCGTTCACGAGACATCTTAGCTTTCACTCATAAGCATTTGAGCTTTTTATTTGAGCTGACAATAACATGATAAATATTGCTTTGAAATGTGTGACACTAGTTGTGGTCTTTATCAATTACAACTTTAATTGCGCCTAGCGCATAAGAAACTATTATTTTCAGTAGGCTTACTCGCTTCGAGCTAAGTATACTCAATTTTGCGTCAATTTTAAAACTGTAGCCTAAATATGTATATTTACACTCTAATTAATCTGCGATACAGATAATCGCAGATTATTGAAATCACTCAGGATCTTTCTTCTTCTTCTTTTTCTTTCTTTCTTTCTTTCTTTCTTTCTTTCTTTCTTTCTTTCTTATTCTTCCTCAAAAACTTTTAACCGCATCTCCTCCTACAGTTTTCATCGGGTCAACTCCAAACTTGGTCAACTTCTGTTACTCAACCTAGAATCATGTGCTATTGTTTTCATTTTGGGTCCGTCCACTAGTTTTCAAGCTACCCACCTTTGAGTGGGCAAAAAAGTCCCATAGGAAATGTAATGGGATTTTCAATATTGATTTTTAAACCGCTACTATACCTAGAGTTCTGATCTGATTACTACCATACTTGGTGAAGATGTTCCCCTTGGAGTTCTGAAGGTGTTGCGTGATCAGCCGGGCAGTTGTCGAAGGCTAAGGGTACTACTTGGGCGTCAAAATTACCAGTTTTCGTTTTTGGCAAAAATTAACTCTCCTTCATCAGGGCAGTTCAATCGCCATATTAGAAGATATCCTGTGACATCCTCTCACGTTTCTACCACCCTTGGATCCCAGGCCCAGGTGGGAGGGCACCCCTTGGTTATCTAAATTACAATTCAATATTGACATTTGAACTACGACTACGTCTAGAGTTTTGATCGGATCATTAACATACTTGGCCAGGATGTTACACTAGGAGTCTTGAAGATCTTGACTCATCAGCAAAGGCACACGACCGAGTTGAAGGGTACTCCATGGGCATCAAAATTCCCAGTTTTCGTTTTTGGCAGAAATGAACTCCTCTTCACAAGATAAGGTCAATGGACATAGTAGAAGACACCATTTGACATTCTTTCATGTTTCCTCACCCCTCGATCACAGACCCAGGTGGAAGTGCACCCCATAGAGCTCAAAATTACCCGTTTTCATTTTTGGCATAGATTATATCACGTTACCCATACAAGCTGATTGCGAGTGTTAGATTCAGGGACATGCTTGGTTGACGAACCCACCACCACTATCTGCCAAGTTTATCGGTTATTTGAGACTTTTAGGCTTTTCCCTTGATTTTCAAAATGTATGAAAAGTACCAAATGTATATCATGTATGCCGGATCCAATGGTGATAGTTCCGGAGAGAACCGACTTCTTGGAAAACGTCATCGAGTAGAGTCGCAAGATACCAGTTTTCGTTTTTTGGCGTAGATTACCTCCCTTTATCCATAGAAGAAGATTGAGAGTCTTAGATTTAATGAAATGTCAAATTTTTAATCCAAGGCACCACACAAACTTTGCCAATTCTTGGTTATTTGACACTTCAGGGCTTTTTCCTTGATTTTCATGAAAACTGTACCAAGGGTATGTCATTCATGTCAGATCCAATGGTGATCGTTTGGGAGTGATCCGACCTCAAGGTTAAGGTCTCTGCTTAGTTGTCAAAGTTACCAGTTTTCATCTTTGCCAGAAATCAACTCCACTTGCCCAGAAAGTTTCAGTGGCATGTAAGAAGAGACCTTATATACTATTCCCTAATGGCCAGACATCGCAGATTTACAGTTACTGCAGTAAGTGTCTTCTAGTTATTGTTGGCTTTCAATCAATTGGTATATTTAAAGTTTTTCTTTTACATATATTTCCATCTATGTGAATGACGAAAAACCACATTTAGAAAATTTAAACTGAATTTCCTTTTGCTGTACATGACGGAGTAAGTTGTGCTTAGTGCAATGGACCCATCCTGTCCAAGATAGATTGTACCTATTGCAAAATAACGCTGAAATCGTTGACACAGTCTAATGAACTTACGCAATGCTTGACCCAAAGGAGTTGAAACTGAGTTGTGTATTAAAGTCACATTGGCTGTGGTATTTTGGCTTTAATGCCAATTGGCTACATCTTAATCATGATAACCATGTCGCCTAGTTTGTTTCAAGCATGATAAGGTAGAGGGGGAAATGCTTAGCAATGTCCCACCAATTTCTAGCTAAGCTGCGTCCACGTTGGATACGTGTTTGAGATTTTAACACTGAACCATGAATTCGCAGTCTTAACACTTTAGCCTCAAATTTGTCCATGAACATTTCAATTTTCTCAGAGAAAATGTCCATTTGCAGACCAAGAGAAGATTATTTTTGAAGATTTACTACCGGAATGACTGGCTCGATAACCGAGCCAGTCATTCCAGTGGTAAATTTTCAAAAATAGTCTTCTCTTAGTCTCCAAATGGACATTTCTCAAGACCAATGCAAACGCCGTTTTTGGCGGATTTGACTGTTAAAGGGATAAATTCAATGTAACTATGAGGTAAGCTGTTGAATATTTTGGAACCGATTTGAATGATAGCAGCAGCGGCTCTTGGTCAAAATAGACTGTTACTCTCAGACCTTTGCCACGTTTACGACGGGCATCCGCCATTTAATGGTGAAGTCATCAAACACGTGACGTATTTTGATTATGACGCCAGATACTTGAGTGACAGATCCAATCCGTCCATTAGGAAATGTATGCCAAGAAGTTGAGTTTTGTAATATTGACAAGACCAATTTCCACCATCAAAGTCACAATGACCTTGACGTTTGAGCTAGTGATCATAATGTGAACCTCATCTCAGATTAGGTAATCACGTCCCCAAGCTTTGCTCCAAAGTGAGTAACAATCCTAAAGCACTGGCTGAGGATCCAAACTAAACGTAAAAGATTAACTCTGAGTAATGCTTCAACGACTCTGACCTTTGACCTCAATTCATTATGCCGATTCTTCTTGGTATTGGACACCATATGGCGCAATGATGTGAAACACGAAGAAATGCTACTACTACTTCTGCTGATGATTTCTGGATGTAGATGTCAACAAGAAATTGATTAAAAAGAGAGACAAATCGGGAGATAAACTCAAAATTTATTTGGATGGCACCTCTGAAATAGACGTTATACAAGAACTGAATGAAAACCTGAAAATGCGATATTGTTATTGAGAGAAGTCCATAATACTGTTATTTCTGATACTAATATATGCCGGCGACCAATTTGTTTGGCTATTTAAATTCATACTGATATCTGATCTTAGCTGCTACTGATTCCACCCCACGGTCCCACCCAACCCAACCCAACCCAAACGCACACACGCGTGCACGCACGCACACTGTGTGGAATTAAAATTTGTGTATTTATTCAACGGTAGCGTTCCCTATTCAGTTTCCTATAGGACATTACCGATAATAGAAATATAAATTTATCACGACCACATTAAGTGCACAACGTTAAATCGGCAAAGCCACACAGCGGATGAATACACTTTTCGCTATGTCCCGCCCATCTCTACCTAAGCACCGCCCATGATTTACTCATGTTGGGATCGATTTATATACTTGAATTCCCAGAATCCCAATTTCATGGTAATTATACAGCTAACCTGTTGAATATTTTGAAACTAATTTGACTCGCCACTTTTGCTGCCTAAAATGTTTATTAAATGGTAAAGACATTCAATTCGTACAACTGACGGAATAGTCCAGGTTCATGACGTCACGTAATTGATCATGGCGTCATATACTTGACTATCAGATCGGATTCATCAATTAAAAGCTGGCACGCACGATGTCAGATGGCCAGCCACTCGCCGTGGATTGTGTGGATAGCTGATCCTGCCAATGTTTGTCCTTCCTGTTTACCCCGTGTCAGAGGTCAAGTTTCTCCCAATAACACCTGCTGTTCGCATCCTTCAACTCAAATATTCCTTTATTTTCAGTAGATCAGTAAAATAAATAGAGACCGACTTGCATTAATTGTACGCGTGCCACTTGCTTGCTTCAGTAATTGCAATTTAAATTTGTTGTGCTGCTGAAGATATAACTATTCTTAGTTTGATCATTGATGCTGAAACAAGAAAATGACGCCATATATACATGCACTTTCTGAGGAGCAACGACGACGACGACGACGACGACGACGACGACGACGACGACGACGACGACGACGACGACGACGACGACGACGACGACGACGAAAACGACGTGACGACGGCGACGACGACGACAATAAAAATAGCAGCCGTAACAACAACGGCAAAAACAACAACGCAGACACCACCACCACCACCACCACCACCACCACCACCACCACCACCACCACCACCAAGAGCACCACCACCACCGCCGCCGCCACAACCTCCTCCACCAACGACGAGGACGACGCCGACAGCCTCACCACCATCACCACCACCACCACCACGATCACCACAACAACCACCACCACCACCACCAACACCGCCGCCGCCGTCGATGACGAAGACGACAACAGCATCACCACCACCACCACGATCACTACCACGATCACCACCACCAGCACCAATCCCACAGCTGCCGCCGCCGCCGCCGCCGCCACCACCATCACCACCACCACTACCACCGTACAGAATTCGTACAACGTGTCGGACTATTAAGAGTTAACGATGGGCCACATGGAATTATTTATGACGTAATGGTTGTGACGTCCGATTGATAGATGGATACTCTGGAATGGTGAATTATGTCATATCATCGTACTCATATACATGAAGTGTAATAAAGCTATAGCAACAGCTAATAGCTACCAGTGTTACTATAGATGACGAATAGCTTTGCTACATAATCGCCACCAGTGTATTGGAAGAATGATTATCAATTTAGAAAGCAATTACACTGAAAGCTGATGCATGGTTGTTTCGCATAGGCCTACTTTGCCGTCTTGCTATTTAGCTGTCGTTATGCTTTACGAATGTCACATGAATATGGTTAAGTAAGCAACGATGTGTGCCAGTTAAGTCGACCAAATTGGAGTCTGTCCCAGCACCAAACATTCGTGGGGATGTCCGTCTAGCCATTACTTGCCTTCGCTCGGCTTGTCAATTGCCCACATTCTCGCAACATAGGCTGCAGATGCTCTTCTTTGGAGTCCGAGTCCGTTTGGAGAAAGAAAAACACAGCATGCAAATAAAGAAAAATTAAATATTAAATATTTGTTTAAATTACGCTGTTTGCTGAATGTGTACGCTATTCTCTTTAGCTGTTTACCTCGAATAAGTTTATTGAACCAGCTAGATACATGTTTAAAGGGGTGGTGGTAGCGGGATCAACGAAAGCACTATATGCGCACTATAAGCAGATACACTAAAAAGTTCTCCTATGGGATCGGGGAGATGCTTGTCAAATAGCTAGAAAAAATAATTAGCCGAAATATGTTAATTTGAATAAATGGTATATATATATAGGCCTCGTGGTTGTTTTTTTAAATAAATATAATTCCGTTCCGGTGTTTCATGAGCGATGAATGTTCCGCGTGTAGGTTCTACAATAGAAACATAGCTTTAGACAGTTTGTTTATTTGTGTAAATTATTGATACATCGTATACAATATTTATCGTGATACATCTATCGCGATATCTACGCTCTACGCACGAAGAGGTTCATAGTGCGAATTTCTAGCAAACAAACATGTTGCTAATACCACGCACGAATTGTAAATACGTGTAAACGGAATATTTTCTGAATTTACGATGTGCATACACATCTAATTTAGTCTAGGCCTGTACATATGCAGTTACCTGCCATATTTCTTTTACAATTTTGTCTATCTTTGGATAGAACTATAGGCACTATTTATTTGACCAATTGTAATTTTGGAATGGAATAACTTGATATCGGAAAAGCCACAGACCTGCAGATATGCATACAAATGTTGAATATAGTTTTGGTGTGATAAGAGCCATTGTCATAATAGCATTTTCTACCAGCCCTGTATCTGCGTATCCCGGTGGCGCCCCGGATGTAGCATGTGCCTCTATGTTCCCGACTGGTCATCATACGGATCCTCAAACCTCACCAGCACCGTTCCATATTTCAGTGTCAAAGCTGACGTACGCAGCAGGGGAAACATTACAAGGTAGGATATAAAGGTCAAGGTTATTTGCATACATGCGTTCATGAATATATTGCAATGGAGGGATCAGATCTGTTGCTCAAGTATCTGACGTCGTAGTCAAAATACTAATAGTCTTGTTACAAGACCGTACAAGAATATCTACTGATGGTTGGCTTCAAGCCGCCTCCAATGTCAGCAGGCCATTTTGATTGATATTTAATATGCTTCTTTACTCGATATTGATTGGCATATAGGCTATAGGCCTATATAATTTTCTAAGCAGTGTCGGATTCAAAATCAAATTGTAATAAATGATCTTTTCATCTTTTGTCTATTCTATTTTAAAAAAGATTTGACCGTTTGTGCACTGATAACTTGTTTTGGTAACTTGATCCACTGGCCTGTACATCGCGGTTGGGAATCATCAATGAGAATTTCCTAGTGTCCTGTAGCAGGGATCGACCGGATGGGTACTGGCCATCCCAGCTAAGCTAGGTACTGAACGGCCGTTCTGGATTCGCTCCAAGCACGCCCCCTGAGTAGGATAGTACGCGTATATGAGCCCTATAGGAGGGGTTTTCGTTAGGAATAGCGAAGTCCGTTAGAACGCGTAGTGCGCATGTGCGCGTGTCAGAGCTTGCCTGACAATACGTGTCGGAATTGGGAGAGAGTGTATGCCTATAGTTTACCGAGTTGGTACTTGTGATTTTCTTGAATCATGCTATTCTCGTTGCTCTTGGTACGGATCAGGACCGGAATAAAATGAGGATTACAGAACCTTTTACTATTTTAAAATCGGACCAGAAATGGCCGAGTTATCAGCGAAACTCCCATTAAATTATCCTCAAAATATTGTATAGCTCGCGGGGTAGTGTCGGGCGTTCCGGTGTCTGTTGTCGACTCGCCGCACCGCATGTGCACGACGAGTGATGACGTTTGTTAGTTCCCGGTCTAGGGGTTACGGATCCCGTGTGACACTGCCCTACGGGTAACAAAGACCTGCTCCTAAGGCCGGTGGAACTCAATCGTCGCGAACATTAAACACTACAGTCTCATCCCATGAGCTGGTGTCACAGGTATGCCTGTCTATAGCAATTTTGAGATCTATGGACTTACAAGATTTGATGGTGACTTAACCTAAATAAGCCTATACAATTAATTTACCTAAAACAGACCGTCAAGTTTGCTAGATACAATGAGCATACGAAAATACAAGACATAGAGACAGCTTGATGAACTTTTAAACGTGGGACCACCGGAGGTATCACACAGACTCGCAGGTCCGCAGAGGTACCCCTGTAAAGGAGGTTCCCGTACACGAGATCACTAATTAACTTAATATAAATTATTATACCTCTAAGCTGAAAAGGAAAAAGGAAGATATTCTTTAATTTGTGGCGAGAGGCTATGTGCCTCGCACGGGCATTACTTCTGATGCTGTGTTTCTGGGTGAGAAGTAGTAGACTCGCGCGGGCAGCCGTCACCGGATCCTTGCAAGAGGCAAGTGGCTCATGCAGGCCTCCGTCACAGGAAAATGTCGCCACCACTTAAAGCGGGGAAGAGCATTGGCCAAAAAATATATTCTTATATTCAACCCAAGTGCTGTAAAGAAAAGACCATCCTAGTGAAACTATAACTAAAATGTTGCGTGCTGTTTTACGTGAAGATGGGACGAGCGATTCCCGAGGGATTCCCACGTCACCGTCTTATGTAGGTCCAAATTACTTAATTAGTTGGTGCCGCTTGTATTTCTGTGGGCCTTCTGCTATGCTTAACCTATCAGTTAGGTTTTTAAAGACAAGAACTACTTTAGGCCGCAAATGGCGGGATTCCCTACCTATCTTTGAACATGGCTGTCCGAAGGTGCAGATGCCCTGCCTCCTGTGAGAGGCCTTGGAAAACATCTACCTCCAAGGATAGCGCGCGTACATGTTACTAGGTAAGACATCCGAGCTTGGTGAGAATCTGGATGCCCGACCTCGCAGCCACATAAAACGTCACAGGACAATGGCTACTTTTCACATAAGCAATTTTAAGCAACTGGGTCATTGTTGCGGTGGGGGTTGGAGAGGCGAATATCCACCGTGAATGTCCTTCCCGAGGGGGCATGGCAGATCCCAACATCTTGCCCAGACATTCTTACAGAATTCGGTGGAGATGCGCATCTCCCCCGTCACCAAGTCTAACTTTTGACCTGATGTTAGGTTTATACACAAGTTGCCCAATATACACTGCGGACCGGGAAAGATCTTCTAAGGGATGTAAAAGATCAATAATTAAAATATGTTTTCGCAGTGCAAGGATAATTAACTAGTAGGTGTCAAGAGATACACGGGAGGTGTGTGTGACACCACACCTTGGCCATCACCGATCGGAAACCTCCTATAGTTTCCCAGGGTCGGATCAGCCCATGGTGCGGATAGGGATATCCAAACAATTAAGAAGCCATAACGCTTAGTGGAACATGAAGAGAGACAATAACTTTATAAATATGAGGCCCTATGGGTATATTGGCCAATTTTACACAACCTTGCCAGAGTGCGGGGGCTAGAGTACCGCAGCAAGGGCGAAAATAAATAAAGTAATAACGTCCGCATCCTGACTTTTCTAAGGGAGTCTTTCCGCGGAGGGGCTGTGCGGGGCCCAAATGTGATTCTACAGAATGTAGAGCTGATTGTGATTCTTGGTGGATGACTCGCCGGATCTGCCGACCACGCTGAAACGTGGATTCAAACTTCCGCGCTGCATGTCGCGTGTGATAATGAACTTTTAGACCACAGTCTGCTGGGACTTTGCTCGGTGCGCCGCAAGATCTATGTGATGTATCCCGCACCGTGTGCCAGTTATTGTACATGCATAATTAATCATAAAAGTAGCCCTCTGTGTTAATGGGCCACTTACAACTTTCATACTACCGTCGCCGGATGGAAACTTTGCAACAAACTGTTTAGATCCTGTATCAGTTGAAAGACTATCTAATGGACATTTTGTTATCTGTTCTTCTTCACCGTCCTGAGAGTGCGCTGTATCAATAAACCTGCCTGCGGAAGCCTGCTTGCGAAGACCTGCCTGAGGAAGCCTGCTTGCGGTGACCTGCCTGCAGAAATCTTCCCTGCATCAGAGATCGTGCCATCTCGCGCTATTTACATATTAGCGCCTCAATATCAGTGACTAACGAACTTTCACCATACCGATGACCAATAGGTACTCAAGTAACTATACTGTGACATTTAATTATTTCCGTATATGGTACTGATGACAAATAGGTGCCTTACCGGTCCTAAGATCGCATTTTTATATTTTCTGTTTCTTACTGTGAATATTATCCTTGTTTATTGTGGGTGCTCTCAGCTAACAGCACCGTAAGGTCCAATGACCTGTGACATATATTATTCTGACCGTATTAGTTGGTTGTGTATATGGCAAATAGCCATTCTAGTTAATATGTTTTGCTTATTTATAAAAACTTTAGAACGCAGTACGCTAGGAAATACTATACAGCAACATTTATATCCGCATCACTATACCCCGCCAGCATAAATTTTACACTGAGGTCGCTTGACCCTGACATGTTACCGACTAAACCTGGCTATTTAGCTCAATAGGATAGGTTTGAAGTAGTTAGGGACAATTTCTCCGTAAGAGACGCATAGTGTACGCCTCTTTTCCGGTTGTAGTGGATAGGTAACACCACGCACCGGCTAGGTTGTGTAAAATTGGCCAATTACCTTATATATATATTGAGTTATTCTCTCTTTCTATTATCCACCAGCCGCAAGGCTTTATAATTGTCTGGATTCCATATCGACACGTTGGCCGGATCCGACCCTGGGAACCTATCAGAGATTTCCGAGCGGTGATGGTTAAAGTGACGATTTTCATCCCCCCCACCCTCCCCCCCCCCCCACCCCCCGGTGTCTTAGATACTCCTGCCAATGTAGGATGCACTGCGAAAAGAAATAATATTATATGTATACCGGCCCCTGCAGTTCATCTCTGGGCATTCTAGAAACTTAACCCTAGAGACAGGTCAAATGATAATTCCGTAGTACGCGGCGACGGACGAGATGCGGATCTCCATCCAAGTAGTTGTAGTGTCTGGGTGACACGCCACGCCCTCACGGAAAGGACACTAGCAGTGGATATCCGTCTCTCTATCCCCACCATAAATGACATATGGCACTTTCTAAATTTGTTTGTGTAAACTGTAAAACTTGTGCTGGTGATGTGGTTGCAGGGCAGGGTGACCGGATTGTTATCTGATTCTGGAGCCTTGTCCATAACATGTACACACGCTTACGGGAAGCTGAGCATCTGCGCCCGTTGGATAAATGTACCTAAAGTTAGGCTAAAGCTTGTGTTCGTTTCTAATGACTAAATGGTAGGTTAGAATGTAGCAGAAGGTCCGCATAAATAAAGCGGCAACTACCAATACAGTAACTTTGGACCTACATAAGATGGTGACCTGTGAATTCTTTGGAAGTTGTTCATCCTGTCTTCACGTACACCAGTGTGTATCACATTAACTTCACTAGGATTTCAGCACTTAGCATTTTCTGTTTGAACAAAAGAGTGGCCCTTTTTGCCAGCTCTTTTCCTCTACTCCGGCGTTGAAGGCATTTTCCTGTGACGGAGGCCCGCCCGAGGCACTTTCCTCTCGCAACAACAACAACAACAACGTGTGTGCGTGCGTGCGTGGGTGGGTGTGTGGGTGTGTGGGTGTGTGGGTGTGTGGGTGGGTGGGTGTGTGGGTGTGTGGGTGTGTGGGTGTCTGGGTGTGTGGGTGTGTGGGTGTGTGGGTGTGTGGCGCGCGCGCGCGCGCGTGCGTGCGTGCGTGCGTGCGTGCGTGCGTGCGTGCGTGCGTGCGTGCGTGCGTGCGTGTTTGTGTGTTAGGGGTATAGTTAGTTTATTAAACTGCCCAGTGGCCTCGACGCGATGCTCCTTTGCGGGGATACCTCTGCGGATTTACGAATCTGTGTGGTACCTTCAGCGAGACCACGCGGAAAGAATACTGGATGGCTCTATCTTTTGTATTATTGTGCTCATTACTGTCAAACGAGTGATATTGTTTGTATAGTATATACATTTGTGACTGTTTAATTATTAACATCTTGTCCGTTAATCTAAATTAGAATGGACCGTCATACCGGTGACACCCACAGTTGGGACGAGACCGTGTGGTTCAACCTCGGCGGCCATGGTCGCTCATCCCCATTGTCAATGTACAAATAATCCTCATATGCCGTTGTCACGGCCTGAGGGTAATAAAGAAAATACGATACGATACGATACGAAATACGATACGATACGAAATACGATACGATACGGAACATCAGCGTTCGACCGGCTCTAGAGGACGGTCTTTGTACTTTCAGGAGAGACTCGATCCGCAACCCCGAGAACCGCAGCTAACCAGCCCCTCCCCCCCCCCCCCCCCCCCGCGCATCATGTATTTGCGGTGCAACGGAGTGGAGCGACATGGCGGACCAGCGCGTACACCCGTGAGCTACAGTCCAAGGGTGATCTAAGTTTCTTAATCTTTAAAGGGGAACACAAGGAGGGTCACCATCGTTTGCATAAAACACGCAGCTCAATCGTAGAGCCCATATTTAAGCTACTGTGTAAAACTTCTCTGCGACATTTATATATAAAGTCCATTAAAATGGTGTTAAAGAACGCTATCTTACTATAATTTTCTGCGAGTTAATTTAACCTATGACGTCATAGGTTGAATCCCATCCGACAAGAACCCATGATAACGGCACCCTGAAGACAGGAGTGCATGCATTTGGATGGTGATATCTCTATCGGTGATAACGCTATCGACATCATTTATATTTGTACAGATTGAAGAGAATAAGACGTTTTTCACACTATCGCAAATTTATGGAATATATTTGTTATTTTCATACATTAGTTGCCAAACCTTACGATGGCTATTTTCTATGAAGATGCCTGCCAACTGCATGAATCTTACAATATCTCAGGAAGTTTTGAGGCTAATGTGAAAACATAAGTACCTTAAGCTGGACTGGATGTATGTAAGAACTATTTAAACTCTCTATTACCTAATAGATGAAACTTTAATAGCATTATCTGCCGTAGCGTCAGTGAGATGGTGATTCAAAAGTGGCAATTATATTGATATGTCTATACTATCGCGTCATTCATTTATCTCAAGATCAAAACTTGATGTCAAAATTGGCACCATCAGAAAAATCTGACAAAGGACTGTTATAATATATTCTTCAACATTTCCGCAAATATAGTTTAGATATTCCTAACACCACTGAAGAGAACCCCCCTTATAAAACGCAATTCGCAATTTTATTGCGATCGATAGCGTTGGACGAGAGCGAGAAAAACGTTCAACTTATGACGTTATACGTCCCATCCGGGAATAGAAATTTATCTAATGTATCACATATTTAAATAACGAAGATATATATTTCTAATTTGAGCACAGAGCTTACAATTATATTTTTGAAAACATTACGGTCTGTAGATTCATTTTATACAAAGTAGTATAGAGGGTCTGGTGGTTCCCTTTGAGCTATGCCCTCTAGTTATACTATTCTGTTCGTGTAGTTATGGCTGAGTCATATTTTTTGGTGAGTAAGACCCGATTTATAAGTCGAACTTCTCTTTAGAGTTGGGTGTGCGTGCGTGCGTGCGTGCGTGCGTGTGTGTGGCTACCATGAGATGTGTATAGATATTTAAATTTGCCCTCATCTAGGTATTCGAAGGTTCTCCTTATTATTCGAGTGATTTTATTTTCTTTCTTTATTTTATCATCAGTATGTTGTTTAAAACTTAGTCTAGAAAATCTATTGGCACACCCAATGCCCTTTTCACTTGATGAGCATGCTAACTCGTGGTTCGAGGTTGCTTTTATCTTGTATGTATACTCAGATAACGCAGCTTACTGGGCCATGCTGGTAAACTGTGTTATCCGGGTACGTAGATGTTTGTTGTTTATTGGCCGGCGTCACAATCCAATGGCGTAAGTCCGACTTGGAAAGGACCACAAGCTCGACAGTAACCGCATGTGGTGTAAATGTCTTTGATGAATTTATAATTTACTAAACATAAGGCCTATGTATGTATTGCTAATACCAAGCAATTCAGCAGTGAACGAATAATGATTTTAACCCTACGAAAGTGTATGTAGGCTTTCGCACGGCATTAGGAAATTACAGGTTACAATTACGTGCCCATTCTTAAAGGCAATCAGATCCCCTTTAACAATGAGCACGTAATTGTATCATCACAAAGGATAATTAAATTTCAGTGAAATTGAATTAGAGACACGAGTCCCTATTTCAACTTCACATCTAAAAATATTATATTAATTTTTTCGAAATGAAATCATCATATGTTAAGAATTATTTCGTTTAATTACAATGAGGTACACATTTTAAGCCTATGAAGCAATACAATTTTAGCAATTTAAATTTTGAGCATTTTGCAGTGAATATGCACCTTTAAGGAATGCGAAAATATGCCTATATTGTATTTTATTTAACGTATACAAAGCATCATTTGGCGTGCTGTGAATGTTCTCTGTTTGGGTTCCCTTTAAAGTAACATATATGTTCTACCAATTTCAAATTTGCACTTTTGGGGATAGTAAGTTCTAAAACAGTTAACCTGTGATATAACATACAATTCACCATAGCCTGTCATGTTTTCTTTTCAGGTTCAAGTTCACTTTATTACACCCAGGCCTTGCATAGGCACACGAGGCATTGCAGTTGACAATATATTTCATAACGGTAGATTTTATATACATATCAAGTTATCAACAAAATGCAATTCGTACACTCGAAGGTAGCACAAGGTGAAAGGTCGACTGATATTCAACAGCTATTAGATTGTGACTCAAATTGTACACTTGAAAATGGCACAAAAAGAAGGTAACTTGAGGAGAACTTAGCATAGTTCCTTCATTGGAGAATGGGATGAATGAGACTTGTGTTGTTTTTCTTTCAGTTGTACTTAGCGCGGAAGATGGAGAGTATTTTCGTGGTATATACGTGCAAGCTCGATCCGCGGATTGCGCCCGGAACATCTCCACGCCATTTGGAACCTTCACCTACAGCTACCCAGATCTTCAGACCCGCCATTGTTTCGGCCATGTGCACGTATGTTATCGTTGTAGCATGGGAGGGGGTTGGGGGTGGGGGGGGGGGGGGGTGGTTGCTAATACACTTAAGTTTTCAAGTTTTCTCAAGTGAAAAACCAACGAATTAGAGGGCAGGATCATGTAAGCCTACAACTATTACAAAGATGAAGTGAGAGTAACAAACAGGCCCTCATCTCCGTAGTTATCTCTGGCCAAATACAGCCTAGTCTTCAGACAATAAATCGACTTTCACCAATGTGGTACGTCAATAACGCTTCCACGGTGGCACCACTTACCCCGTCACCCTACTCCTCAATGGAGAGATCCGATCTGTCGCTTAAGTATATGGCGTCTTAAAGGGATATTCCCCTGGGGGATTTTATGCATCTGACGTAAAGTACTAATTTTCCCCATTAATTTGAGACCAAGAGCACAACTTTATGCCAACAAATAAAAAAGATATTCTCAATTTAAATTTCTAAAGTAGCCAGTAGATAGAGGCGCCATTTTGGACAAGCAGCTGACGTCACCGACACACCTACTCTCTTTGCCCGATCGAGGATAGCCGTAACCAGGGGAGGTAAATCTTACATCTCGTGGATAATTAGCGTACTGGCTAAACAACTGACACTTTGCCACAGTGTTTGGAGGAAATTAAAGTGCAATTAATGTCCCGATGATCGCGCCAGTCATTGTAGTGCAAAATTGTCAAAAATTGTTTTCTTATGGGCAATTTCTATTTTTAAAAAACATTGAAGGGTTATGCCAGGAGCGTGTATGCAATCAGCCAGCTACAACAAATTCTTGAAAAATATGTTGGTTGAATAAATGTTGAATGTAATTTCTCTGAAAGCTGTTGCTATTGCAACTTCTGATTCCAGTCAAATTCCAGTTTCACAATATTCAACAGCCAGTAAATATGGGTCAACATTTAAAAATTTGGGATCAATTAGTTAACTCTTTCAAGGACAGAAAAGCAGAAAGCTTAAAATTTACCATGCATAGGAAGCTACTGCAGCATAATTCCAGGAAAATTTAATTCAGAATATTCAACACTCTGCATAGTTATTTTAAAATTGGGAGTAAACGTTGTAAATGATTAATAACGCTGGATTTCAATAGTGTGAAAGCACTAAATTACTAATTATGTCTAGCGTACACTTGCCATTATTTACTAGCTGTCACCTACTATCGTCTACGAAGTAAGCCGCTAAGTGGTTGCCTATAATTGACCGGCCGGGCAATCGACGACATCGTTTCATTTTGGTTTGCAAATCCCGTTTTACAATTGATGCAAGCAAATACGACGTTAATTGTTGAGTTTGATTCTGTTATATTAAAATTAAGTACCGCGCCTTTTGTTTTGAAATGCATGACACATTATTTTAAAATTATACAGACTATATGTTCTAAACTTGTGTCTTCCAAATTTAAATGTGGAAGATATCCATCCAGTGCCGATGTTATGAAGCCATCTTTCAGTTAGCCCCTTTTCATGCGGATGCTTCTGGTATCTGAAAATGTGAATTGCTGTCCCCTTTCCATGATCGTTTCTATTACTGCAAACCCATGCTTGACATGCGGACATGATGCGATTTAACCATTTCACACCAGCACTGGCCTCTGCAATCGTCAAATTGAGGACGCAGGTAAAAAAAGGCTATTTTGAGAATTTACAACTAAAACGACTGTCTCAGTAACCGAACCAGCCATTCCAGTGGTCAATTTTCAAAAATAGTCTTCGCTTGACCTGCAAATGGGCATTCAATAAGGAAATATTCTGATTTTCCTGACAGAATTTGGTCATTAAAGGGTTAATTAATATTCGGCCTTCATAACGTGAGGTAAACAGGTAAATCTAAAAGCGCTGGCGATATTTTGCTGGTGTGTCGTTGACGTCATAATCTCGCGGTTTCTCGCTCTCGTTGCGAGAAAATGGATGCGCCCAGGAGTCACGTTTTCGAGCGTTTTGGGCATATTCATTTTATTATTTCTCGGCAATGGAACAGTGTATTTTATATTTTTTTGCGGCAACTATTTCGGATTATAGTATATTTTTAGTTGACTTATTCCCGATTTTCACTGGAATTTCCCTTTAATCAATTACGCTACACGTAGGCTGACATCACAATCAAAATGCGTAATGCATCAGGAATCTAGCGCCGTCGTGAACATTTCGATGTCCGCCAATTGTACGAATTGTATGCCTTTGATGGATTTACTCTTTGATACACATTCTGATGTATATTTTGAAACTAATTTGACTGGGCGCTGTTGCTGTTGCCAAGGCAAATTAATTTCAAAATATTCAACAGTTTACCTTTATAGTTAACTCCAAATTGGGATTCTGTGAATTCAGAGTTCACAGTATATAAATTGATCCATCATGCGTAAAGCCTGGGCGGAGCTTAGCTAGAAATGGGCGTGGTATAGCTAGCCATGGATCCCTCTATTGTCATTAATCTCACATAGTCCAGGCAATCTAATGCAGGCGAAAGAAAACCAAGCCACGGATAATTACTATAGTAATCGTTCAGCTTTTTGTTCATTAGAGTTGTCTGCATAAGATGTCAAAAATTTAATATAATTATACATAATTATATATTTGGTGGAATGTAGTTTTTATGGTCGGAGTCTATGGAACTGTTAAATTACGGCTTAGTACCAGACCAATTTACAACACGAAGCCCAAGAGGCCTATATCGCTCACCTGGAATTATTGGCCATTAGCGCAAATGAGCAAAACGAGATGATTATGGGGAAAATTTATCAATCTAGTTTCTGTGATGATTTAGCCACGTTTTAAAAAAATTGTCCCAGTGGCTAATAAGTATAGTCTTTTATATGGTTTTCTCATACATTTTCAGAAAATCCAAGATGGCCACCACACACGACACATTTTGATGGATCTATGGCGGCCATGGTTTTTTTTGTATCAACTTTCCATGGAAAACTTCAATGGCCCTTAGTTCCTAATCATCTATTAAATTTCAGCCTGATTTGTTTAGTGGTACTGGAGAATAATTCGCTTTCCGGACAACTAGGTCATCCACGTAGTAAGCTTGGACAAGCTCTTGCCCTAGATGATATTTCATGAGTTTTGAATCGACCCCCACAAGCGATTTCGGAGAAAATTTTAAAGTCATTTCTAAAAATCGGCCAAAATCCAAGATGGCCACCGGCCTAATTGGCCGATCAGCTTCCTTTGAACACACTTGGATGTACCAAAAATAATTGAAACTGGGACAGTGGTTCTCGAGAAGACATTTTAAATTTCCTCTTGTTTTTTGGCGGGAAGAAGATTCAAGATTGCGGCCAAAACGTTTATCCGACAGTTTTGAATCGATCACACAAGCGGTTTCGGAGAAGATTTTTGAAGGCATTTCTAAAAATCGGCCAAAATCCAAGATGGCCGCTGACCAAATTGGCCGATCGGCTTCTTTTGAACAAACTTGGATCTGTATGCCCTAAGGATGCTTCCTGTCAAACACAATCGAAATCGAAATCGACCTAGTTGTTCTTGAAACGTCGTTTAAATAAAAGGTTGACAGACGCCGGACAGACGGACGGACAGATGGACGATGGACGGTTACCATGGTCAGAATTTATTGGATTGTTAAATTACATTTTGCCCATGATAAATTGCATTCTTAATCATTAATGAGTGTTTTTGTTTATTAGAGCTATCTTCATTATACATGCCAAAAAATAAATTTTACACTTTTGTTGAAACATGGCTTTTAAGGGTTTTTTCATGGTCATAATTTATCGGATGGGGTGGGTCGATGGGGTGGGGGTGGCCAAAGCTCAGATATCTTTAAAACTATACGAGTGACGCGTTCTCCAATCTTCTCCAAATTTTAGTTTGGAATTTAGATTTTCCTGGTTCATACATAAATGTTCCACATTACATAGTGAGGAGAGGCCACTATCTCGCTAAAATGCCTAGATGTTTCCGCACAGAAATCATATAGCCTCGCACGCCAGGTATAGGGGGCTCCGACCACAAAACCCCCAAAATACGACAAACTATTTTCAATTGAACAACTATCTTGTTGAATAATTTCATTTAGAACGGTTGTTTGAAATTAGTCACCAGTTTACCTGTATGATTGTCTTGAAATTGAGTGTATGGCATCTCGTGGAAGAAAATTTGAAAGCCGTATGCCTATATGTTGTTCGCGTGTTAATTTACGATTATTACATTTCGATAATGAAATATGCAACTGTTAACCCTTAGGCCTACTACTCTGATTTCAAAATTGTTAAAAAAATAAAATAAAATAAAATAAAATATATATATACGTAAAAGATAGAATTTTGAATTTAGTAAGGGTCAATCCCATTTGAAATATAAATAACTGTATTTATAATGTTATAGATTAATATACTGGCTTTTCAGTCTGCACTGACGCACGCTTCAGATCTTAAGAAGCATTACAAGGTGATCTACTGGACAGCGCCTGTCAACGCTATTGGACATATTGTATTCAGGTAGGCCTAATAATACCCTAAACTTTGTGTTTATATACTGTATATGTGCCATGCTGATAGGCTCTACTGAGTATGTCTTTTTATCAATTTATAATTTTCTAAGAGGACCATAAAAATTATCAAATTACCACTACTCGTGATTCGTGATAAATAAGTCAAAATATTAACTTCTTCGAAAATCATGCCTTCTTGGCACATAGCACCTATGTTGAGCTTATCAGAAGTTTTTGATGTGCGTTATGTCAATATCTGTCTAAATCTGGTACGTAGCACATGATTCCAGAGTGTGTAGTTTCGGTAAATATAGGCTCCAATCTCATTTATCTAGTTTGTCAAAACCCATCACTCCCTGACGATTTAATATTTTGTTCTGACTTTAAGCCTTTAAACCTCATATCAGCCAAAATCGACTTCAGCAGTGGTCTTGAGAAGTGTCCATTTGCAGACCAAGAGAAAACTATTTTTGAAAATTTACCATTGGAATGACTGATAACCGAGCCAGTCATTCCAGTAGTAAATTTTCAAAAAGCGTCTTCTCTTGGTCTGCAAATGGACATTTTCTATGAAAACATTGATATTTTCTTGAACAAATTTGAGTATTAAAGGGTTAAAAGAGCTGAACACGTCCAACATTAGATGATAGCAATTTAAAAACCTTGTGATAACTTCAAAACGTCAGCAATATTCTTAAAGTTAGTCAGCCGATAGAAAGATCTATTTCTAGATATGCCCCCCCCCCCATTTCTAGCTAAGCTCTGCCTACTTTGTACGTATGTTCTAATCGATTTGAAACTGTGAAATATTCCCGAAATCTAAATTTCAAGGTCCCGTAAGTACCATTCAAGCAGGCTGTAGGTAAACTGTTAAATATTCCTATGGCAGCAACAGGTCCAAGTCAAACTAGTTTCCAAATATTCAACAGAATGTTTACTAAATTGTAAATTCATCTGATATACAATTCGTACGCTTTTGTGTTAGACTTCGATTTTCCTGACTGAGCTACTTCATTTTGATTGTGACGTCAGCTGACATGTGTCGTACTTTATTATGACGTCAGATATTTTGAGTGACAAATCGGTTGCCTCAATTCTTTGCAATGGCATTTGCATTTATTGTTCTACGCAATGCATGTGTTACCATTAAAACTGACTGTAGTAAAAATAGGTTGTTTCCTATCGCACAGACCTGGTAGGCCTACAATCCAAAATGAGATACGGCTGCTTAAATGCACACCAATGAGCATCAAGGCCAGTGCAGTTTGCTGTACTTTCGCATTTGTGCGCACGTGTGTGTGTGTGTGGGTCCGAGCAGCTGTGTCTAAAACTACTGGTCTGATTTTGCGCAAAATTTTAGCACAACAAAGGATCTTACCATGTAAGTACATTTCTAAACTTTGGCATTGATCGGCATAAAACACGGTTCAGGATCGGATAAACTTTGGATTTATTAGATATCGCGGAAACCTCTGGTCCGATATGGCTGAGATTTTAACACAGGCATGCCGTGAATGTACACTAGAATTCCACACCTTCGTTGTCAAAATATCCCGAGAAAGTCCGGATAGTCCGAAAAAATTACAATGTGACAAAAAGTCTCTAATTGCCATTGTTCTATTAAAAGTTAGTGCAACATGTCCCAATGTCTTCCGTTGGCATGTCATTGACTTTTCACCGTGCTCTCTATCTCTATTTTTTCCAGAGCGACCTTTGTGCAGAATACAACTGTCTTCTGGACAGACGTTTACTCCAACGTTGTCACGGATCTCAAGGCTCCTAACAAACCCTTGTGTCCTAGTATCCGGGGTATGATGTCACATCCGGCTAGCATCAGGAATATGACCAATGTCGAGAACATTAAAGCACATAATCATGATAGTCATTTCCATGGCTTTACTGATGACGAAGACACACATAATGGCGACGCCACCACACCAAGAATGTCTATGCATAAACGAATTAGTGTAATCAACTGCGGTACCGGGTCATTTTGCAAATATCAAATACACTATTTGCTCGGGCTTTTGTTACCTTTATTCTGGCACACATTTTGTACTACCAAATAATACATATGGTTATGTCATACATTACATTCGTAATCCATATTATAAATAATACAGATATCTACGTCATTGTTGTTCTGAAGGCATTTTGTACTGTTATCATAGCAAACGAATGTTCATAGCACAGACCGGTAGGCAGGTAAGCAGTCAGATGGGCGGACGGACGGACGGGCGGAACGGACGTCTAGACGGATGGACGTACAGCCAGACAGGTTTTGACTAGTTGTGATTGATTACAAGCAACAGTACTGAAGTCGAAGTACTTAGTTGGGCATGTTCTCAAATACGAGTAGGCCTACAACAATTCAGCTAATGTCCTCGAGCACAAGTGCATATCAGTGATGATGCCACATACGTACATATATATATATATTTATATATATATATATATATATATATATATATATATATATATATATATATATATATATATATATATATATATATATATATATATATATATATATATATATATATATATATATATATATATATATATATATATATATATATATATATATATATATATATATATATATATATATATATTACGACTCACTCATGTTACTATACAGATTTATGATTTGTTAATTTCATTCTATACACCGATTACCGTACATCAGCTAAAATACGCATTTCCGTGATAACTTTATGCCAGATGTTCATATGGACCCCATCTGTTCCATTTTCTCCTTCAAGGAAAGGAAAATATCCTATCAAAATTATTGTATTTTAGGTTAAACCATATTTCCCAAAGGACTATGACAGCTACACGCCTTGTGCGTATCGTGGAGATGCGCATCTCCTTATCCCCATCCGCGTGATCCCGGGCCAGCATAGCATATATGATGAATGGCTACTCCGCAAGCACGCAATCAACACGACGGATTTACTTCTAGCTGAGCAACAAAACGTCGACTATAGAATTTGTCAACGTAGCCTATGACTATTATTTAACTGAAATTGTTTTTAATGTCCCGCACCCTGTGTGTGGTCTATGTTATAATGAACGTTTCTTACTGAAACCTATCAGTGTCTACGTATACTGCATATTGCATTGTCAAGGCAGGAATAAGAACCGTATCCATGATGTTTGCCCATGAGATCATCTTATATTATATAAACTGGCGTAGAATCACGTGGACTATTCCCAACCATTTATTCACAGATCAGAAAGGAGAAATTCTTCTTGACGCAAGGAATATTGTCTTGAATACTTTGAAACCTATTTGACTGGGAACTGTACAGGTTTCACGCCCAAATTTGTGGAATCCTACTGTATCACATCAATTTTTGTGTTAAAACTTGCGCCAAACCCGGATCGGGATCGGATGCATCAAAATTCTGTAGCTGCGGATATCTCGGAAACCAGTTTCAGAGATCTAGAATTTAAGAATATAAATCCCGAATTTGATCCTAGATCCAGAATTTAGAAACTAGATCTGGAATTTGAACCGATCCGGATCCGGGTTCTTTTATCTGGATCACAGCCAAAATTTGTCAATCTTCTTGCGCGGCAAGTCGTTGTGGTAAAATTTGATCCACATCGGATTTTCGAGCTACAGCTCCGGAGAGTCGCGCATACACTCACACGCGGGCACACGCGGACAGACAAACAAACAGACAGACAGACCCGATCGTACTACCCTCTTCCCCTTACGGGGCAATGATGGGGAATCGCGCAGTCACGAACTATATAGTTCCGAATAACATAAATATCGGCATTCGTTGTTCCTTTGGGTCTGCTCGAATGTATGGATATGATGACAATTGAATTGATAATAAGATATGGATGCTGAGCTCGTATTTCCGCGACACGACGAACTGTAACAAAGCTCTCATTAGAGGGATGACATGTATCATGGTAGAACTGGAGTCTTGTCAGCGACAGAATCTTCACTGTTGTTTATTTCATTCTCCAATTCCTCCGTCTTCTTTCTCTCCACTGCTTCCAATTCGGCTCTGAAAACATGGACAAAGAAAGTACCTCATTGTCTGTGCTTAGTGGATTATTGAACTGAGAAATGGTGACAAATAACAGAGAATCGTATCATAACGAGTGCATCTCATAAATAGTGCGTGTTATAAATAGTGCGTGTTATAAATAGTGCGTATCATAAAGTGCGGGTAAATAAAAATTGAACTGCTTTCCTTGAATGGATGAATCCAGTTTTAGCCATGCCCGGCTCATCTCCATCGCACTAACATACGCACACTCACATAGCTACGCATCGCACTAACATACGCCCACTCACATAGCTACGCATCGTACTAACATACGGCCACTCACATAGCTACGTATCGTGCTAACATACGCCCACTCACATAGTTACGCATCGTTCTAACATACGCCCACTCACATTGCAACGCTTCGTACTAACATACACCCACTCACATAGCTACGCCGTTCGTGGCTCGACACGGGAGCGGAGTGGGAGGGCGAGGATCGTGAAATAGGACGATGGCATATCTCTAGCTAAGCCCTGGTGCTGTTGCTGCATATGGTAAATAACAGCGCCCAGTCAAATTAGTTATGAAATATTCAACAGAGTGTTTATTAAATAGTAAAGATATACAATTCGCACAACTTGACAGACTGTTAAGGGTTTATGATGGACGTAATTGATTATGACATCAGCCTACATATAACGCAGTTGAATTGGGCGTCATATTGATCAATAGATTGGAGTTATCGTTTAGCTTACGTTTACACAAATGGGTTCTTCCCACTCCACGAAAGATTAAGAATTCTAAGGTGATAATTAAGAAGCTATTTCCTGTCCTATACGCCGCAAAGGTACGAGTCAGTACCTCAAATTCTCTGTAACCATACAAATGAAATGCTGGATATCTTGAAACCAATTTGAGTTGAAGCTGTTGCTGCCTTCTAAGGCTTCCAGTTAAATTAGTTCCAAAACATTCAATGGACTATTTCTTATGCCTTTAAGAAGTGATTCTGTCTGGTCTGTCTTACTAAAATGGCAAAAAATTGCCAACTGCTACAGAAACTTCATGACGACAAGGGGGTGGGTGGGGGCGTGTTGGAGGTGACCCTTGTCACGTGGGCGAAGTTCCTAAATCCGGGGCAGCACACTAGCACTTGATACTCACTGTAGTAAAAAGTTTACGCAGTCCTGGTTGCCATATATTTCCGCTACTCTACGAGGATTATCTCCATAGATATCCTGAAGCTCAATCGGCCCATCGGCGACATGAAGGGCTCTGAGAGAGGTGAGTTTTCCTGTCTGGGCGGCGCAGTGAGCGGGGGTCCAGCCAGTGTCAGTAGATGCGCTGGCACTAGCGCCGTTCTCAAGCAACAGTCTCACGCAATCCACGTATCCTGAAAATAACCCACCAATCAATTCACGCAAGTAATGCCAAAAGAATGGTTTGCATCCGATCTGTTGTTCAAGTATATGATGTCCTACTCAAACACGTAACATGTAGGCTGAGGTCACAACATATAATGACCTATTGGCTCCATCATGAACATTGTAAATTCCGTCGAGTCAAGCATACTACTTGTGTCTCTTTACTCTTTAACAAACATTCTGTTGAATACTTTTAACTAATTTGATCTGGCACTGTTGCTACCATAGGCAGCAACAGCGCCCAGTCAAATTAGTTAGACGTATTCAACAGCTTACCTGTAAAATTGATGATTCTGGGAATTCAGGAGTCAAAGTATATAACTTGACTCCAACACCCGAAAAAGATGGCGGAGCTTCGATAGAAATGGACAGAACCTAGCTAGAAATGGATCCCTCTATTAAGGGGCCTACCAGTCATTGAAAGTGTCTCTGAAGATTGGGAGTCTTTTGGTTTGGTTCGTTCTGCAATGGAAGACGTCTTAGAGCAAATTATGCATGCACGCTCCTCAGTACTGGCGCGTTTCTCGGGTACAGCCATGTTGTTACAATCTAACAAGGAGTGGTATGCTTCCATAAATGATATAAGAAGAAATGCATAAAACCATGAAATAGCAATTCTTGCACATATGCTTACTGCATTCATTTTGTGGATAGGAATTACAGTTTCTGAAAGGTCATATATTTATATTTTTTAATAACAACTGATTATAAATTTACCCATGGGCAGTTTATTCCCGACAAAATGACGTCAAGTTTGTCCAGATTGGACATAAAGCAAGTTATTAGCATCTACGTAAACTTCGCCCATTACAATTTATTTTAAAACTTTGTCATTATTATTATTATCACATTTGTCTACTAAAACCTGTGTCCTGACAATAAGCTACTTTGTAGAAAGGTCCATCATGCTGTTTTGAGTTACACATACACATATACCTATCAAAAAATGAATAGTTTTTGTTTGGCTCCCTCAGATGGTACCAATTTCCAGTCTGGCTCATGGACTACATGTCTGAAATTTAGATTTGCTCTTGAAATCTAAGGATGCGCTTTATTTATTTTTAGCTGACTCACTGCCCTCCTACCATCTGCCTCCACCCCACCTCCCTCCCTCCATACTCACCTACCCCATCCCACACCCATTCCTTTCCCTCTCTCCATCCATCCATCATATCTCTCTACCACTCTTTCTTTTGTGACTAGAAACCTTTTGCGCATGCCCAATGCAAAGCTGTTCTGTTGTTCCATTCAACGTCGCGCAGATTGACGTCATACAATCCGCTCTCCAGATACTCCTCAATGGCGTCAGTATCGCCAGTGGCAGCAGCATCATGTAACTCTAAACCAGACATCACCAGAGCGTACACGCCCTCGTTATCTATGCAGAAACAAGATAACAACAGAAAATCAAATGACGACAAAATATGCTGCTTCCATCTATTAATGCTTCTTTTACATTTTTACAATGCGCTGTGTTGCATTTTCTTGTCATAGACCCTTTTAAGTAAGGGTCTATGGTTCTTGTATACGACCATAGAGGTAGCTAGTATAGATAGCTCTATGTCCACGACAGCAATGCCATTCTAAAATTGAACACCTGTCTTGCCTTCATTAGTTGCGTCTGGAGTAATAGATCTCTACTTTCACAAGCAAAAAAATAGTTCATGACAGTGAACAATAATAATTCTTCAAAATAAAATAACTATTTATAAAAAAATGATTTAGTGTTAAACACATATTACAATATGACTATAGAGAGGTCCATTTTAGCCAAGCTCGGTCATTTTGTGCGTATGTTTGATTTTCCCACGTAGCACCATGAATTCCTAGAAATTCAATTACAAGGTAACAGTAACGGTAAGCTGTTGAACAATTTGAAAACTAATTTGGCGGAGAGCTGTTTCAAAATGTGCAACATAATGTTTATTAAATCGTAAATTCGCCAGAGATATACAATTCAACCGCCTGCTGTCGGACTTTTCCCCCTTTCGTGACGGACCTATGCCATTTGATTGTGATGTCAGGTAACACGTCACGTAATTTGATTATGCCGTATGATACTTGGGTGCCATATTGGATGTCTCCAATGCAGCTTACGTTGTTTGAAATGCCGTCAGTTGGAGAGGGAACGTGCGCGCGTGTATGATTAATTGGAAGTAAGTGAAGTGTTGTAGCACATGACAATGGATGGAGTCACTCAGTCACTCAAACAGGTGACGCCATAGTCCAATACGTCACTTGCTTTGCTGATGTCACAATCAAAATGACGTAGGTCCGTCACAAAAGACCCGTACATTTTATGGCTTGCAATTTAATAAACATTCTGGTGACTGTCTATTGTAGCGACAACTGCCAGTCAAATTAGTTTCAAAATATTCAACAGCTTACCTTTATAGCTACCTTAAAATTTAAGTTCTGGGAATTCAGATTTCAAAGTTTGAAATCGATTCCAACACACGTATGAAGTGGGTGCGGGTCGAGCTTAGCTAGAAAGAGGTGTTGCGTAGATATCCAAACGATACCGTACATGTCATGCAATTGTAGCCATTTAACCCTTTAGTGACTAAATTTTGTCAAAGATTAAAATATTTGCTTATCGAATGTCTACTTGCAGGCCAAGTGAAGATTATTTTTGAAAATTTACCACTGGAATGACTGACTCAGTTACCGAGCCAGGCATTCCAGTGGTCAATTTTCAAAAATAGTCTTCACTTGGCCTGCCAATGGACATTTACTAATGCAGAGGCCAGTTTTGGCCCGGTTTCGTTATAAAAAGGCTAAATGATAATAAGGACACACAGATTCAGCTCCCAGTACCTTAGTTTTAAGAGGAGGCTAACCGCATTAAATTTGACAAACATTCGCACATAAATCTGCTTCATCAGGTGACATGGATACGACAAGCAAGTTCATGGGCATGCTGAGGCTTTTCAGACTGAGTAAAGTTACTCTGAAAAGGCACTAGCTTTAAGCATGAAATCACGTGGTGTTACGAGAAACATAATGCACACGTTAATTTCACGTTAACTTGACATTGAAGCTACAATCTTCAATCATCAAAATGATGACAGCAGACATCAGACATTATTATGGCAATTAGAGCATTATCTCTTAACACTCGATTCCAGTCATCTGAACTGGGTTGTGTAGCTGGATCGGGAAAATAGTAACACAAATAGTGCCTCAAGTGGATGGTTCTAGTTTTTCAGGCAATCATATGACGTCATAATCAACTACGTGACCTGTAGGATGACGTCACAATCAATTACGTCAAGAATGTCGTAGCTAAGTTCGTCACGAACGCATAAATGATGACGGACTACGCGTTGTTGTACAAATCGTATGAACTTACTATTTAATAAACATGCTAGGCAGCAACAGCGCCCAGTCGAATTGGTTTCAAAATATTCACCAGCTGAGCTGTATAGTTTTCTGTAGTTGAAACAAATCGACGGTCAGCGACGATGCCAAATGTTTCTCCGCCGCCAACTATTGCTGGGAATATCAAACGTGTTTGTATCAGAAACATAGTGAGTGTTTACGCTTTTAGTCGCTACGGACGGGCAACTTTTGCTTGCCAAGCGCTACGCGCGGGTCATGTTGGATGATAAATCACCATTAATCTGGATAAATCTCTTCATCAGAACAAGTCTGATGAACATATGCAATTTTAAATCAATCTGCCAAACGTAGGTGGGTGGAATTATCATCCAGAAAACAATTTTCAGGATGGTTTCCCCACCTACACGTGACGGGCGGCCATATTGGATCTCAGATCAAATGACGGTTTCAATAGGTTTCTTAAGCTAAGCGGCCTAAACCTATTTCCTACTTCAAATTGGCAATGCCATGCAATGCAATACCCTCATTAGCTATGCATGACGTCATAAAATTGGGATTCAGCTGTATATTTATCCCTATAAGGGGATTGGATCAATGAACCCAGTGGTTCAACGTGCCCCCATCTCCCCTATATATAGGAACGCTGCGTTCATGAGAGGTGGAAAACTTCAATTTAGGTAAGTTTAAGTAAATTTTTCACATTAACTTTCCAACTTCGCATTTTACTAATAATTTGCTACAAGCAGACATAAGTCTTATATTAAATTTATGGATCTACTCACTAAACATAGCCATAATAATGACCTCGATTTATTGGGCAGTTTGTGCACGGCGTCCGGTAACATGTGGGAGGGTAGTTTGGGGTACATTGAGCCATTGCTACCGGAGCACATTTTTTATGTGGCTAAATGTACCCTTTACAAAATACAAATACAAAAGTATGATAAACATCTTTTGTAGCAATCACAAATGTAACGCCTTATTATCTAACGTGCAGCAGCAACTACTACTACTACTACTACTACTACTACTACTACTACTACTACTACTACTACTACTACTACTACTACTACTACTACTACTACTACTACTACTACTACTACTACTACTACTACTACAACATTAATATACCAAGGTCCTGGACTGAAAATAAATTTGCGGGTGAAACCTGGATTCAAGGTTTTCTGAAAAGGCACTCAAACCTTTCACTAAGAACTCCGGAAGCAACTAGTTTGCCGCATTCTACATCCTTTAATAGGAAGAATGTGTCTAATTCCTTTGACAACCTTCACAATGTCTTATCACGTCATTAGTATGGCCCTGAGTGCATCTACACTACCCATGAGACTGGTGTGACCACTGTCCAAAAGCATGTTAAGGTCATTGCGTTAAAAGGTGTTAAACAAGTTGGCAGACTGACTTCCGCAGAGCGTGGTACTTTAGTAACTCTGTGCTGTGTGATAAATGCGCGTAGAAATTCTATTCCTCCATTAATGTTCTTTCCACGCGTGCATTTGAAAGATGACATGCTGAAGGGACACCGCCAGGAACAATCGGACCAACTCATACTAGTGGGTGGATGACTGCTGATAACTTTCTGACATGGATGGAACATTTCATAAAGCACTCAAACTGCTCTAAGGAGAAACCTGTCATTATTGTGCTAGATAATCATGAGAGTCACATTTCGATAGGCCTATTAGAGCTAGCAAAGAACAATGGCATTACATTACTTACCTTCCCACCACATTGCAGTCATAAACTACAGCCGTTAGATCGTTCGGTGTATGGCCCATTCAACCGCTACTACAATGCAGCATGTGACGCCTGGATGGTTAACAACCCTGGCGATCAAATGACGATCTATGATATTGCCGGGGTGGTAGGGGTAACATATCCGTTGGCATTTACACGTAAGAATATCCAGTCAGGGCTTTCTGCTACTGCCATCATGCAGTTTAACCCTGATGTTTTTGGAGAAGATGGATTTCTCTCAGCGTATGTAACAGATCCATCCAATCCTGATGCACATGACGATGCAATCTCAAAACCCGCAATTAGTAATAAACAAACATCTGCCCACCTTCCTCTCACATCACTATCAGGAGAATTATCACGCAACCAATACTACTACTCCGATACCAACTAGTAACGCGTCATCTGGCATTGTTCTGCTCATTCCAGAATCAGCAATGCTTATATCTATATTTAGTCCATCAACTAGCGCAGCAAATGAAGCGACGGACGAATGCACTCCAGTTCCCACTTCACCATCTAGCCTAGAATCGACACTGCCTTGTCCAGATCCATCCACGCCAGAAGAGATCCTTCCTTATCCAAAGGTAGCTGCCCGTAAAAGACCAAATGATGTACGAAAGATGCTCACGCGTATGCTCACAGACACGCCAGAGAAAGCAGCAATAGAGGATGCAGTCGCTGCCCGGGTTGCAAAGACGCAGAACACCAAGGGCAAATAATCAAAACAGCAAACTGTGCAAGCTAAAACGCAAATGCAGAAGGGTAAGGGAAAAGGAAAGAGAGGGAAGAAGTTGAAATATGAATCCAGTTTAGATGAGGAAGAAGATAGCATATGTCTTGTCTGCTGTGAGAGCTACGAGAACAGTCGCTCTGGTGAACAGTGAGTTCAGTGTTTGCAATGTCATCATTAGGCTCACGAAGAGTGTACATCTCGTGACTCTAGATATTATGTATGTGACAACTGTTATTCAGATTGATATTTTAGTGACCACCATGTTGACTGGCCATCGTCGATGTTACGTTTGTTCCTTAGTTAGTTGTTTTTTGTTATATTCGTTTGATATGGTTTAATGCAGATTGGTTTAACGTTTTCTGACACTCCGTGCAGCTTCGTTTCGTGCTAACATGATCTGTCCTATGGACCATTGCCTATGGTCCTGCAATATTCACACAGTAATATTACCTTAATGATTCAATCATTAAGATGTGTATTGCTTATAATAGGAGTCTTTGTCGACAAGCTTTGTTTGACATGCTAAACAGTTATTTGTAGTATGTCACAATGTGCCCCAGGTTCTGTCACAAAGTGGCCCGGTCCCGGGGCACGGGGGAACATTGTGACACACAACACTCAACCACAAATCCACCAATAACTTTTTATTTTGGAGAAGGACTAGAAATCTTCCTGAGTAATTTCACAGAATACATATATAGCCATCGCTGTGAGCATGAAACAAATTAATATATTGTATTAAAGGGAAGTTATATAGCAGTACAATCTTTTTGCCTCAACGTGCCCCCATCTCCCCTATATATATATATATATATATATATATATATATATATATATATATATATATATATATATATATATATATATATATATATATATATATATATATATATATATATATATATATATATATATATATATATATATATATATATATATATATATATATATATATATATATATATATATATAATTTCAAACCGATTCGTTCGACATAGCCTCCGTTATTAGTGGAACATCCGAAAACTACATTGCCACCCGCCTAACCGGAGTGAAGGCGCCATCATCACGTAATACCCACTACATTCTTGGCGGATTCAGAACGTCTGGCACAAACCGGGCAAACATAATTCATGAATCCAGTTTCTCAGTCAATCGTATGACGTCATACTGAACTACGTCACGTGCATTTTAACGTCATTATCAATTAACGTAGGTGTGTTCATCACGAACGCTTAATGGACCTGCCCAGATTATCCATCAATCATATGACGTCATAATCAACTACGCGACGTGTAGTCTCATTGACATATAGGATCATTATCTCTTGGACACTCCAATCATCTGAACTGGGTTTTGTAGCTGGATAGGAAAAATAGTAACACGAATAGGGCCTATACATATGGCTATATAATGGAGTATTCCAGCTTCTCAGTCCTCACATGACGTCACAATCAACTACGTGACATGTAAGATGACGTCATAATCAATGACCTCATGAATGACGCAGCATATTTGATGACGGACTAAGAGTTGTTGTACAAATTGAATGGCTTTACTATTTAATAACCATGCTGTTGAATATTTTAAAACTAATTTGACTGGGCGATAGGCAGCAACGGCACCCAGCTAAAGTAGTTTCAAAATATTCAACAGCTTACCTGTAAAGTTTTCTGGAAACTGGGATTCTGGGAGTGCATGGATCGATTGATCCCAACACGAGCAAAGCGTGGGTGGAACTTAGCTAGAGATGGGAGAGGTATGGCTAAACCTGTATTCGTCCATTAGGTTACTCAACTGCTAAGTTTACTCATTATTTCAATTTCAATTTATTTATGTATTTGCCACCAAATACAATCCACACATTTGGTTGACCTTACCTGGGTCAATAAGTTCTCTGAGCTGTACTGAGTTACATTCGTCCATTTGCCAAATTGGAGCAGTCATGATTAAGTCATTACAATTAAGCCTCTATTTGTCTCGTGTTTTAAAATTAAGATTGACAAATATCCATTCCGACCAGATAATCAACTGCAAGACTGCTATTCGTTAATGTCAATGTTAAGATTTGAAAAGATAGTTATTTATACGCGTTGCAGAATTGCTGAGTAAAATTGAATTCAAAATCCAACAATAGGGCTTAATCATGTTACCATCAAGTCGTGGCAAAGTACAAATGATAGGCCTACTTAGTAACTACCTTGTACATAGGCCTAGAATCGACATTATTTTGGTCACACACGCATTCCAAAGGTTACTTATTCTTTTAATATTTTGAAACTAATTTGACTGGGATATGGTGTTGCCTAATATGTTTCAGTATTAAACATTGCTTAAACGAATTCCAACAAAGAAAACTGTATAACGCTGCTGAAAGTTTACATTTATTTCCTGCTACGGTATCGGATGGAGCACGTGATGCTCATTTTGAGGCTATCTGTTTTATTTTGATTTAATTTAACTGTTATTTTAACCCTTTGACCCGTGAAATGTCAGTGTGTCGGTTTCAAGACTGCTATACAGGAAAGCTGTTGAATATTTTGAAACTAATTTGACTGGAACCTGTTGCTGCCATAGGTAGCAACAGCTCCCATTCAAATTGGTTTCAAAATATTCAATAGAATATTCCTTACATCATAAAGAATTTGTCATTTCTGGTCTCTAGGTATGTATGCGAGAAACATTCTCATATGATATCACAATCACTGAACACGAATAGTCCTACCCTACACTGATTATAATTAAAACATAACTTGGGCCTATAGCTCCGTGTCTGTTATACACTGCTTAATCACTGGCCAATAGATTGTCACTGACTAGACTCTGTTCAAGTACACGCCATTAAGTTAAGCAATTCTTAGGCTTATCTCAAGCGCTTCTCTTTACAAATTCTAAGCCTATATCGGTTCTTTAAGGTTTTATATTCAATAAATATTGCTTTGAATATATTTCGAAACTAATTTGACAGGGAGACAGCAACGGGTAGGCCCTACCCATCATATTAGTTTCAATATATTCAACAGCTACCTGCTACATGGAAATTGAGATTCTGGGAATTCGGTATTCAAAGGGTTAGGATTTTCAAACAATTCCTCTGCGTTACATGATGTGACAACAGGATCAATGTAAAACCTTTTCATCCTGAATCCATAGAATACCGACATTAATTGATCCTAGTATAGAATTGACTAAACATAGGCCTATTAAAAGCTACTTGACTGAACATTCTTACTATCTTAGGCAGCAATGTCTTTCAGAATGCTCATTTAAAAATAATCGACATGTTCTAACAACACCATGTTATATTTATCATGTACGTTGTAATGCGGTGACGCGGGGTTACTGTTCAATGCATTGTGCTATCCCTCTATGCGGGTATGGCAATTATACCTACATAAATAGTAATTTAAAATCAGTCATCCTTATAACAGCAAAGTCAATATCATATCCAGTCATGTGATTGTCTGACAATCGTTCATTATAGGCCTTGACAGATTTATACCATTCATGATGACTTCACAAATACAAAACATCGTTTGTAACAATGAACATTTCATTTTATCTGACAGATAATAGTGCCAAGTCTACCGGTATGGGATACGTATGTGGAATGCGTAGGCCTATGTTAAGCAGGGCAGATGAATCGGTTGCGCGCTTCGCGCTGAACATCCGATTAGAGGTCACTGGAAAGAACGTAGACTATTTACTAATTATAACTCCCAGTTTGAGATAGGAAGGTGATGTGATGATCTAAGATAGCTCGCTGATCCTAGCCTAGTAGCCGATATTAGCGGTGGGTCACCCCCCCCCCCCCCCCCCCCCCCGACCCCACCCCCACTCACACCCCCACTCCTTCACGGCACCTGTGTTATTGTTATTCCTTATACTAACACGGAACTAGACTTTCAATATCGTTTCTACATCGCGAAGGGGTTTTCGCTGACCGTCTCGAGTCGTAGCTTCTATACGGCCAGTTCCAATTTTTTCAGTGTAATCTTAGTGTTTCTTTTCCGCATGTTATGTTTTCCCAGTCCTAATCATGCCTTTAAGGTGCAGCACCTCTACAAAATAGAGGTTATAGAGCTTTCTATGCGCATTCTTATTCCTGTGTCCAATTTCTTATTGCTTCCTTATTTTAAATCCAGTTGTAGTATATTATTAAATTCAGGCTATTCATTTCACTCTTAATTTCGCCATCTTCCCAAGTTGCACTATTACACCACTGAAGTTTTGCTTCTTATTTCGGCTACTTCTTAATCATTCATCCTCTAAACCAAAATTTCTTCCTGCCTTAGTTTTGATGTCACTTCTTTATGTCAGGATTATGCTAACTTCTGCAACAACACGTACTAATTTATTACTATACAGGTAAGCTGTTTATCTTCTTCTTCTTCTTTTCGATCGCTGGTATCACACTTGGAGAGCCGTTCTGGTAAGCTGTTTATTATTTTGAAACTAATTTGACTGGGTGCTGGCCCAGTCAAATTAGTTTCCCAATATTCAACAGAATGCATGGTTATTAAATAGTGAAGACATGCAATTCGTACAACTTGATGGACTATTAAGCGTTTATGACGGACTTAGATGCATCACCCATGACGTAATTGGTTGTGATGTGACCTACATCTGATGTAATTCATTATGACGTCATATATTTGACTGACAGATTCGATTCCTTTCTTCTGACAGGCTTTCGTACAATACTGCGCTTCGTCGGGTCTTGTGAGCGTCTTTCGCGTTAAGCGTATCAATAGAGGGATCAATTGCTAGCTTTGCCTCTCCGATTTTTAGCTACGCCCCGCCCACTTTGTGCGCGAGTTTGAATTTGAGTTTAAGACCTCGAACCCTGAATTCCCAGAATTCTAATTTCAAGGTAAGTTGTTGATTATTTTAAAACTAGCTTGACCGGGAGTCGTTGCTGTCTGTGCCAACAACAGCTTTCAGTTAAATTAGTTTCAAAATAGTCAACATAACTATCTTTATTAAGTTGTAAATCAAATTACATAGGCTATAATTCAGCCACTTATTACGAACATCCGTAATTTGACGTCAACTAACAAATGGCGTATTTTGATCACGAGGTTGGATACTTGAGCGACAAATTAGAACACCCTTTAAAATGTTAGCCAGTGTTAAGTGCTTTCACATTGGATTAGGCCATGTTCTAATGGAGGTGTTTGATCGATCGATCCCTGCACTCACTGAATCTCAATGGCAGCAAAAGCGCCGAGTCAAATTAGTTTCAAAATATTCAACAGTATGTTTATTTAAATAGTAACATACAATTCGTACAGTCTGGCGGACTGTTAAGCGTTTAGGCCGGACTTCATCGAATCATTCATAACGACGCACGCACGCACGCACGCACGCACGCACGCACGCACGCACGCACGCACGCACGCACGCACGCACGCACGCACGCACGCACGCACGCACGCACGCACGCACGCACGCACGCACGCACGCACGCACGCACGCACGCACGCACGCACGCACGCACGCACGCACGCACGCACGCACGCACGCCACGCACGCACGCACGCACGCCTCCCACCCTCACTACCTCCACCCTCCGTCCCGATCTCTCCCCCCCCCCTCTCTCCGCCCGGCTATCCCTCCCTCCTCCAGCCCTCCCACCAACCTTCCCTACTCACATCCACCCTCCCTCCCTCCCTCCCTCACTCCCACTACCCCTCTCTCTCTCTCTCTCTCCCTCTCTCCCTCTCCCTCTCTCGCTCTCTCTCTCTCTCTCTCTCTCTCTCTCTCTCTCTCTCTCTCTCTCTCTCCCTCCCTCGCTCCGGCTCTTCCTCTCTCCCACTCCCTCTCATATATCGTATCGCCCGCTTACTCCACACGTACAGTAGGTCTAATTTGATGCTGACGACCAGTACAGAAACAGTTCTGATCCCATTAGTGTCAGTCCTTAAGATATACCACATTATCACGGAATAATCGAGAATTAGCGAGAATATTAGTAAATACCTTGATTGAATATCCCTGTGTGCGCCTGTGTTATTAACCTAGCAGAGGTTCGCCAATGCCTATCTCTCACTCAGCTAATCGTCTATTCCCGATATGATTACTATTGTCCAAACACTTTTACCTGACTAGAACTATATCTATAAGTACTGAGTATGCCAGGTCATGTTACGCACACGACGTAAATAAAGCACGTTCACTTGATCAAACGATTGCCAAGAAAATTCACTAAACTTTACCAACCAGCTAGGACAGCCTAACCCTTTTATTCTTAGGATTTTATCGTAAAAATTGCAAAACAAGTACATGCGAAAGCTGTTGAATATTCTGAAACCTATTTGACTGAAAACAGTTAGCAACAGCAGCTCACAGTCAGGGTAGTTTCTTTAAAATATCAACATAATATTCTTTACATAATAATGATGATGGTTAAATGTGTTAAAGGGGATCATATTGAAGGCCGTAAAAAGAATGTAAGTAAGACTTAGGAGTAAACAGAACAAACATCATGTTCCACCATCACCCACCCTACCACAAATGTGGTCCAAATGCATTTCACACAACAGCTGCCACATATTAAGAGACAATCTGCCTCAAGTGACGCCATTAAGGTCCACGATGTTCAGTTATGGCAGCAACAGTGCCCAGTCAAATTAGTTTCAACATAATGTTTATTAAATTGCAACTCCGTCAAAGACATGCATTTCGTACACTTTACGGACCTTTCGAGCTTCTTGACGGAGTTATGATAGGTAATTATGATTGTGACGTCTGCCCACATATGACATACTTGATTGACTTCAGATATGTGAGTGATAGATCGGATCCCGCCATTAACTGTACGCCCTGTTTTATCATATTACATCCTTTAAACTCTAACAAGTGACGTCATACGATTGCGGCCTTTGAATATGACGCCAGCTGATAAGTTGAATAATGAAAATCTGCTCAATGGAGAGATCCGATCTACCACTCAAGTATATGTCATATATACGTCATGTCAAAACCAATGGTGGAATCCAGTTTAGGTATGCCCCGCCCATCTCTACCTAAGCTCCACATGCGCTTCGCCCATTGTTTGGAATCGATCGATCCCTAAACTTCCTGACTATCACTTTCCAGAAAACTATACAGGTAAGCTGTTGCATATTTTGAAACTAATTTGTCTGAGCGCTGTTGCTATGGCAGCAAATTATATCTATATCATATGTCATCCGCCCGGGCACCGAAAGCACTAACTGATATCTGATCTAGAATGTAGGGCCTACTAACTTTCTTTCAAATCAGTACTTTTCAACCCTGATTGGACGACTCAAGTTTTAGATGTGCACCGCCCTTCTCTAGCTAAGCCCCACACTTTGCCTGCGGTGGGATCGATCGAACCAATTTCCAGAAAACTTTACAGGTAGCTGTTGAATATTTTGGAGCTAATCTGACTGGGTGCTGTTGCTGTCGGAATGTTTATTAAATAATAAAGACATACAATTCATAAGGATGTCGGCTGAGGACAAGGCATAGTGGGAAAAAGCGAAGAGGGACTGATTGCAGCTGTATGATGTTTCTACTACTATAGCCGCGGAATACCGTAATCATACATAATATAATTCATACAACAAAACTTAGCCCATCATCAATATACCTTTCCAGTTTTAACTATTCGCCGCCCATCTCTAGCTAAGCTCCACCCACACATCGCGTGTGTTGGGATCGATCGATCACTGAACTCCCAGACTATCAATTTCCAGAAAACTATGCAGGTAAGCTGATTCAACAGCATATCAAAGACATTCAATTCGTACAACGTGTCGGACTATTAAGCCTTTAAGACGGACTAAATCGAGGCATTCATGCTGTAATTGATTATGAGGTCATCTTACACGTATACCGTAGTTGATTATGACGTAACTTGATGATGGATAAACTAGAAAGGTACATTAAGAGTTCGTAACAAACTTATCTACGTGATTCATGACGTTATTGATTATGACGTTATCGTTCACGTCACGTAGTTGATTATGAGGTCATATGATTGATGGATAAACTGGAAAGATCCATTACGCCCATAGCGCAACGCCGACTTCAAATTCACGGCTGACATTACTCATAGGGCCTATAGGCCATAAAGCCCTACACGTTATCCCTTGCAATTCCAGTGTCTCAATTTTAAGACAATTGTACATCAAACGAGGAAAGACCAAGGACATAGAATATTTCGAAACTAATTTGACTAGAGCATGTTTCTTTTATAGGCAACAATAGAGCCTAGTCACACATTAAAAAAATTATGAAACAGAATATCCCTTGCATCATAAAGTATTGGTTGTTTCTGGTTTGTAAGGGTTAATATTTCAAAATTAACGTAATTGAAGGTTACTACTCATACACAGTAATATGCTTTTAAAATAATAAGCTGATAATTGGGGCCCTGGAAATGTTGTTGTGTATAACTATAGTGAATAATTATAGTGAGTAACACAGGGTATAGTCAGAAGTCCCTAATACTAAATTAGTATTATGGACTTCTGGTAGGCTAACATAATATTATAGCGCGTTCTGTAATATCACCACAATGTTGTGAAGATAGTACTGGCTTGAACGCCTGTATTTACGTGTGTATATATGCGCCTTTCCATGAACCGGGTATTGCCGCGATAACATGAGTCATCAGTTCTAAGCGTTGAGAAGTTGAGAACATTGGCAAAATGACAAAACCAGCCATGTTGCTGGTACAACGGTACTCAAAGGATATTATTTATTTATTTATCTATTGCAATAAACTATAATGCACAGGGTTTGTGTTCTCTGATAACGCAAGGTTGTTGGGCCGGTACTGGGCCGATGGCGGGCTTATACGGCCCGGTCTTGGCTCAGTAACCCGCGTTGTCTGGGGATGTAGTTAACTATGAACACGATATAGTTGCGGAGTGGGGTAGGTGGGGAGAACAGTGGGGTGGTCTGACGTGGGCAAATATTTATCCAGTTGTAGTGTGTGGGGTGGAAGATATGCGTAGGAAAAGGGGTTGTTGGGGTGGGGCAAGAGGGTGATAGCCCCACCCCAGGTTTTCCCTCCCGCATAGTGTATTCCCATAACGCCACCTACGTTTTGGCCCCACATATAGTTTACATTCACCCACCCCACCAACCCCTGATCAAAGTACGTTCCTACACCCGCGTAGAGCGGAGCGAGGAGGGTATTTCTCCGCTACTAGGCCAGTAGAATTAACCCGAAAATAGGCCGAACCGAGAAACAATTTATATGGACCATCTTTTTCCACAATTCAACATGGCCGCCATCTTCAAGATGGTCAACAGTGATAAAATAAAATAATTTTTAGCCATAGAATTTGACCGAGTTGTCCGATTTGAATGATTTAACTGGTTATATCAATATATGTTACTACGTGGAAACGGATTATTTAACTACGAAACGACTAGTATGTTTATTTCCAACATTTCTGAGCTTCTTGGTGGAGAAAGTGTGCGGTGTGTAAGAATAAACATAATTCCTTGCATTAGTCATATAGATGGATTAAGATCGCTGATCCTCGCTACATACCCAACTATCATAAATGTGATACGAGTTCCACTTGTGTGGGAGCGGTTGATAAAAATAAATAAAAAGACGTTAGCAACTTGAAAAGCCAACATGGCCGCTATTGGTCAAGAGGACTGCCAGTGATTGCGTGCCCACTCCACGGGCACGTTTCTATTTATTGCTGTCTAGAATTGCCTATAGGCGCGGCAATTTCGCGCATGGGATTGTGGGGGCTGTGTCTCGCGAGATCTCCACCGATAAGAGATCTAGAGAATAATTCTCGGCGCGAAGACACGGCTCTATTTTTAGATTGCTGGATATCTCATAATTATTATCTTCATGCGCGTGATTCATGGTGAGTTCTCTCATTTGTTCTGGTCCGACTGTAATAGAGTTTGCGCGGCGATGACCGCTTAATTATTTTAATAAACACCCAACGGAACTGCAAATAACTACTCTAAATAAGAACTCTTCTTTTGCTGGAGGACTGCGTACAAAACATGTTTATCATTCCTTCTGCAGATGAAAGTACTCAAGTACACGCCCACTTTAGCACTCTATGAAACTGACCACAAATGGCTTCTTGCGGTGATCGTGAGAAATGTTCAGTTGCATTAGCTACTCGCGGGAGAACTTGTTTTGAAAGTTTACCACTAGAATGACTGGATGGATAACCGATTCTATAATTCCAGTAGTAAATTGCAAAAAACCCCACAATGGTCTCTTTGACGGCAATTAGACATAGGGCATTTTCCTATGATAATGGATTTTTCTGATCTATTTCTCAAGTATATGACGTCATAATCATTTACGTCATATGTAGCCTGACGTCACGGTCAAAATGGGTTATGAATGACGTATCTAGCTCCGCCAGGAACATTGGATAGCCAGTCAAGTGTGCGAATTGCACTCTTTACTATTTAAGCAACATGCTGTTGAATATTTCGAAACTAATTTGACTAGACGCTGTTCGGAGTGTATGTCTGCTATTTATTCAACAGTCATTTTCTATGATAATGGCTGGATTCGATCTGTAAGTGAAGGATATAACGTCATAGTCAATTACGTCATATGCAGGCTGACGTCACAATCCAAAATGTGTAAATGAATGATGTATTGAGCTCAGTCATGAACATTGACTAGTCCGGCAAGTGTACGAATTGTTTGTCTTTACTATTTAATCAACATCGTGTTGAATATTTTGAAACTAGTTTGACCCGGCGTTGTTGCGGGCAGAGGCAGCAAACCTTTAAAAGCACCCAGTCAAATTAGTTTCAAAATATTCATCAGCTTACCTGTATAGTTACCTTGAAATTGGAAGTGTGGGAATTCATTATTCGGCGTGTATAAATCGATTCCAACACACAAAAAGGGGTGGAGCTTAGCTAGAAATGGACGTGGCATAACTAGAAATGGATCCCTCTATTGAAATTGTCATGAGCAAATTGAGCATTACAGGGCTAATGCAACTTGATAATGCGTGGTTCACACAACATGGACCACTTGTATTAAAAGACAACCCATATTTATAGGTCACATATTTTAACAAGGTCAATCATAGATTGTTGCCCTGAGTACAATATACTCATCCTCTGACGGAGGGAGGATAATTAATACCACTTGATAATGGTCCTTTTCATGTTGTCTATCCATCATATTACGTCATATGATGTCATAATTAACGACGTGACCCATACGATAACGTCATCATGACGTCATGACTGACTCGATTTAGTCCGTCTTAAATGTTTAATAGTCCGACATGTTGTACGAATTGTATGTCTTTGCTATTTACAAAACATGCTGTTGAATATATTGAAACTAATTTGACTGGGCGATGTTACTGCCACAAGCAGCAACAGCGCCCAGTGAAATTGGTTTCAAAATAGTCAACACCTTACCTGTATAGTTTTCTGGAAATTGATAGTCAAGAAGCTCAGAGATCCATCGATACCAAGACGAGCGCGGTATTAATGTATTAATAAACCACCCGGATTAAGTGACCGATTGACTAACGTTAGGCCTATGGAAGTCATTTCAAGCAACTGCCACCAAAATGTGACTTCAGCGGGCACAATAATTATTGTGTGTTTTTCTAACAAAATATACGAATATCTTTTTAATACTTTGACTGGTAGCCCACCCCACCATACCCACCTACTTGTTGCTGTCATAGACCTGTATTAAGTATTGCAACGACAACGACTGCGTATGTAGGCCTCTTATTGTATTTTAACCCTTTCATGACGAAGCCGCCAAAACCGGCCTCTACAGTGATCTTGAGGATGCTAATTTGCGGGTCAAGAGAGGAAATTTCACCACTGAAATGACTGGCTCAATAACTGAGCCAGTCATTCCAATGGCAACTCTTCAAAACAGTCGTCTCTTGGCCTGCAAATAGGCACTCAATAAGCAAATATTTTTTATATTCTTGACTCAGTTTAGGTAATACAGGGCTAATAAATTATGAGGACGACGATGATGTACCATGTCTGTTTAACCTTTCCCGTATTGTATTATTCTATGACACATTCGTTGCATTCGAGATGGGGTAAACATTACAGACTTGTTGCAAACAGTCTTGAGGCGTACTATGTGTGTAGTAAATTTCAAAAGAAAAACATGTGTAATAATATTGTAGAGGGCGAAAAAGTAGACAAAGTTCGCTAACAATAATGGATCCATCTAAAAATAGAGGCTTGGCTTCTTCGAGACTACACCTCTAATGTAATGACCGGTCATCTTCTTACGTCATCACAACGACTAGACTGTTAGACAGACTCAACTTCGGATACCAGACAGACCGGGACCCAGTCTATCTCCGTAGTGGACTGTAAAAGCAACACTGTGGATCGTGTTGATTTTGGGATCACCTTAACCTTAGACATTAAAATCAACTCGATCCGTCCGGTGGTTCGTGTGATATCAGCATCTACTCAACGTCAGCAAATTCTTGACCTCATTTTGTGCGCGACAGATTTGAATTTTACGACGAATTCAGAGGGACTATCTTTCCGTTAACTGCTTGTCATATAGTCTACTATAAGCTTTATATCATCTTGTTTTACGTGAATTAATATTATCTACTACAAAGAGAGTAGCGCCCGTGTCCTTTTACGTTTCAATTCTCTCTACCACCATATTCTGGTGGAAATCACCACGTCAATGGCTACTCAATAGGCCCCTACATACGAGATACGTTTCTCGATCTCGTATCGAAGGAGAACTTGCGGGATACGAATGAATAATGGATGTGTGATTATCAGTAGTATCCTTTGGTCCTTAATCCATCCGTGAGAATAAATCCATGTAGGGTCAATGCAATTATGTAGCATTATTGATAGACTACCAATGTTCTCAATTTCCAGTCAAAACGGCTGTCAATAATATTGTAGCAGATTGTTGAATACAGAAATCAAATGAAAGTGTAGGCCTATGCACGTGCTAAGTTAAGAACTTCTACAGGAAATTCGGCCACAGAATTTCAACCATATAGTTAGATAGGCATATCAATACGCTAGTGAAATAATGGATTGAGGTTAAAAAAATTGTTACCATCAAGTGATTTCGTAGTGCACAATTTCATACCGAAAATTGGCTAAATCTCAGGTGATTCACAGTTTTCAGTGCCCTATTATCTGTAGTATGTTTAGCCCCATAATTTCACCTACATAGACTTGAGCCTTAACATACTAGTTATATTCCGAATCTAACAAATTCTAGATGACGTAATTTTATTAAGCAAAAAATGGCTTAAATGTCGGGGTTTTTCGTGCTTTTCGGTGCCCTACTGTCTGTAATATGGTCGGCTCCAGAACTTCGCTCGCATAGACGTAGATGGATTTGAATACGATAGTTATATTGGGAATTTAACAAAGTTCGACCGTGAAGCAATTTCGTAGTACATGCGATTTCATCGCGTAAATTTTCAATACCTACTACTACCTGTCTGCAACAGGTTTGGCCACATAATTTCACCGATATGGTTAGATAGCGATATGAACACGCTAATGAAGCTTGAGTTTTCTACCACGTAGTAATTTCGTAATATTCAATTTAGTAGCCACGGGCAGTTGCCAAATGCCAACAATTTACTATATTCGGTATCAGAATCTCAGCTCTCGATTTGTAATAATTTTTTTATATATGGATGTATATAACACAATATGCGCTAGTGCTTTTGCACAATTCTACCATCAAGTAATCGCATCGTAGGTAGTTACATATTCGCCACATGGCCCCATTGTAACATGGTTGGTTCACATTCACCACATGCAGATAGGTGTCGGTATGTCCTGGCATATCACTCATGATGGGTTCGGCCCCAACCCATATGTTTAGATAGGAATAGGCATACGCTTACAGAGTAGTGAGATTTAAAACTATCTACCATGAAATAATTTCGTAGTACACAATTTCGTAACGAAAACAGGCTCAAATTTAGGCTGGTTCACCGTTTTCATTGCAATATGGTCACCCCGAGAATTTTACCGCACAAACTAATAGGAGTTTGAATATGCTAGTGATATTCAGAATTGAAAAAAATTCTACCGTGAAGTAATAGTACACAATTTCATACCAAAAACTGGCTCAAATTCTGGCAGATCCACGGTTTTCTGTAACATACTGTCTGCAATAGGTTCGGCCCCAGAATTCGATCCATACGGTTAGATACGTATATGAATACGCTAATAAACTATCAAAGGTTTTAAAAATTGCAGTGTACAACAATTTCGTTATATGAAATTTAGTAGCGACAGACCGACAATTGTCAAATTCCAATAATTTACTATATTCGGTACCGCAATCTCTGTATTTGCTTTGTTTTCGAACATAAGGCCATGTAGAACTCACTATGTTCTCGTGCTTGTGCGAATATTGCACAATTCTACTACAACATATTTATTATAATAATGTGACAATCTCTCTATATATCCCATATTATTAGCTCCGTGTAATGGTAGAACCTGACATATCAGGCTAATACCCTAAAATTTGCACATATGGTCATCACCATTATTTTCTATGATATTGGCTGGATTCGCTCTGTCACTTACGTCATAATCAATTACGTCGTATGCAGGCTGACGCCACAATCAAAATGTGTACTGAAAGATGTATCAAGCTCCATCATGACCATTGTACGCCAAGCGTACGAATTCTATGCCTTTACTATTTAATCAACATCGTGTTGAATATTTTGAAAGTAATTTGGCCTGGCATGTTGCGGCCACAGGTAGCAAACATTTTAAAGCACCCGGTCAAATTGTTTTTAAAAGATTCAACAGCTTACCTGCATAGTTATCTTGAAATTAGGATTCTTGGAATTCATTATTCAGCGTATATAAAACGATATCAACACACAAAAAGGGGTGGAGCTTAGCTATAAATGGGCGTGGCATACCTCGAAATGGATCCCTCTATTGAAATTGTCATGAGCAAATTGAGCATTACAGGGCTAATACCACTTGGTAATACGTGGTCCACACAACATGGACAACTTGTATTAAAAGACCACTCGTATCTATAGGTCACATATTTTAACAAGGCCAATCATAGATTGTAGACCCTTGCCATCCCGAATGCACGTAGACCCGAATACAATACACCCATCCTTTGACGGAGCGAGGGTAATTAATACCACTTGATAATGGGCCTTTTCAGGTTGTCTATCCATCATATTACTTCAGATGACGTCGTAATTAATTAAGTGACGTGTAGGATAACGCCATAATAATGACGTTATGACTGACTCGATTTAGTCCATCTTAAATGCTTAATAATCTGACACGTTGTACGAATTGTATGTTTTTGTTATTTAATAAATATGCTATTGAATATTTTGAAAGTAATTTGACTGGGCGCTGTTGCTGCCATAGGCAGCAACAGCACCCAGTCAATTTAGTTTCAAACTATTCCACGGCTTACCTGTATAGTTTTCTGGAAATTTATAGTCTAGAAGTTCAGAGATCCATCGATCCCAACTCGAGAGTGGTATGGGTGGAGTTTAGCTAGAGATGGGCTGGGCATAGCTAAACTGGAAAGGTTCATTGTATTAATAAGCCACCCATATTCAGTGACAGATTGAGTAAGGTTAGGCCTATACCAGTCGTTTCACGCAACCGCCACTTAGATGTGACTTACTTGGGCATAATTGTGTGTTTTTCCAACAAAATCCTTTAGAATGTTTACCACTGAAATTCCAATATCTCAGATAAAGACAACTATATGAATATGTTTTAATTACTTTAACTGGTAGCTCACCCACCTACAAAACTACTTGCTGCTGTCATAGACCTGTATTAAGAATTGCAACGACAACGACTGCGCATGTAGGCCTATCATCTTCTCTAATTGTATTTTAACCCTTTCATGATGAAGCCGCCAAAATCGGCCTCTACTGTGAGAAATGTCAATTTGCAGGTCAAGAGAAGACAGTTTTTGAAAACCTACCTCTAGAATGAATGGCTCGATAACTGAGCCAGTCATTCCAATGGTAAATCTTCAGAAACAGTCGTCTCTTGGCCTGCAAATAGGCATTCAAGAAGCAAATATTTTCATATTCTTGACCCAATTTAGGTATTACAGGGTTAATAAATTATAAGGACGACGATGACGAGTAAACCATGTACCATATCTATTTAACCTTTCCTGTATTGGATTAGAGTATCAGACACTAGGCTGAACATGCAGATTCACATTTGTTACATTCGAGATAGGGCAAAAATTATAGACGTAGCATCTTGTGAGGTGTCGACGCAAATTTGTTAACATGGTGGACGTCTTCTACGAGCGACGTACTATTTGTGTGGTAAATTTCAAAAGAAAAACATGTATGATATTATTGTAGAGTGCGAAAAAATAGATAAAATTCACTAAAAATAATGGATGTGTGATTATCAGTAGTATCCTCTTGCCTTTTTATTCTATCAGTGGGAACACATCCATGTAGGTCAATGCAATTATGCAGCAGCATTGATAGACTACCAATGCTCCAAATTTCCAGTCAAAACGACTGTCAATAATATTGTAGCAGATTGTTGAATACAGAAATATCCACCGATAGTGTAGTTCTATGCTTGTGCTAAGTCAAGAACGTATGCAATAAATTTGGCCACAGAATTTCAACCAAATAGTTAAATAGGTATATGAATATGCTAGTGAAGTAATGGATTGAGGTTAAAACATTTCTACCATGAAGTAATTTCGTAGTGCACAATTTTATACCGAAAATGTGCTTAAATCTCGGGTGATTCACAGTTTTCGGTGCCCTATTGTCTGTAGTATGTTCAGCCTCATAGTTTACCCCACATAGACTTGAGCTTTAATATGCTAGTTATATTCCGAATCTAACAAATTTTAGATGAAATAAAAAATGATGCTGTATTCGTGGTTTTCGCCACCCTACTTTCCGTAATACGGTCTGTTCCCGAACTTCGCTCACATAGACATATATGGGTTTGAATATGCTAGTTACATTGGGAATTTAAAAGAATTTGAACATGAAGTATTTTTTTAGTATGCGATTTCATCACATACATTTGTTCCAATACCCTACAGTCTGCAATATGTGTGGAGACATAATTTCACCCATATGGTTAGATAGGGATATGAACACGCTAATGAATCTTGAGATTTCCACCACATAGTAATTTCGTAATATTCAATTTAGTAGCCACGGACAGTTGTCAAATGCCAACAATTTATTATATTCAGTATTAGAATCTCAGTTCTCGGTGTGTAATCATTTTTTTACACGTGGCTGTATATAACTGAATATGTACTACTGCTTTTGCATGATTTTACCATCAAGTAATTTCATAATATGTAGTTACATATTCGCCACATGACCCCATTGTAACATGGTTGGTTCACATTCACCACATGCAGATAGGTGTCGAGATGTCCTGACATATCGCTCATAATGGGTTCGGGCCAGAATGTCACCCATATGTTTAGATAGGTATAGGCATAAGCTTACAACGTAGTGGGATTAAAAAATTTTGTAACGTAGATAAGCTCAAACTTAGGCTAATTCATGGTTTTCATTGCAATATGTTCACCCCCAGAATTTCACCCGCAAATACTTATAGAAGTTTAAATATGCTAGTTGTACTCTGAATCAAAAAGAATTCTACAGGAAAGTAATTTCATAGTACACAATTCCATACCGAAAATTGGCGCAAATTCTGTCAGATCCACGATTTTCCGTACTATACTGTTTGCCATAGGTTCGACCCCAGAAGTTCACCCATATGGTTAGATACGTATATGAATACACTGATAAAGTATCAAAGGTTTTAAAATTTTTACTAAACAGTAATTTCGTCATATGCAATTTAGTAGCGGCAAACCATTGTCAAATTCCAATAATGTACTATATTCGGTACCAGAATATATTTACATGCCTTGTAGCCAGTTTTCGAACATAAGACCATGTAGAACTCACTATGGTCTCGTGCTGTGCGAAATATTGCATAATTCTACCACCAAATATTTATTATAGTAATGTGAAAATATTTCTATATATCCCATATTAATTAGCTCCGTGTGTTGGTAGCAGCTGACTTATCAGGCTAATACCCTAACATTTGTACACATGGTCAACAAGATCGTCAGCATTACAATGGTTGAGGCAGATTTTGGCCTTTATGTCGGGCAAAAAATTTGATTTAATAGTTTGTCACAGTTTCCAGTAAAGATATCTTTTAATAGGTGACATAGATACGAGGGCTAAATGAAACAGAGCACGATGTCGTGGCTGTTTCCCAAGGGGTCTTCAGTCAGAATGTTTTCTACTATATCATTTTCGTTGGAGAAAACTAGGTTCACGGTATTGGTTCTATCCTGGCCACTTAACTTTGTTGAAAAGGTTATTTGTCGATACAGATCGGGGTCCTGTATTGCATCAAAAATATACTTGCTTTGTGCATTTCACTAGCATTGGAGTGTATATTTCAACAATTTATTTCCGGTTAATTAAAATCACTCATTAACATTTTATATGTTAATCTTTTACATTTGAGACTCCCTAAGTAGGCTAGGAAGATTGGCATTACTCATTTAGAAAATGACCCTCTGATGCTTGCACATGAGGCCTGAATTGGCCTTTGGTGTAAATAGCTGCACCATGACCACATGTTATCAATGCTGTGACATCAATAATAGCCACTAACATTTAGTTCTACTGTTTACAGTTTGGTCAAAGCTTTCTTAAGTTTTAGCTCAGTGATGCCAATGGAGATGTGTCGTTGATGCGTATTATAAGCTCTTCATGCCTGTTTATGAAATATTCTTTACAGTCTTCTTTAATATGTTTGGATGAGTGTCAGGGTCTGTACTGCTTCTTGCGCCGATTTTCTACTAGCTGGGTTGCCAGTTCTGCTGATTTATTTATCTTTGCAAGTTGTTGATACCTAACGACCCAGCTTTGCTCTGTTACCTTTTTGATGCAGTAGTGCAATTTTCTCATCACTGGCTGCTCTGAATTTTGTCTGTTCCTCTCTCTGTTAAGGAGTTTGGCCTGGAGAAAAAGGATGGATGGAAAAATTGATGGACTGACCAAAAATATAAGCTGCTTTTCCTAGCCCATAGCTAATACTGGCATTTTCTTTTTGCAAGAAATATTCCTTCTTTTGTGGTATTGTCCGCCTATATTTTTGTCATGAGTTGCTTATCTGCCTTTATATAACTTCATTTTTTCTTGAAACAGTTGAGTTTATTCTCAGAATTATAATTACCTCCGGACACGCTATTTGCCATTGATGCCTTGCATAAATATGTGTACTTGGAACCTCATAATTTATGGACATATAATTTGAATGAGCTGTCTGATTTGAATGATTTAACTGACTATTTCAATATCTTTGTCAGCGCAGAAATTCACGTTTCCAGTTTTAGCTATGCCCCGCCCACTTCTAGCCACGCTCCACCCACACTTCGCCGTTTTGGGATTGATCGATCCCCGAATGCCCTAACTATCAAGTTCCTGAAAACTATACAGGTAAGCTATATGGCAGCAACAGCGCCCAGTCAAATTAGTTGAAACAGAATATTTATTAAATAGTAAAGACATGCAAATCGTACAACAACGCATAGTCCGTCTTCAAATATGCGTTCGTGACGTACTTATCTACATAATTCATGACGTCATAATGACGTCATTGATTATGATGTCATTCTACACGTCACGTAGTTGATTACGACTTCATATGATGGGTGGAAAAGTCCACTGATTGTGTAACTACGAAGCATCTAAGATGTTTATTTCAACTATTTCTGAGCTTCTTGGTGGAAACAATATTTCTTTAAAACGAGAGGCCCAATGGCCTGCGGCGCTCACCTGGAACATTAGCGTTTGAACCATTTGCATTTAAATAGACATGATGGAAATTGTCAGAAAATCCAAGATGGCCACCCAAAAAATTGAACAATTAAAATTTTCGATTCATATGTTGAAGCCTACCGCCATAGGACCATTTCACCACGTTTCATTGAAATCAGGCCATTGAGTAAGGAGTACCGTTTTAAATGTCTCCGGAAAATTTAAAAACAAATCGACCAATCGGAATTATGAATGGAAGTTCTTTAGAGCCGTAACCACCTTAAGATTCTTCAAGCAGAATTTGGTAATTTGGTTGAAATCCGCCAAGCATCTAAGGAGGAGACGCAGTTTGACAAGTTCCAGTAAACTTTTCATAAAATCTAAGATTTTCACCCAACAAATTGAGCAATCAAAATTCCGAATAACGTTCTTAAGACTACGCTGATAGGAGCCTTCCAGCAAAATTAGTTTGATACCCACCAAACGGCTAATGAGGAGTAGCGTTTTGACAATTTCCAGTAAATCTTTCACAAAATCTAAAATTTTCAATCAAAAAAGTGATCAATCAAAATTCTGGTGTCATGTTCTGAACCATACCACCATATTCTTCTTCCATCCAAATCGGGTTAAAATATGTCCAGCGGCTAATGAGGTGTAGCCTTTTGACAATTTCTTGCAAATCTTTCACAAAATCCAAGATATTCTACCAAAAATTGACTAATCAACACTCTGTATATATGTTCTGACGCCTATCTCCATAGGCCGCTTTCAGCCAAACTATGTTGAAATCCGCAAAGCGGTTAAGTAGCATTTTAAAGCAAAAGTTGGCGGATGGATGGACAGGCGATAGACGGACGGCAGATGCGCGGATGAGCGCCATGGCATAAGCACACTTAATTAGCCATTCTGGCCAAGAGAGCTAATAATGTTTTCACGGTATTGTGCTCAAGCCTAATAATTTAAGCACTTGAGTTGGTTGGTGATGCGTAGAATGTAAGAATAAACCGGGTATTTCCATGCATTAGTAGGCCGTCAATTCATCTTGATGATCTAAGAGCGTTGATCTTCGCTACATAGCCAACTATCATCTATGTCTTCGACCATGAATGTGGTGTCGTATCAGCTAGGCCGTGTTTCATGGATTACTATGCACAAATTAGACGGCCAAGACAAACATTTTAACAACTTTTAACGGCGCTACTGTTATTGTCATAAACTATATATAGCAAAGCTATTAAATAAATAGCAAATTAAATACAGGAAAACTTGTCTATAACAGCCGTGCATTTCCTTTTGGCCTCTTCTTAAGAACCACCTGTCAGATTTCAACACAAGTTGGGAGGATGCCCCCTATGGTGATTGGCTCAAGGGCTTCTATTTAAACATTTGCTTAGCCCACTTTTGCCGTGATTATGTTGTTCTAGAAAAGAACACCCCAGGAACAGTTGCACAGGTTAGGCTCAAACTCATGGAATTTTTGTTCAAGAAAACTTGATCCATGATAAAACATGATGGCTGGCATGGATCAATCATAATTTAGCGTTTGGTGGCTATATTGGAATTTTTATTGGTTTGATGGTACCTAGGGTTCGCTATAATTGCGTGTCCAGCGTCCAAATTTAATCTCCTACTAAATACCCTATATATACTGAATTCCATTTAAGTATTTTATGTCTTGTTACTGCTGAATTTAAAGGACTGTGTCAGTTGAAATGCTAATGGTTTAAATACTAATGGTCCATCTGAGCGTCAATGCGCATGGATGTCTTGCCACTGTCAGTGCCGCGGCACTCTCGACAAGCATTGCCACATCGACATTAGCATATTACGTTGCCAGAACAATGGTTTCTACGTGTGGACTTGTACTTGCTACGAATAACATTCAGAAAGCATGGTGGGCCGGCATCTCTAGTTCCTTCATGTTCCCAACGTTATTCTGTTGGCTGCAGATTGTCAGACAAGCGTTTTCCCAGTGCATTACATGGAGGTGAACTCTAAGTGCATGTTGGAATGCAGAGGCCTCTGTCGCTGGAAACTTCTCTGGTTTGAATTTGGTGTCGTCGCCAGAGTACTCGTGTACCTCGTGTGGTTGAGCGTGTCAGATTGCTTTTCGCCTTACGGGATCACAACTAGTTGGGGTCAGCAATAGCTACTTCGGTCTCTGAAATCACAATGACGAATTAGTACGTTGTCAGTGCGAACATATTCTGATTCCAAAAGCACATGATGTGGTATCACAACCACCCCACAGGGCATGGATAAATAAGATATTGCGTGACACAATTATATTTCGGTGGCTATGGTAATGGGCCATCTGTATCTGCATCTGTATGTGGAAATCCAGCCTCGATGGGCTCACCCATATTCCGTAGGGTACGAACGATTCTTCAAAATGTCAATATAACACAGTCTTAACTACACGAATACACGAAATTTGCTCTGACTAAGTAGGATTAAATTAATTAATGTCAAATTGATTGCAGAGTTTTTCATTCACACATTAATAAGAAAGTTCTGTTAGTAACATTTATAACTTGTAGAAGAATAGGTAAATTTTAGATTGTGTCATCTCCAAAAGATCACGACTATCAAGGGAGGGTTATTAAGGCAACACCAGATGTTGAAATCGAATCCAATATGTTTGCATATAACAATCCACAAGTCTTTCTCGGCAATAATAGAAACAAAAGCCAGTTGATACGGCAGCATAACCACTAGCTCACATCTGAGTTACATGGTGTCAGCATAGCAACGAAAGATACTGACACCTTAATCATGGATGCTGCTTTGGATATTTCAACTAATCAGACTGTGACAGTTATAGACGATGATACGGATATAATTGTGCACCTTGATCATCATTTTCAAACTGAATTGTATGAAATCAAATTTTCTTAAAACCAGACGTTGGATCTGGTAAGTGTAAAGGAGTCAAACTTTGTAATATTCGAGATTGTAAGAAAGTTTGTAATATCCAGGAAACATTGTGTCAGTCAATATCATATTTATCCATGTATTGTGGTGGTTGTGATACCACATAATGTACTTATGGTCATAGAAAGACAGCTATAGTGAATCGAAAGAATGGCTTACAATGTGTCACTGCTTGTGGTGAATTTTCAAAAATAGTCTTCTCTTGGCCTGCAAATGGACGCTCACTGAGAAAATGTTTTGCATTTTCTTGCTCAATCTTGACAATTAACACGATGAAAGGATTAATACCAGTAGTATAGGGGGGTTCTGTACGTTATTGTTCTTCCCAGCAGGCGGTCTTCGAGAACAATGGGTTTTTCAGGAGAACAAAAGAAAAGCTAATGGAATGGAATGTTGAGAACAATGGCGCTCAGGCGCACACCTATTCTAGAGAACAATGACGTACAGAACGCCACGTTTTTCTCGATAACAATGACGTACAGCCGCACACGTTTTTTGGATTTGCAACCATCTGGAATGTTCTATTATTTTGAATTAGTTAACCCTTAAAAGTTTAAAAGTAGTGTATTTTACGTTTAAACGTAGTGGCGGCGCTCCCCCCTCCGTGGTTATCTACCGTAGTAAAAATAATAGAGTTTGATGAGTGATAATAGTAGAGAGTAATAGTAAAATAATAGAGTTTAAGAGGTGGTCTGATAATGGAGGTCGTAGGAGGAGGAGGAGGTTGAGGATGTATGAGGAATTACGGTATTGCTGTATATTTTGAAAATAATTTGACTGTTTCGTCGCTAACGTTATTAGTAAACTGTAGAATATTTAGAGACTGCCTGTAAGCTGTTACTGTCTTAGCAACAGCTACCAGACAGATTAGCAACAAAATATTAAAAATAATCTTGTATTAATGGTATGTTCGGTTGGAATGGTAACCAAGACTTGGTGGTGATGGGTTGGATTCTATCATGGGTTAAAAAGAAGTTAACCCTTTCACTGATGAATTCCCCATATCTCATTTTCATCGATACCATACAGGAAAACTGTTGAATATTTTGAAATTAATTTGACGTCGCTAACGTTATTAGAAAAACTATTTTTGCTGAATATTTTGATTGACTTTTAACCGTCATTACGCAATTGTTTTTTAAATACTTTGCAATAACGTCAGTCGTTTTAGATACGATGGTTAAAATGTGGTCATTATATCTCTGAGGGTTCAGTGCATTTATAGAATTGTATGTTGAGCGTACTTATGCTAAAAGATTATTTGTTGCGTATGATTTAACCATTACTGACACATTAGCCGTGAGATCGGTCCTTAATCGAGATACAAACATACCATGTGTTAATAACGAAAGAATGTTAAAGCACCAAGATCAATCTTTAATCGAGATACAAACATGTCACGTGTTAAGGAATACTATAAGAATGTACCACCCATCTAGTTCTAAGCACGGGATATTACAATGTCCTCGCCGTGAGTTTAAAAAAAATCGATAATAACGCTCACCGGCTATTGCTGTTTACCGATGCTTAAAGATATGACAATTAAGAGCAACATTTTGAGCGTAGTAGCATAATCATAGATGACCGTTTACTACAAATATAAATATATCCTTTTGGCTACAGAGCAGTGATACTTTATAACCATGTTTTTTAATATATAATTCAGTCCTGCCCTAAGCGACCACCTCGTGTTACGTCATTACATGGACTCTATTAACCCTTTTAACCCACGAATTTCTTCATATTCATATTTGTGGTACAAGAGAAGACTATTTTTGAAGATTTATCATCGGAATGACTGCCAATGCAGGCTATCCATTTGTCTAGTCATTGCACTGGCAAACACCCCCCACCAACCACCATTATCATCGCCAACACCCACCATCACCACCACCACTACGACCTACACCCAACACCATGCATTAACCCCACCACCACCACCCATGCACCCGCCAACAAATAGCGAATTTCTTCATATTCATACTTGCATCCTTAGAGAAGGCTATTTTTGAGAATTTATCATCGGAATGACTGGCACTGTAGGCTATCCATTTGTCTAGTCATTGCGCCAGTAAACAACCCCCACCAACCACCATCATCATCGCCAACATCCACCACCACCACCATCACCACCACCACCACCACTACGACCTACACCCAACACCATGCATTAACCCCACCACCAACACCCACGCACCCGCCAACAAATAGCAAATTTCTTCATATTCATACTTGTATCCTTAGAGAAGGCTATTTTTGAAAATTAATCATCGGAATGACTAGCACTGTAGGCTATCCATTTGTCTAGTCATTGCGCCAGTAAACACCCCCCACCAACCACCATCATCATCACCACCAACAACAACACCACCACCTCCACCACTACGACCTACACCCAACACCATGCATTAACCCCACCACCCACCCACCCGCCAACCCATAGCGAATTTCTTCATATTCATACTTGCATCCTTAGAGAAGGCTATTTTTGAAAATTTATCACTGGAATGACTGACTCTGACAGCTATCCATTTGTCTAGACATTGTGGTCGCAATGTGTGAGAGCTCTGTGTTTGAAAAAATGGCATATAGGTTGGAGAGGGTATGTCAATGAGGATTTAATAAAGGTCTCGCTCGTATGCACATGTGCTAATATGCGATACTGCTAGTTATACATTGTACCCTTGTGCGTGCATGCCCCGGTGTGTGCCCTTGTGCACATGCATGTGCCAGAAGACTATTTTTGAAAAGTTATCATCGGAATGACTGGCTCTGCTGGCTATCCATTTGTCTAGACATTGCGACAGCAAACACCACCCACCACCCACCTATATCCTCCACCCCCATCATCATCACCAACACCCACCACCATCACGACGAGCATCAACACCACCACCTTCAACACCACTGCCACTAGCACCACCAACGCCAGTACCGACATCCACCACCAACCACTAGGCACCACCACCACCACCACCACATGTTGTGGATTGCGACCTCTTGTTGTGGATTGCGGATTGCGGTTGCATGTTGAGGATTTGCGGGTGTATGTTGCGGATTGCAGGTGCATGATGCGGATTTGCGGGCATATGTTGCGGATTGCGGGCACATGATGCAGATTTGCGGGCATATGTTGTGGATTGCGGGCGCATGATGCGGATTTGCGGGCGTATGTTGCGGATTTGCGGGTGCATGATGCGGATTTGCGGGTGCGTGTTGCAGATGGCACCAAGTGTATGTACATGCCTGAACATGCATACACGCCAAAATGCATGCATACATGTGCGGCTGCATGAGGGCCGCATTTGCAGATTTTTGGGCGTATGTTGCGGATTGCGGGTGCATGATGCAGATTGTGGGCGCATGTTGCGGATTGCGGGTGCATGTTGCAGATTTGCGGGCGCATATTGCGGATTTGTGGCCGCAGTACATATAATCCTATAAATGGTACAAATTCAATCCCTTTTCTCATTCCAGTTTAAACCTTGCAAAGTGGTTGGACGTGTAACTGCAGAGTAGTTAGGCAGTCAGATTTCTTTGAAGAACCTTGTAACTTGAATACTTGCTAGATTTATCCTATAATCAATATGCCGAGACATAAACGTTTTGAATGTGCTTCAACTTTTAATAGGTCAAATGACCTGAAGCGGCATAAGATCCGATTCCATAATGATGAAGATAGCAAAAATCTAGACAGTGAAGATGAAGAAATGACAGAGATGAATAGTGATGATGATGAGCCAGCAGAGTCGGAGAGTGAAGCCGGTAATGACTCAGCGGAGACTGAGAGTGAAGATGAAGGTGAAGATGAAAATGAAGCCATAGGCAATGAGGAACTATTTACCATATTCCAAAATATTAAGCAGGTCTTAGACGCTGAACAATCAGGTTTAGAAGATGAGGATGGTGAAGTGGACACAGACCCAAATGGTGTAGGCAATGTGCCTATTTCCGTATATGCTGATGCTTTAGTTACAAAGTCCATAGACATAATGCTCCAGTCGAGAAGATTACAGAACTCTACGCTCATTAAAATAATTCGTCAGGAAATTAAAGATTTTATCGACGAGGGGTACGCATACGATGAAGCAGTCTTCTCAGCTTTTCGAAAAAGAGAGTTTCTGATCAAGAAGTACATAAGGAACCATCTAGATGCTGAGGATAATGATGATGATTCTGACGGTGATGGATCTGATCCATAAGGAATCAGTCGTCGATAAAATGGATCTCCAGAACATTGACTATTTGTTTATGCTACAGCAACTATACGTTTTATCATATGTAATATTTACTTCAAAGTAAAAATATGGATACAAATAAAACATTGGTTCTTTATGCGCGTGTTGATTTGATGATTGTAGCTACCCAGCCAGGTCCCCCCACATCCCTCAATATACAAATCGGAGTGCTGTTGTACTTAGTGGTGGTGGCGGTGGGGTTGGCGGTTGATGAAAATAGGTGTTGTGGTGGATGATGGGGTGGGGTTAATGCTTGGTGGTGGGTGTTGGTGCTTAGTGGGTGGTGGTGCTGGTGGTGATAGAGGGATGGTGATGGTGATGGTGGTGGTGATGGTGATGATGGTCGCTATTGGTAGTAGGTGGTTGCGGCCGCAATGTCCAGACAATGGTTAGCCAACTACATTATTTTTGTTGTCGGGGTCCCATTGACTAGGTACTCATAATGCATTCATACTGTGTGTACCTGGACATGGTAATTTTTCCTAGTTTTATTACATTTAACTGGCTGACTGGCGAGGTGTTTCAGACATTCCAGGGATCTACTTCCTAGCAAAATATTTTGGAAACGATTTGAGCAAAAGTTGATGCAGACAGTCAAATTATTTTCAAAATATTCACTAAATATCATGGAAATGATTTGATAGAAAGTTGTCGCTAACACCGCAGTCAAATTATTTTCAAAATATTCGTACAACACACATTGCTGACCTTGTAAACAAGTATGCTAGTATACCTCATCTCTGATGCCAGGCAGCACCACGCTAGCATACCTCATCCCTCCTCCTCCTCACTCGTTCGACCTCAGTTATGCGACCACCCCTACACTCATTCCAGTGATGTTATTTTCTGATTTTTCAAACCTAAATCATGGCGCATTGGTAGTTTAAGCGAATAGTTTTGATACTAATTTGACATAGGAAGCTACAATTCGCACTAGCGCCTTCGTGCGCACAAACTCTTAAAAAAGTGCTGTTCAATGTGACAATTTGACATAGGAAACCACAATTCCGCTTAGTTTCAAAATACTTTTTTACTACAACCACGAGGGACCGCATCGACCACCTAATACGTTAAACGATACAAGGGTGCTCGTCATTATTCGTCAACGATGACGACGGTGGGCATTGTTACCACCATTTTTATAACAATTTAAAAAATTTAGTAATTAAATGATTGACGCTTTGAAGACCACTCCTTAAATACGAGATGTATGATTATTATCTATATAATATTATGCATACAACATCGCTTGGCTTAGCTATATATTACCCGCATAGAGATGTACTTTGCTCTCTTTTAAAAAATTAAATGACTGGTAGGAAGAAGCTTAGTTTTAGGTTTGAGGGTTTTAGATGAAGGTTAACGCATTTGCATACAAATTGAAGGATTAAAAGCGAATCATAGATGCTTTATGCACAATAACGAGGTGGTCAGAGAAAACATATTTCCCTGGATACTTTTTTAACACACAGATTTTTTTTATGCGCATAAACCATTTTACAAACTGATCCATCGCATCTAGCCCGTGAACATATCCAAGATTTTCGCATGCATGTATGTGTCATTATATGGAGGCCAGTACGCGACAGTTTTTGATAGGATGCTAGTCATCTCACGCGATATTCCTTACATTTTTTGTAGTAGAGCGATGTAGTATAAATGTAAATGTTAATATACATTCGGCTAAAATGTGTTGCGGATTTGCGGGCGCGTGTTGCGGATGGCAACAAGTATATGCACATGCCTGAACATGCATACACGCCAAAATGCATGCATACATGTGCGGCCGCATGCGGGCCGCGTGTTGCGGATTTGCAGCTGCAGTACATATACTCCTATAAACGGTACAAATTCAATCCATTTTCTCATTCCAGTTTAAACATCGCAAAGTGGTTGGATGTCTAACTGCAGAGTAGTTAGGTAGCCTTAGGCAGTCAGATTTCATCTCACGTGATATTCCTTATATTTTGTTGTAGTAGAGCGATGTAGTATAAATGTAAATGTTAATGTACATTTTGCTAAAATGGCCAGCAGTACAAACTTTGACGGATCAGACACTGGGTATGTGCGATGTCATTGGTGTTCCATCGACATCCGCGACACCATATGCCGACGGTCGAAACACGAGGGTCTGTAGGCGTATGATCAAGAAAACAGAACCTAAAGAGATGCTGTACACCTGCAAGGAGTGCTATTGTCTATTACCAATCAAACAGTATCCGCATGGGTGTCCTGTAATCGGTGATACTCCGACTGATATACAAAAAGCAAACATGACACAGTTTGTTACCAAACTGACAACCGTGCCTGTGCGGATCTGCGAAGACTGAGACCTATCTCAAAACACGGCCCTTTTCAGGGCCCACAAATCATTTGAAAGAGAAGTCTTTATCTGTTCAAAAAATAAAATAATGTAATAAAGTTTTTACACACGACAACCCGCTTCACACATGCATACGCAAGCACACATTCTGATCCATCAAAAGTGGTCGATGGATGCTACTGTTCTAAATGGCCATCTGTACGCTATTGTGTGTGGTCGATTAATGCATTGCCATTGACTAGGAACGCATTTTGTTCATAATTTTGAAAAATTTATAATTAAATGACTGACATTTTAAAGACATAAATACGATAGATAACACTATCTATATAATAGCATAGGAAAACTTACTGTGTACGTGTCTGATTTAAAAAAATTAAATGACTGGGGAACACATTTTGCTCATATTTTTGGAATTTTAATAATTAAATGACTTCCACTTTAAAGAATCGCCTTAAATACGTAAGATAAAATTATATATAAAAATATATATACAACGTAGATCACTATAACCCATGTAATGCAACGCTCTGATATTTTTGGAAATTAAATGACTGGGAGTTTGTTCATATTTAAAAAAGATTTTAATAATTAAATGATTGACGCTTTAAAGACATAAATATGGTAGATAAAACTATCTATATAATATTATACAATATCGATCGTCAAAGATGACCATTTCCATAACAATTTTGAAAATTTAATAATTAAATGACTGCCATTTTTTTTAATGACTTAAACCAAGGAGGGGGGTAATGGTGACTAAACCGCCAGCGGCTTACTATCAATTATTTTCAAAATATTCGTACAGAGATATCGCGCAAGACGTTGCCTCGGCGAATACGCTAGCATATACGTCAGCCATCCTCCTCATCCCTCGCGACACCTGTACGAGCGACCACCTGCATTTTCTTAAAGGACCACGAGCTGAATAAAGGCACGCTCATGCGCGGAGAACAATGCCGAGCAGAGGGTGGCCGAGATAGCATTCCTCCCTCCTCCTTCGACCTTCGTTATCAGACCACCTCTCTTACCTAACATCGTCTAATAAGAAATTAAAATTTACACAGTCAAATCGTTTTCAAAATATTCATCAACCAATCAATTTATTCAGCAACCAATCAAAATATTCAGCAACTGATAATCATAATATTCAGCAACCAATTATCAAAATATTCAGCTACCACTCAAATTATCAAAATATGCAGCAACAAATTATCAAAATATTCGTACATCGTGCATACCTTGTAAACAAGTACGCTAGCATCACCCTCATAATCACCCAGCAATATCAACTGAGGAGGAATGCTATATCATGCTGCCTCAACTGACACAGACAGTCAAATTATTTACAAAATATTCAACAGTTTTCGTGTATGGTATCGATGAAAATGAGATATGGGGAATTCATCGGTGAAAGGGTTAACTTCTTTTTAACCCATGATAGAATCCAACCCATCACCACCAAGTCTTGGTTACCATTCCAACCGAACATACCATTAATACAAGATTATTTTTAATATTTTGTTGATAATCTGTCTGGTAGCTGTTGCTAAGACAGTAACAGCTTACAGACAGTCTCTAAATATTCTACAGTTTACTAATAACGTTAGCGACGAAACAGTCAAATTATTTTCAAAATATTCAACAGTTTTCCTGTATGGTATCGATGAAAATGAGATATGGGGAATTCATCGGTGAAAGGGTTAACTTCTTTTTAACCCATGATACAATTCAATCCATCACCACCAAGTCTTGGTTACCATTCCAACCGAACATACCATTAATACAAGATTTAAAAAATATTTTATTGCTAATCTGTCTGGTAGCTGTTGCTAAGACAGTAACAGCTTACAGGCAGTCTCTAAATATTCTACAGTTTACTAATAACGTTAGCGACGAAACAGTCAAATTATTTTCAAAATATACAGCAATACCGTAATTCCTCATACATCCTCAACCTCCTCCTCCTACGACCTCCATTATCAGACCACCTCTTAAACTCTATTATTTTACTATTACTCTCTACTATTATCACTCATCAAACTCTATTATTTTTACTACGGTAGATAACCACGGAGGGGGGAGCGCCGCCACTACGTTTAAACGTAAAATACACTACTTTTAAACTTTAAGGGTTAACTAATTCAAAATAATAGAACATTCCAGAGTGTTGCAAATCCAAAAAACGTGTGCGGCTGTACGTCATTGTTATCGAGAAAAACGTGGCGTTCTGTACGTCATTGTTCTCTAGAATGCGTGTGCCCCTGAGCGCCATTGTTCTCAACATTCCATTCCGCTAGCTTTTCTTTTGTTCTCCTGAAAAACCCATTGTTCTCGAAGACCCCCTGCTGGGAAGAACAATAACGTACAGAACCCCCCTATACTACTAATACTGTAATAGCTTAAAACTTCTGAGATGAAATTGTGCATTATTTTTATTTTTTCCCATCTCCGATCTTGTGTCTTGGTGGAAATCTTCGTAAAACAAAACATTAAATTGATCTGGGCTTACAAACATTCTAAGAGTCTGTAAACTTACTGATTACTATGCTACTCGGGACATCCTAATAGACGGACCCATTTCTAGCTAGGCCCCGCCCATGTTAGATAAGCTCCGCCCACACTTTGCATGTGTTGAATCGATTTATATACCCTGAATGCTGAATTCTCAGAAACCTAATTTCAAGCTAACTATAGGCCTACAGCTAGGTAACTTGTTGAAAAATTCAAAACTAATTTGACTGGGTGCTGTTGCTGGTCTATGGCAGCAACAAAGAAAAATATAAAATAGAACGTTTATTTAATAATAAAGACATACAGTACGTACACATGATGGACTTAACTCACTATTCGTGACATAACTAGCAACGCCACTATGTATTGTGAAGTCAGGCTACATGTGACGTAATTGGTTATGCCGTCATATACTCGAGTGACAGATCGTATCTCTCCATTGATGAAAAAATATTTTAAAACCAATATTTGTGGATTTATCAAAATGTATTGAGCTTATTTCTTATCATCGACCTATCAATTTCCTTTAGCAAAATAGCTAATAGCCTAATAGTAACTACTAAATGTTATTCAATAAATTTGTTGAATTATATTTATGCCTCTGTAATTTGCAATAGACAAGTTATAGTTTAAATTGGTGATTTGTATGCGTTTCTGCATGTTCACATATGCAAATATTGGAAGAGACCAATCGCGCTCTATGTCCGAAAAGAACAAACCGCACGCTCTCGCGCTTGTCCAAGCTTATTTTCCAGACAAAACACCATGACAAGTGTTACAAAACACAAGGGGTACGTACTATCCAGTGTCGAAAGTTCTGTCGCTAACTATAATTGAGTATAATTGCAAGTCAATCGCACTATTTTTGTTCGTTGTGCAACTAGCCTATTTATTTAATTATTGCTCGACAAACCAAATTTATTTTCCTATGAAACAGCTAGCCGGTAACTTTCGTCACCCGGATGTTACTAAGGACCATTCCAAATGCTTCACATATGGGCACACAGCAGCAGTTGACACACGCGGCGAAAAACTTTTGTGCGCAGGTGAGATTGATTGCGCACACGTGGAAGCATGGTGTGATAGACCAGATATGCTGGAACGTGATGCAAGCGAACTCACAACCCCAACATAGTGCCAATGGTGCCGCGCATAGCAAGGTCAGGGTCTTGTAGCAGCAGTTTTTGCCGAAATTAAAGCAGCAGAAGCCAAGTAACCATATGCACTCAATACTGTGGGCACCCGCAGGTTCGCCAATTACATCCTCAAATCCAACCTGTCGACAATAAGAATAGTGATGCAATTAGTAACAGATAGTCCATCTCTAACTTTGGCTCGACAATAAATGTTCTAGCGCGTTCGTGCCCACTGCCCCCGATCGATAGTGGCATCCGAGGTTATGCTACGGACGCCCTCCCTATCAGTAGACCACGTGCAATTAAGAGGGTGTGGGGGTGGGGGAAGAGACAGCTTCCCTCGGAATCTTATGAGTCTGAGAAGAGTTCCATCCTATCGAAAAAATCAGACTGGACACAATTATTTAAATAATATAACAATTGTGCAATTTGACCTCTGCCATTTATTTGCTTATAGGATAATTACTAACAAATAAAATTATGTATTTCTCGCCATCAGAATTGGGTAGATTTTTTTGATAGTATGTCATTGCTTCCTGGCCATAAATCTACTGAAATAAATTCTGCTGCAATTTTGCCCGGGGTGTATCTAAATTTTTCTTAGATTGGCTGGACTAGTCGGCGGACAAATACGGAAACATAGCTCCGGGTCGAGTGTTCGCTACTTTAAAGACATCAGAAGACAAGAATGGATTTGGATTGATGTTGAGGCTGGAAACTTAGCTGTAACATTGGTGAGAGTTTTCTGACGCTTTACGCAAAAGACAGTATAGTTTACGCAGGAAGATATATTTCTGTGGCCTGATAACAAACAAGACCTATGAAGTTACCTCTTCAATGGTCAATGGATCAAGATTATAACACAGGAACGGAAGCAGCTGGTGATGAAATGTCCGGAACATTTCTTCTCCGCTAATCAGTAAGGCGGACCTCAATCAGCGAAGATGTGTTATGGACATAATCATAATAATTCTGTGTCAACGGCACTATAAATTCTACGGATGCAGCGGGATACATCATCCGTCCGAGAAATAGCTCCTAAGCGGAAGTTGGTGGAAGGTACAGCTTGCACTGAAGATGGCAGGTTCACTGTATGATGATGCAACTGGACTAATAGCCGACTCTTTCGATGACGAAAACAGTCTGGGTGGTCAGGTTGACTCACTGCTGTATCAAATTGTAAATGGTACAAGAATTTATCAGGTGCCCGACTAGACACCTTGCGTAGACATCTTGATAAAACTGTGGAATTTGGGAAGAATTCGTGTTCTCATGGAAATATCAACTGGAAGTGCCGATCATCTAATTCTTGAATCTCAGTCGAGAATGATGGCCACCACAAGTCCAAGTGGAAGGCAAGCGAAGATCTAACCGTTGTCGGGAGAAGGAATTAATAACTTTTAACTAAAAATGCTAACAGTTCGCCTGACCCTCCCTTATCAAATGCTAGTTTTAAAAGCGCACATGGAGACTGCTAAGTATCTCCTTTTATAGTCGCTACAGCTTCTAAAAAACGCGCATCTCTCAAGATGAGGAAGCCAATCAACGCGTGAGGGACTTGGGGCATGAAGTTAACCACGTGACCAGCATGGCATGCGAGAACATTTACTGGAAATGTACAAAGCGTCATCGAACGCCTGATTGTAGAATCTTCAATCTTGATACTGAGCCGAATCGGAAACTGTTTTTAGATTCGTAAAGCCCGAAGAATTTACCCAGAAAAATACAAACACGTTTCTTATCGATGTATTAATAAGGAAAGAATTATTTATTGACAGGGAATCGAACCCACAACCGGTGAAAGTGCAACCACTATAGCCCACAAACCCATCCACCACACCAACACCGCAGGACAAGTCTTACTTTGCCGGTGAGGCTTTCACAATGTGGGTTTCTGAATTATTCATATATCTTGCAATTAACTGAATATAAACGCGGTGGCGTGTAGATCAGCAGAGTACAGGTGCACGCTATATTGGTGCAAAGATAGTAGGTCTACGCCATTCACGGTAAACCCCTCCTAGCCACCAGGCGGGGAGGACATACTTATGGATGAATACTGCAGGTACAATGGGCCGGTCTCCACCCACGGGACATTCCCGGAAGGGCCGATGACTCCGAATTTGTATTACAACGTACGAGATAGAGGGCGGGAGGAAATGAGGAGAGGGGTGGAGGGATTGGGAGGGCGAGGCAGATGGGATGGGGGGGGGGGGGAGGTTGATGGTGATGGGGGAAGGGTAATGAATGGGGAGAGGTTGGGCGGGAGGGATATGGAGAATAAGAGTGATGAGGGAAGAGATGGTGAGAGATATATAGTGGGTTGGAAGAAGAGCGAAAGTGAGTGATGGAGCGAGGGAGGGAGGGTGCGGAGAGAGGGAAGGGGGGGGGGGAGAGGAAGGAGGGTGGTGGTGCATGAGTTGATCAGATTGTGTATTTAAATACATCTGTACAAAGCAGTAGACCGTAATCACATGTTTTCGATAAAAGTTTTCAATATTTCTTTGTAATCATTTGTACTCACCTTTACGTGGTCGTTGAGACCGTTCGGATCTCTGTTGTCCATATCCATTTCTAGCTGCACCTGGGAGGTTGTACTAAAACTATTAATTAATTAAAACTAGATATTACTTTTGTGAGACGATGGATTTTCTGAACGCAAATTGCTTGTTATAGCCGTTAGATGCTTCGCGATTTACAGCTTATAGATTAGACACGCAAATTTCTCTCTATATGTATTTTAATGTCACTTGTACTGAATGGAAAACCGTTTCAAATTTTATTGTTCCACCTACGCAATGTATGGAAAATGAAATTAGGCCAAATATTTAAAATTCTTCGCAGTTAGTGGGGGTTCATATATGAAAGATAGTGTTACTCGCTAGGCAAAAGCATCACCCTTTCTTTGTGTGTAGTTAAGCATATCTGGATTGAATTTCCCAATAGATGCACCAGGATCTAAACATATCTTTTCAGATTAGACAACATTTTAAAAACCCCGCCAGAATTAAATATCTGGAACTAATCAGTTCATGACCGTTCTATAACTAAATTGACGAAGGAAATTCAGAGCAAAGTACATGTAAACAGGAGGAACAAGAGATTGCAGACCCTCGCCACCCCACTTGGTCACATTGTACAAGTTTTCAGATTATCGGATTTTCCAGATCTCGACCAAAGATCAGACCAGTAGTTTCCGAGATATCCATAGATCCAGAATTTGATCCGATCCATATCCAGGTTATTTTATCCGGACCATGGCCACTGTCTGGTAATCCTCGTGAACGACAAGTTCCTTCTTTGTGTTAGAATTTTAACCAAATCTGACCATTAGTTTATTTTAGATATGGCCTACAGCTCCCGACGCTCGCACAGACACACCCGCTCAAACGCACTCACACCCACACAAGCACGCAGGCACGCGCGCGCGCACGCACGCACGCACGCACGCACGCACGCACGCACGCGCACACACACACACACTGGACTGGTGACTTACTCGATTGCACGTGAAGTAGTTACTACAGGTGTAACTGTGAGCCTATCGGACCAGTAGATACCGAGATACTGACGGTCCACAGATCCAGAATTCTATCCGATTCTGATCCGGATTCTTTTATCCGGATCACGGCCAAAGTCTGGACATCCCGTCCGGCGCTTGAAACCTTTGTACATGGCGTTGGCATAGGCCGTAATGTGGATATATCTGTAATAGCTCTCGCAATGCCTTTTTCAGCGACGTCTTAATCCTCGACAGAAATGAGTTGCCCAGTTTGTTTCAGAAACTGTATTTGTTCTGACAGCCTTTCCTCATGGTGATTTCTAGAACTGTTCCGCGTGTAGGTGTCTCAGGTTGTTTTTCAAATTCTTCCACAGATCTCGCCTACACTGGCCCGCCAACACACATCGTCCGAACGCAACTGACTTCTCGGTTCTTGAATTTATTTGGCGTTTTCCCACTCATGGCATTGATCGACTGCATTGCTGAGAAACAAGTAATTGTGACCAAGTGAAAGGAGTTTTCGAAATCCATTGGCTTGTCAACAAACAAGCCAATGGATTTCGAAAACTCCTTTGACCATGTTGACGGTTTCTGTAAGTGACTCCACATCTCGCACATGGGCACTCAAATAGCAGCGAATGTACTTGTAATGACTCATGATACTGTGCGAAAAAGAACACGAGAGAGTCTTGAGTGTCCGCATATAGGTAGAAGTCTCTGTGTGCACGGATGAGAAGAATCAGCAATTCTGTTTCAAAAACAATGTCTCAGGACATGAATGTGCTGCTGATTCATTCGTAAATCTCTTCCACTCAACAAAGTCCTTGTCGCGTCCATCAAACGATACTCTCTGTACCTTGGCCAATAGTCTGGGTTTAACAGAGGAACATGGCAAAAAGACGGATTTGCTATCATTAAAAGCGCACTTTCGAGAACTATTCCCTGTCCAAAGCCCAAAAAATCACTTTTTGAAGAATTTTTTTTATAGCCGTTTACATTTTATGGCCGTTTTAGCAGTGCAGTCGAAATGTTCTTCATGATCTGCTAACGTGTTAAGGGTTGGTCATCTATAAAGACTACATTACACATACCCGAAACGTTACAATAGTAGGAGGATATAACTTCTCCAAATAATTAAATCATTATGGAACCATGTCGCATTAAGAGTATTTTATAGACTGAAACATAGGGGAAGACAGAGCAAAATGAGATGTGGGGACTAAAGGGACGAGGGCTCTCTCACACAGCGCGTGCATACTGCTGTGTGCCAAGTCAGTTTATATAGTAGAGCAGCTTAGCTCGAAAAAAACGTGGAATTGTGCACTTTTTCATAAAAGTACCAACGTTGGTGTCAAGTTAGAATATCACTAGACAATCATTTTAAGATCGGGAGGCATCCGAAATACGTGCCCGTATGGCGGCCATCTTGGATTTCAAAATGGCCACCGTTCAAGATACAGTTTCCTCTATATCTCCAAAAATATACAAACTAGGAACAAAATTCCATCGGCTAAATCTACATTTTTTGGGTCTGGGAATCTGATGATACCAATTTCAAACTGCTATGTCGGCCGCCATATTGGATTTCAAGATGGCCGCTGCTCAAAATGTATATTACCCCATATCTTCTAAACTAAACACGCTAGCAACCCAGTTCCGGTGGCTAGACCTACATTTTGGGGGTCTAGGGATATCATAGTGTAAAGATAAGAGCTGCGTTGGCCGCCATTTTGGATTTCAAGATGGTTGCTATTCGAGATGTTTGCTATTGCCAAAGAAATTAAATGGAAGTGGCCAGAAACATATGGGGAGGATCGATTTGGTGGGCTATACATTGAGATGGGAGCTCTAAAAACTGTTGACGATTGGCTCTAGGGAAGTGGATGAACTGAAGCATTGGTCCAAGCAAAGATAGTTTCACCTGGAACAGCCGACAGCTTTCTTCGTGCAACACATTTTGCATGGACGCTCCATGCCCACCAGATTACAGTAGCAGCGCTGTATATCCTGCAGCACCGTGCCGTCAATCATTATACCACAGATGCTACGAATAGAGATCAGTTCTTCCTAGCATTTGGCACGTGCTGTAAGGGTTGTGACCGGGTTTTTTGCTCTCGACCATACACACTACTCAAGATGGATCCCTGTCCACTTGAGATAGATGGCACGGCTTCAGGACAACCACCCAGCGATAGCAAAGCAGTTCAAGGAAGGCAATTTCACTGTGCGGAAGACCAAACATGCATTCTCATCAATCCCGATCGACCAGGCGCACGAACAGAAGAATGCTTGCATTAAAGTGTGTGTGTGCGTGCGTGCGTGCGTGAGTGCGTGTGTGTGTGTGTGTGTGTGTGTGTGTGTGGCGGTAGGCCTTACAGACAACCCATCTGCTTTAAGATGATGGATGGTTGCAGGGCCAGAGGTTTCGCGGTTTGTAGGGGAATTCGAGAATTGAATAAAGTACATAGAAGATCGAGAAGACACAAGACATCATGACCAAATCCGTAGTGTTAAAAAAGGTTCTCTTGCGGCAGTCATCAAAGATCTTGGCAATCCTTTTGAGGAGGAGACTACAGACATGTTTGTCCTTGACACAAAGGAAATTGTAGCCTTGTCAGTAGTACAGACCGTTTGCAACGTGAGAAAATGGGGAAAAGATTAGTTTGATGGCTTTGTTAATGAAAGGTTGATTGACCGAACGAAGCTACTAGATGACGTCATCCAGCGTAACAAGTTACCTCTCTTTGGCAAGTCATCCACAACTGATGGCAACGGAGGCAAACACCAGGTTACATCGCTAAAGAATGAGGTTCAGCTTCTTTCATGGCTGTACATTGGCTGCCAGACACGAGACGGAAATCTCGAGGAATTCTTTCTATATGAAAATCCAAGGATGGTAAGCTCGTGCTTGTACGAAACCTCTGAGCCTAAAACTGAGGCTCCAAATGTTACAAATGTCATTATTGATGGTGCCGTGAAGACATTCGAAGAGTATCCGAAATAAGTCTTTATGCCATATATATCATCGCAACATAGTAATGTCACACGTCTGGATCTTGTGTGGGATCTCTATCTTATCAACACCTTGAAAGGGACTGCTAGAGCTAAGCGTGGAAAGGGAATTCGACGACGTGTCCGCAGTTCTGTGACAGTTCCAGGAAACTGGCAGGACTCTCTACGAGTGGATGCCGACAAGCAGCCTGTTGGTGCCTTCAATGAGGAAGGGAAGGAGCTAGTTGTAACGCTAGATCAGGAGGTTCTCACAGCTCCTCTGCATCAGGAGGTGTCATACATTTCACCACGCAACCACGAAGCGACAGACACCCGGATTCTCCTCCATGCAGCAGACGCTGTAAATTGTGGCCACAAAGATACTAATCCGTACCGTTGATACTGACGTGGTCGTGATTGCTGTAATGGTTGCTCAAATGCTCCAAGTGGATGAAATGGGGGATAGCTTTCGGAATTGGGAAGAGCTTCCGTTACATTACAGCACATGAGATCGCTACCTCTCTCATTCCAGAACGATCCCGTGCACTACCGATGCTCCACACATTACCTGGGTGAGATACTCTTACATCATTTGCAGAGCATGGCAAGAGAACATTCTGGGATATTTGGGACTCATTCCCAGAACCAACCAGTGAACTTCTTAGCATATCACACATGCCAAGTGAGATTGGTCTACAATGCATGGAAACTTTCTTGATGGGTTTGTAATCCTGCTCTACGACAGAACGAGCACATGTACACACATCGACAAGGCGCGGAAGCAGCTGTTTGCCAAGAAGGGCAAACCCCTGGAGGCAATCCCTCCAGCACATGCTGCTCTTGTGCAGCATATAAGGAGAGCAATCTACTAAGGCTGGTTTTGCTGGGGGCAATCATTGGTTGAGCAAAGAGTGCTCCAATCTCCGACAGATTGGGGCTGGGCAACAACAGCCGATGGAATGTTTGAACAACATTGGACAACACTTCCTGAGGCTGCCAAGATCTTAGTCACCGTGCCTACAAAGAAGGATGCAGAGGAAATTGCAAATGCAGAAAGGCGGCAATGAAATTCACATCTCTGTGCACGTGTGAAGGAGGGTGTGACTGGAATGAGATCCACTCATGAATGTACCTCAGAGACATCGCTACATGCGTGTCAGATATCGAACGATCAAATTTGACAGGCATCATGTTGATGCCAGTGAACCATTACTGTGTGCCTAAAATGTTGTACTGCATACCAATCGAGTTTTCTTTGTCACTGGAACATTCATTGTAATTGGAACATATAGCTCGATATATTGAGGTAATTTTGGAAGGCAATATTGCTGTAAGTAAGCAAACTTACAACATGGGCTTTCTGATCATAAATAAAAATACGAGACGTTTGAATGTGGTTCCTACCATCCAGATGAATGTGGCCAGATACTGACAATATTAGGTTGATTCAGGTGGGTATAGCCGAAAAAACTGTGTTCATGGCCTGTTTAGTTATCTATATGAGAGCATTTAGTTATTGAACGGCGGTCATCTTGAAATCCAACATGGTGCCCAACGCAGCGTTTTTGAATTGGTATTAACATATCCATTGACTCCAAAGATGTGGGTCTAGCCGCTGAAATTTTGTTCCTAGCGTGTTTAGTTTGGGAAATTAGATTTTGAGCGGCGGCAACCTTGAAATCCAATATGGCGGTCAAAGTAGCATTTTGAAATTGGCATCATCAGATTCCTAGACCCAAAAATTGTATGTCTAGCCGATGGAATTTTGTTCCTAACTTGTATACTTTGGGAAATATAGAGGAAACTGTGTCTTGAACGACGGCCATTTTGAACTCCAAGATGGCCGCCATACGCGTACATATTTTGGACGCATTCCGATCTTAAAATGATCGCCGTATCATAATGTTCATTTGAGCCAACTTTGGTGCTTTTATGAAAACGTGCACAATTGAAATGCTAAGCTGCCCCACTAATATGGCTTTTTAGATGCTGCAGTCTGCACATGTTGATACATGTATCTATCATAAGCAATACACTTCTACATAATTGTCTTAATGGCAACTATGAAATTAAGATGGGTGTTATATATAAGGTCTATTAATGTACAATGTCATAAAATAAACTATCCATAAAATGGCGGAAACTCCAAATAAATGGCCTAAGGTCCATAATGTTCACCTGTCTGATTAGGAATTATAAACATGTTTAAAGTAATTAATGCACACGCACCATCGGCCAATCTTACAAGCATAATTGTGTCATAAACCAATCATGGGGTCAATGGGCCTTACCATTATTGGCCAATGAGGCAATCAACCGTATCATCAATGACGAAAAACGCAAGTGTCAATGGTACACGACTGAGCAATGAGTCACGTTTCACTGACACAATTTACCAACAGGCTAAGTTTTGCTAATGCCGCTAGATAACAATAACAAGGGTTATTTACATTATTGACCAAAGAGACACGTGTTACAGCCATAATTGACCAATGAACCAAGCGCAATTATGCCATGGATAATTGGGGCCAAGGGTTCTTGGCATTATTAACAAATGAGACAATCACCCCAAATACTAATGACAAACAAATCAAGTGTCATTCACACTGTTGACCAATGGGACAAGCAGTGGTTGGGAATCAGGAAAGTGTAACTGATGTCAATGAACATTGGGTCAAGGGTTCCTGGAAACCAAATGGGCCAGAAACATGCAAATCTGTGCTGGAAACACATAGTCTGTGTAAGCCAGCCACTATTAATCAACATGGAAAGCTCCGCTGATTCATGGGGCACCCAAAAACGAAGCCACTTACAAATGGGGCAATTGTCACAGGCAAGGACTTGGAGAGGAAATACAAGAATATTGATGTCCTAGACATAATTGACTAACGGGAAAGTAGCATTGATCAATATGACAGCCATCCCTGATAATACTGGCAAATGGTTGAAGTGTATCAATAGATGCCATTTAGCAATAGTCACAGTAAAACATTAGGATGAAGAAATGCAAGAATATTAGCATCTTTGACATTATTGGCCAACGGGAAAAGTAGCATTAATCAATGGGGCAGCCATCCCTGACACTTATAAAATAGTTCAAGTGTACCGACACATAGCATTTACCAATAGGGTAATGGTCACAAGCAAGAATTTGAGCCGGTAATACAAAAATAACAATGTTCTTGACACTATTGACTAACGGGAAAAGCACCATAGGCCAATAAGGCAGCCACCCGACACTATTGACAAATGGTTGAAGTATCCCATCAGATGACATTTACCAACGGGACAATGGTTACAGTCAAACTTTGGATAATGAAATGCAAGAATATTGGTGTCCTTGACATTATTGACAATGGGAAATGTACCATTGATTAATGAGGAAGCCATCCCTGACACAATTGGCAAATGTACCAAGACATTCCAATTACCAATGGGGACGAGCAAAAGTTTGAGCGGGAAATGGAAAAATATTGGTGTGCTTGACACTATTGACTAAGGCGAAAATTACCATTAGCCAATGGCGCAGCCATTCCTGACACTATTGACCAATGGCTCAAGTGTCCAAAGATTGACATTTTTTAAAGTGGCAACGATCACAGGAAAATATTTGGATGAGGAAAAGCAAGTATCCTTGACATAATTGATCAAAGGCAAAAGTTCTGTTGATCAATAGAGCAGCCATCCCGGAGACTATTGTCAAATGGCTAAAGTGTGCTGAAGGACAATTTCTCCCAAATCTCCTTTAATCAGCGAACAATTGATGAAACATGCCACAGATGTATTTTCGCGATTAGCTTTAATACTTTAAAACACCTTAAAATAAACAGATTTATGGCCATTGTTTGAAGTCGCGGCCTCTTCGTATTCATAGTGCAGATATTGCGTGAAGGAACATATCTGTCAAGTCAGTTATGTCTGCAGAGCTTGAGACATCAATCGGCTCCCCACAGAGAGATAGTCTATCCCCTGTGCTTTTCACATCGGTTACTTTACTGCTACATGGAAATCTGTGGGAAACTTCCATAAGACCAACACCCCTCCCCCCCCACAACCCCCCTAAGGATGCTTCCTGCCAAATATAATTAAAATTGGCCCAGTGGTTCTTGAGAAGTCGTTCAAAGAAAAGTTGATGGATGGGCTGACGGGATGGATAGTACCGCACCATAAGCTTACTTGGACATTCTGGCCGGTGAGCTAAAATTGGCTCCTCAAATTCCACCTGCAGCAATGTAAAGTCATGAGGCTCGGCTTCGGACATACGGCGTCCACATACTCAATGTCTACATGGGATGGTGAAACCATATATCTCGAAGAAATACCACTTTAAAAGACGTTGGGGTCCACACTGACAATCAACTGACCTTCCACAAACATGTGGATGTCACTGTGAATAAAACAATTCAGGTGATAGGTCTAATCAGACGCTCATTCAGCTATCTTGATAATGAAATATTTATACTTCTGTTCAAGACCAGAGTGTTAAAAGTGATGCCACCTTGATTAAAATGTCCTGAGACGAGCAGCAACTTTACCTCCCGCCTAGAGGACTACGTGATCTGTCCTACGAGGATAGGTTGAATCTCCCGAAGGTACCATCTCTTGCATACTGTATGAAGCGTGGGGACATGCTTGAGACCTATACGTATCTGCACAATGAATATAATACTAAACTATGCGGTCTTTTGTTAGATTCTACTCATGTAACACATGGCCATAGTTTGAAGATTGTAAAAAATCGCTGCAACTAGGCATTAAGACTTCATACTTTGAACAATGACTGGAATTCGCTGACTGAGGACACGGTTAGGGCCTCTCTGAACATCGTCAAGAACAAATTGGACAGATTATGATCACAATACCTATACAAATCTGATCTATAATGAAAGCCCTAAACAAACACGCCACTTAAATAGCATAATGGCATTTGTGTAGGGATTTGGAGAGGAAACTTTTTAAGAATTCAATCAATCAATCATATTTCATTTCTGTGACCTGTAATAACAGATTCCTAATTTCCTATTTCAATTCGGTAATAAAACATGGGATTTATATTGCCAGCTAGATAGTTATAGTATAGGGGTTGGGTATCCCATAGTTTATCTCGTTTTTTCCCAAATGATATCATGGTTGTTGCTTCTATAACATGGGTCAGAAGGCTGTTCCATAAGTCCACGATTCTATGTTTATTTAGTAGGAGTATTTTATATATATGTTTAAACGTGATCTGGATTTGCATAGTTTTAGCCTGTGTCCCCTCGTTCTTGAGTCTGATCGAAATAAGTACCCTGAACCTAGTTTCATAATTTAGGTTTGATAGTCCCGAGACACTTTTAGTTGCCCTTCGTTGGACATTTTCTAACAGCTGTATATGTTTCTAGAGATAGGGGCTCCAAACCTGATTAGCAAATTCCAGATGTGGCCACAATAATGATGTATACAGGGTTCTAAATATGTTTGTGTCAAGGGATACAAATGTGCACCTTATTACACCCATAATGGAGTTGGCTTTATTAACGTTTATCTATTATATGATTCTCGAAACATAGTTTATCATCAATAATAACTCCTATATCCTTATTTCATCCTCAGTTGGATTAATAGGGGACCCTTCTTTACCGAGAATATAGCTATGATTTTGTAAATTGGTTTTGCCAATTCACATAGATTTACACTTATTAGCATTAATTTGGAGTAACCATTTACTGGTCCATTAGTTTAACAAGTATATATCTTGTTTCATTTCGTTAGCATCATCATTGGAAAAAGTTTTGTGTCATCCGCATACAGGTATAATTCACTATTGTTAGCTATCACATTAGGTAAGTCATTTATATAAAACAAAGCACAATGGTCCTAGAACTGATACCTGTAGTATCCCGCTAAATACTGATTTCCATTCTGATAATAACCTGTGGGTTGATTGATGTTATATACACTCTCTCTCTCCATCCACCCCCCCCCCCCCCCTCTCTCCATCCATCTCCCCCCCCCCCCCACTCCCGATGTTATATAGATTCAGTTTATGTACAAGTCTACGATGAGGAACCTTGTCAAATCCCTTTAAAAATCAAAATATGCACCGTCCACCACACCACCATCACTATCCAATATTTGTAGCCATTTATCCACTACCGTCAATAACTGCAGTGTGGTGGCCCTACCGGGGATGAAACCAAATTGACATTTAGGGCCTACTAAATAAGCCATTCGTTTTTATATGCTGGATGATATTGTCTCTAATTAAACCTTCACGTACTTTGCAGACGACACTTGTCAGACTTATTGGCCTATAATTGCTTGTGACTTTTCTGTCTCCCTTTTTAAATATAGGTGTAATATTGGCCTGCTTCCATGGTGTTGGTAATCTACTGGAGTTCAATGAGTTTTGAAATAATATTTTGAGTGGGTGGGCTAAAGTATTACTACATTCTTTTATGATACGCGGTTGGATGTCATCAGGACCTGATGACTTGGATATTTTAAATTTATCTAAACTCTTTTTGATATCATCTTGCTTTATTTGTAAGATATTGTGTTGTGGGGTAGATAGTCTATCAAGCTCTGGTAGCATATCGTCAGGTTCGCTGACGAATACAGATGAAAAGAAATTTGTTAGACCATCTACTTTTTCACGGTTAGAAGAAGTAAGGGTTTTCTTATTGTTATTAGTATATAAATCTGGTATATACAGTCTAGTTTTGATCTTAGTTTGAACACATGTCCAGAATTTCTTTGGGTTTATTTTAATTCTTTCTGTAATTTTTTGCGCATGTAACTTAACAATTTTTCTAGTTTCCTGACGGACTTGATTTCGTACTTTATTGTATTTAATCCTCACAGTATCATTCCTTGGTAGCATATATTCTGCCCATAGTCTACGATTGCGGCAAATCTTGGACACAATTTTCTGACTGAATGGGAGTTTGTGTTTGTTGAAGTTTGTAAAATCTATCTTAATACATTCATCCTAACAAGCAATTTTTGCTGTTTAAGTTACATACGAGGATTAGCAAGATTTATGCTTGGGCGTGGGAGGGGGGGGGGGGCGGGGGGGGGGGGGGGTTCTCCTTACCATCCCAGCCCCACCCAGAATATTTGTAGTACACCAACTGTGAATACAAATATATAGATGTACTAAATAAGTACAACGTTTGATACATTACTGCACAGACTTGGGAGGAAAACCTTTATTCAGTCCAATACATTACACGTCTACAGGGACTTGGTGGGGGAATCCATTGTCAGCCCGAAAAATTACATAACTACATGGACTTGGTTAAATTTCCAATTACAGGACTTGGCTGGGGAATGACTTTATATTATACAAGTCCAAAATGATTACACAGCTCTGTATATAATTAAGATATACTGTCAATACGTTACAGTTGCCATGCTTGAATGTGGGCTTGTACATAGCTGTAGATTTTCCCTAGTAACACAAGTTTTATATTATAAACACATAACAGAACAGCCCCAAGAAAACAACTCAAACAAGAGACCTACGGGGCCTGTATCGTTCACCTGGAACATAGGCATTTCACCTAGCAAGGTCATTGCGTCTAAGCAGAATCCTAAGACTTTGACAAAAATTGGAACAAGAATTAGGTCACCCAAGATGGCTACCAAGCCAATCGACCCACCAGGTTCTCTAGAAAAATTTGGTTCAGCTCTTGCCCTAGATGAATTTTTTCTGAGTTTCACATTAATCTGCCATGTGGTTTCGTTTCTCAGATGTTTCCAAAAATTGGCCAACATGTCTGCTGGTCAAATTGGCCGATCAGCTTTGTTTGAACAAACCTGGATCTCTATGGCCTACAGATGCTTCTTGCCAAATAAATATGAACTTGGCAAATGTTATTCGCCAGAAGATGACATTTTAAATTTCACATTCCTTTAGTATGGGAGTTTTTAGCAGGAAAGATCCAAGATTGTTGTGAAACCTTTTATTTGAACAAGTTTGAATCTCAATGCCCGAAGGATTGTTCCTGCCAAATAAATTCAAAATCGGCCCAGTGGTTCTCGAGAAGAAACAATTAAAAATTTCCCATTGCTTTAGTATGGGAGATTTCGGCCACACAGTTTATCTGATAGTTCCGAGTGGCAAATTTCAAATAAGCATCCACAAAAACCTATATAAAACCAATTTAGGCTTCAAAATCCATCAAATAAAATAATCCAAAATGACCGCCAAACACGCTCCATTTTGATTGGTCCAAGGCAGCCATGTTTTTGATGTATCAACTTCCCTTGGACAACTTTAATGGGCCTTAGTCCCTAGTCATATACCTCCAAATTTTGGCCCGATCCGTTCAGCGGTTCTGGAGAAGTCATTTGCGCAAAAACTAGGCCATCCAAGATGGCTGCCAAACTATTTGGGCAATCAATTCTCTTGAACAAAATTGGTCCAGCTCTTGCCCTAGATGATATTTCATGAGTCTTGAATCGACTTGCAAGTGGTTTCAGAGATTTTTAGACATTTATAAAAATATGTCAAAATCCAAGATGGCCACTGGTCAAATTGGCCGAGCGGTTTCGTTTGAACAAACTTTGATCTCTCTGCCTTAAAGATGTTTCCTGGCACATTAAAATTGAAATTGGCCCAGTGGTCCTTGAGAAGTCGTTTAAAGGAAAAGTTGACAGACGCCAGATGACATGTGGACACAGCATAACCTCACTTGGCCTTTCAGCCAGCTGAGCTACCAGTATTGCTTTTATATTATACTGTGTAAACATGTACTCTTTCTTTGCCGCCCTCTCACCAAAAATTCAACCTTTCCTTTTAGCCTCAATATCCAGTAACATTAACTCCTCTATCCTATTCTAGGCTTCCAGAATGAAACAGAACTCCCTTCTTATCACACTTATCTAGACTAGCTTCAGTCTAATGACCCTTATATCAATCATAGGTCAATGCGCATGCGCGAGCATATACCCCTGCAATACAAAAAAGAAAAGCTTCAACTATCAATTTCTCAAACCATATACAATGTTCTCAAATCATTCCCAAGTAGGGTGGCTGCATTTGGGTCGTAGTGATTGAATGGGAAGTTGTTTAGTTGGACTACAGACCAACCCTAACAGGGGACTGTGGTCGTTGTTATTACACCACCAACATCGAACCATTCAATCACTCCTTGCTAAACCCGTAGAATTGGTCAGTGCCTCACTTAAAAACCAAGTGGTGAGAGATTTGGGAACATTTAAAGGAAGATTGAATAAAACAAAATCAACCGAGGATCAAATTATGGTCACAATAAAAATTGTCATTAAAATTTCCGGAATGTCTTGTTGAAATCAGGTTAATTTGTATCTCAACAGACTATATGGAAATCTTTTTCATCCGAGGTGGTTACCGCCTGAAAAAATTTCACCAACAAGATTTCTGCATTACTTTCCACAATCCTAGCACCTTTTAAAGATTTTTGAAAGATTTTGGGAAATCCAAGATTGCCACAATAAACATTTGCCAACATCTCTCTATAAATTTCCAGAAGCCTATATATAGCCTTAGGATATTGCCATCCAAGTTTGTTTAAAATTTGATAACCTTTGAATGAGAAAATCTATTTAGAAAGATTTTTGAAAATTTTTTTAAACTCAAAGATTTTCTCCAGAAACATGGCCTTCAGCGCAGGTGAGCTAAAAACTGACCAATCAACTTTCTACATACAAATTCTAATCTATCACGTTAAGGTAGACAGCATTCAAGACAGCATCAAGTGGATTTTAGTTGCGGCTCACAACTAGTAACCGTATAAGTCACTTGATTGATCTGTCTGTCAAGTATTGAAGGAAATTTCAATTTCCCTTTCTCCGAGATCTAACAATACTCACCATTCTATTACTTCTGATATACAGCTGGCCCTGACAGCTGGCTCTAGGACTATAGTCTTAGAAAGCTTTACCGACTCCTTGGAACCGGGTACTCGGCTCCCAACTGCCGAGTACCCGTCTACCATGAAGCTATTGTTTGCATAGCCACCAACAAGAGAAACTCATGGCTTGCCTCCGTGGGGCTGGGAGGCTGGGTCCGTAATAGAATGGTGAGTATTGTTAGATCTCGGAGAAAGGGAAATTGAAATTTCCTTCATTCTCCTTCGATCAATACTCACCATTCTATTACTTCTGATATACACTAGATTTGGTCAGTAACCTGGTGGGAAGGGGCAAGCCTAAACTGCTACTTTTGCCCCTTGGAGAAAGAGCTAGACTTAAACTTGACTAATGGAGACCTAAAAGGACCATCAAGTGAACGGAACCGAATCACAATCACATCACTGCCCCCACCCCCCTTTTTCTCCTAAGAAAAGGGAGAGAACTCACGAACATGCATCTCGCCTGAAAACACAAATTTGCCAAGAGGGTTAACTGCTCTTTGCATATATTAGCCTGGGAATGAGCATGAATATATAAGATGAATGATCATGATATATAGACATAATACAAAACATTCTCAATCCTGAATTACCTCATGATATTTGGATTTCAGACCTGGAGCCTCCAACCATTCACTTGTCCTGCCATCAGTGACACAATCTGGTTGATATCCTCTCGCTCGACCATGTCTGCTTCTTAATTCTTTCTTACAAATGCCAAAAAAGGAAGAAGAGCAGTGTGGTCATATAGCTATCGTCTCAAACAGCTAAAGCGAGTGGATTGGCGAAGTCTGACACATCCCTCATATAGTAATCTGTGAAAGAGGACTCACAGTGCCATTGTGCAACAGCCATGATGTCCTTAAACGGAACACCATTGTAAAAGGGCGGAAGAAGCGGCTATTCCTCTGACATTGTGCCCTTGCACCTGGTGCCCAGTCGTAATCTCATGGGTAGTCTGAATGCATTCGACTACCCAACGAGAGACAGAATCCACGGATGCGGCGCCATATGGCTCCTTATGGCAGATCCACAGATGTCTATCATTTGACCGTAACGAGTCTGTCCGTTTTGTACTTAGTCAAAGAATGGACTGGGCACCAGACACTGGCATCACGATTAAACCTACTTAGTTTCGGTATAACGATCGGTTTGCCGGGATATCTCAAAGATTGAATCTTTGACATAAACTCTGCTCTTGGCAGTAGACGCAGACCCTCTCTGGAGACAATAAATCGGTCCCTCTCTGCTGAAAGTGCATGGATCACACTGCGCCTTCTAGCTGAGGAAGCTGCCAATAGAAAGACCGCCTTTAGAGTCAAATGCTTTAAACTAGACGAACGCAACGGTTCGAAAGGGTGCTTGGCCAGTACATTAAGCACTAAAGATAGACTCCAGGCTGGAATGACTACCGGTTGTCTCGGTCGGAGATTGCTCATTCCCTTCACCATCACACTCAACTGGGTCACCTCTGGACTATCCCTGTTGGCTAGCCAAGGGATAACTCATGCCAAAGCTGACTTGTATCCAGCAATTGTGACAGGAGCTAGTCCTGAAAAGAACAGCTCACAGAGAAAGTCTGCTATTTGCTGAATAGTGGAATGAAAGGTATCAATACCCTTTTCTTCACACCAGTCTGCAAATCCGTTAACCTTGTTGTTATATGACTTGAAGGTTGACCTCCCTCTCGCAGCTGCGATGAAATCTGCAGCATGTCGAGAAAAGCCCTCCAACGTGGAACGTTGTTTGACAACAACCACGCAGTCAATTTGAACATTTCGGGACGCTCGTGTAGGAAGCGTTCCTTGGCCTGGGAGATTATGTTCGGAATCTCGGGTAACTGCAATGGATTTTCCACCCGCAGATCTAGAAGATCCGTGAACCACGCCCTGCTGGGCCAAATGGCGCTATAGCAGGACCAGGCACGGTTCCTCCCTGATCTTCACCAATATCTTCGGTAGAAGAATGGTGGGTGGGTACGCGTAAGCGTGCATTCCTCTCCAGCTTAACGCCAGAGTGTCTGTATCGACGGCATTATGATCTGGAATCGGCGAGACATAAGTCATGATTTGAGCATTTTCCCTTGTGGTGAACAAGTCCACGTTGGGTTTGCCCCAATGCTCTAAGATCCTGTGAAGAACTGGAGGGTTGAGAGACCATTCTGTTGGCAGAATTCTCTGTCTGCGAGACAAAGCATCCGCCAGAATGTTCAATCGCCCAGGAATATGAGCTGCTTTCAAAACAACCGAGTAATTCCTGCACCATTGAATCAAGTGCCACACTTAGATACAGTGTGGGTGACTTGGTCTCGCCTTGGCGATTTCTGTATGATACTACTGTCGAGTTGTCCGACCGTATCAATATCGCCTTGCCCCTGACTTTTGGAAGAAACCTTTTACAATGCCAGTTCCACTGCCATCATATCCAACAGATTGATATGCAGCTGGCTCTCTTGGAGAGTCCATGTGCCCGAGACCTGGTGTTGTCCCAGGTAGGGCCCCCATCCCTCCAGCGATGCATCCGTGTACACGGACAGCTGGGGGTGGGGTAGGTGCAGCGAAAACTCCTACTAGGAGATTCTGATGCTTTTCCCAACATACAAGATGCAACATTATTGGCTCCAAAACTGGTACCAGTTTTGACAGGGGTTCTATTCTCTGTTTTCACAGAGACATCAGATACAACTGGATAGGTCTTCGCATCCGAGCAGTGTATGGGTTTACCTGCTCCATGGAGACCATCATGCCCAGCATCTGAAGAAACTGCCTCGCCTGAATGTGGTTTCCCAATCGAAACTCTTGAGGATGGCTAACAGAGACACCACTCTGGGCTCTGACGGGTAAAAACACTGCCCTCCTCGAGATCGAATCGCATCCTTAAATAAACAAAATGTTGAGTGGTGTGTCAACTCAGATTTCTCCTTGTTGACTATCCAGCCTAGATCTGAAAGCAACTTCAGAGTCGGAGCAGTATCCACCTCAGCCAATCGTCTATGTAGGTGTGAAGCGCCACGTTCTCTTTTCTGAGAAATGCTGTCACCACAAGGACCACTCTGGTGAAAATCCCTTGGAGCTGTCGACAGGCCGAATGGGAGGATTTAAACTCCCATACTTGATTCTGAAACGCAACTCTCAGAAACCTGTGACAACTCCTGTTCATAGGAATGTAGAAACATGCATCTCTCAGATCGATCGATACACACCACACCCCCTTCCTCAATCCTGCCATTACCGACCTCGGCGTTTCCATCTGGAACCGAGGCGTATGGATAAACCAATTTAATGGCCTGAGATTGAGTACGGGTCTCCATCCCCCTGTGCTCTTGGGGACAAGGAACATATTGGAATAGAAGCCTGGAGTGTTCTGGTTCACTGGATTTATTGCTCCCTTCAGAAGCAAACCCGACACTTCGTTTTGAACGGCTTCTAACTTGTCTGGTTCCCGTGGTACGGGTGTCCAGACAGGTGCCAAAGACAGATTCTGTGGTAGAAAGTCCCACCACTCTGGTATGTACCCCTGGGATAACCATCCCAGGACCAGACTGTCTGACGTCACACCTCGCCAAACCTCGACGAAAACGCATGAGCCTTCCACCCACTATAGACGCCTCAACGCCTAATGGGGGGGAGAGAGAGAGAGAACCATACTGGTCTTAGCTTGGCCGGTCTAACTGGCACCGCTGTTCCTGTCGCACAGATGCGGTCCAGGCAGATGTGAAGGGAGCCCTCGTACCCTCGGGTACGATCCGCTCCCTTCTGTCCGCCCTTTGAGGCCTTACCCCTCCCCTTCCCGCCTCTCGGGCGAACAGGAGCAACATTGGGGAGGGTAGAGGCTCCGACAACCTTCTTGGCTTTCTTCGCCGAGGCGGCTGAGAAAACCCAGCAGAAAACAGAAGCAGCACTATGCTTTTAGCTTTCACCTTGCTTTTTCTCTGTTTCTTGAAGGTTGCCCGGTCAGCGGCCTGACTACAGTCAGATTAACCGCCAACCGATTCTGCGCAATGCTGGCCGTGTCCTCCAAGATGGCCAGCGCCAGGCCACCAAAGATACTAAGGCCTGTCAGGGGCGTCCCAAGAAGACACTCCCTGATGGCAGTAGTTGGACGCATATGGTCAAGGACCATCTGCCTCCTGGACATAGTCACATGTGCCTGCAACCTTGCCAATGCGTCCATAGATAGCACCAGGCCGTCATTAACGCACGAAAGCGCCACAGGTGGCACAGGGTGGCCTGCCCCCACTTCAGCCCCCACCGACTGAAGAAGACGATAAGAGTGGTTGACAGCACTCAGTGCTGCCCTCACACCCCCATCACATAGTGACAGGACTTCATTATGGTGTACCTGAGCTTTGTCCACCAGTGCCGGGGCGGGGCCACCGGCTCCAGCACTCTAGACACCTAGTACCCAGCGGTCATCCTCGTTGACCGACGGGACAACACCATACCTGTCGTATTTACCCCGTGGAATACGACCCCTCGCCGGCACCTCCCTGGAGGCCGCAAGAAGTTAGCCCTTGTTCATGCGTTGTTTGCTATAATAGTATCAAGCAACACCATAAACCATGGATCCAGTCCAACAGACTGGATCAGGGCTGCAGGCAAGATCCCCATCCTGTCCAGGGACAGGGTCCGAATCAAACATGGGGAGAGACTGCCCTACAAATTTTGGCAGCAGGGACGACACCAGCGTGGGCAGAACGCTATGCAAGAAACCTTGCCCAGCCGGACCAAACCACGCCGGCGGTGCCATCTCCGTCACCTCCGGTTGCAGACGTGGAACGGTCCCACGGGCCGAAACGGATGCTCCACGATTTACTTTCGGACCCCCTGACGCCGCGTCAGATCCTGCTAAGTCCTTCTGGCAAGGAACTTAAGCATCATATCGACCGACCACACAGCGCAAACGTTACACCTACTGTCAAGACTACACTTAGTACAGTGGAAACAGACATGATCCTTGCATAGAACCCGTACGATATGTGGCACTCGACAAATGATGGCGGGGCTGGCTTGGCCTATAAAAAGCCAAACCTACAATAAGCCAGCGGAACGAAACAAAAATGGAAGGCAGACAATTAATTTTCAGATATTTTGACCATAAATTAACTGTCACCCTCCCGCACCCCACCCCGCAACGTTACAGCAAAGATCGCATTGATTATGATGACAAGAATGAAGCGGGCAATAATACACCCATACACTGATCGTCAAGGATGTATAACGGAACCAGGAATCATATCGCATAGCATTCGGGGTATATTTACTAATACATATAAATTATACTCCTAACGAAGGTCAAAACGATATGTGAAGAAACAACAAAATGTAAACAAACTGCTGTAGCACACGGTAAAACCGCAGACCACACATCTAATTCAAGAATTTTGAAACCACTGATCATTGCAAACAAATCGTGATAACACGCAAAACTTGAAAATTCCAGTTTTTCTGGTACCAATTAAAGTACGCAGCACCCAGAATCAGATGCGCGAATTAATGAAACATTTTCTTCACATAAACATCTGAGAAACACGGGTGTGACGTCACCCGCTCGGATCTTACGGAGAACGACGTCAGCCGATAATCGTGTTAAAACACCGATAAGCCAACACCTAATTGCATATCTGCCGATCGCCTGTTGGGGATCTAAAGGAAGGCGATCATCTGGCATATTTCGTTGTTAACACACGTCCCAGATTCTTTGGGGTTAGAAATTGGAACATGCGACACAGACAAAATTTTAGAGACCTAAGCCTTTTAACTATGGAATAACATGGAAATATACGACCTGGTTATCATCGGAAGCATCCATATTAATCCAAATATCCTTTTGAGAACGCACAAGCTATCACAATTAATCACAGTAAAAAGACTTAGGCGTAAACAATCTTAAGACTTTCCAACTGCAAAAAGCATGTATTCTCTTGTTGCTATGCAAACAAGAATGAGCTTCATGGTAGACGAGTACTCTATAGTCCTAGAGCCAGCTGTCAGGGCCAGCTGTATATCAGAAGTAATAGAATGGTGAGTATTGATCGAAGGAGAATTGTTATGTCGCAACAATAGTGCATCACATTTGTTATAATTAAGAAGGTATATCTCAAGACTTTCAAAAATTTTCAGGAAAATCCAACATAGCCACAGCTGGCAGAAAAAACTGATCAGTCAAATCTCCAGGGCCATATGAGCTAATAAACACTGTCAAATCATTGTATTGATGATGTTTGCTTATAACCATTATCACTCTGATGTCAATATGCTATCTTTTACTGTGTCAATATCAAAGAAACTTTTTTTACAAATTTGGTGGAAGATACAGCAACATCTTCCTCCAAATTTGTTGAAAAAATGAACACCAGTGATCTTTTAACTTACTTTGAAAATTTACATTTTTTTCACATCAGAGTGGTAAGGGTTAAGTTGGATGCAGGACATTCTCAAAAGTGTATATCCATCAAGTTAATAGGCCAGTAATCGTTATACACAGAGACAGAGGCCGGTATTTGTCATGAGATTCATGTATAGGCCCGTAATGATTAGACCTCATACAGAGACTAGTATGGGCTATAATCTCCTACAATAGCCAGTATTGATGATACATCTCCTAGAGGCCGGTATTGTGCTATGGCTCCAAACACAAGTACTTTAACTGTACTGTCTGATCGCTGCAAGCCACTAGACAATAATTTTGATGCATAGCCACCAACAACTTTCAGTCAAATTGTTTTCAAAATATACAGAGTTAAACCCCATGGAAAATGTAGTCTGTAGAACTTCAACAGGCAGACAGCTAAAAAACCCATTGTAATTCAATGTACCCCAAATCCTTGTCAAGATTAAAGTTTTTAGGGGAAATCACTCTGGAAAACATAGACAATTGTCCGTGCAATGTAATTACAACTGAGGTCTTATCACAAGATACAGATGTGACAAACTTAAACAGAGGATATGTGATCTGTCAATCAAGTATCTGATGCCATAATCCTAATATATCATTTGTTAGCCGACATCACAATCAAATGATAGAGGTATGAAAGTAAATTTTAAAATTCAATAAATATTCTGTCAACTTACTTTCAAAATATTCAGCAGCTTACATGCATAGTTACTTTGAAATTGAGATTCTGGGAATTCAGTGTGCTAAAATTGATTAATCAAGTGTGTTACAAAGTGGGCGAAGCTTTGATAGAAATAGGCGCATCATACTCAGATAGAAATGAGTAAAATATCTTGTTGCCCCCAGGGGCAAGTATGCCATTTAAATTAGGTTGCCAGACTGTATGATCAGTTTGCCCCATTCTTGTAAATTTCATTCTGTTGAAAATATGCATTGTGGTAAGTTATAACAAGAGGCATAAGGGCCTGTGGCACTCACCTGGACGATTAGCATTTGAACCATTAACATTTAAATAGATATGATGGATAATTTTTGGAAAATCCAAGATGGCCACCCAAAAAATTTACCAATCAAAATTCTGAATAAAAATTCTAGTCTACCTTGATCGGGTCACTCTAGCCAAATTAGTTTGAAATATTTCAAGTAAATAAGGAGAAGCAGCGTTTTGACAATTTCAGCTAAATTTTTCATAAAATCCAAGATTTTCACCCAAAAATGGATCAATCAAAATTCTGAATAGAAGTTCTAGTGCCTACCATCATAGAATGCATTTAGCTAAATTTGGTTGAAATATGTCAAGCAGCCAAGGAGGAGTAGCATTTTGACCATTTTCCGGTAGATTTTTCATAAAATCTCACCAAAAAAATTGGTAAATCAAAATTCTGAAAAGAAAATCTAGATATGACCACCATATCTAGAATCCATCTAGTTAAATTTGGTTGAAATACCTCAAGCAGCTAAGGAGTAGCATTTTTACCATTTCCGGTAGATCTTTCATAAAATCTAAGATTTTCACCCAAAAAATTGATCAATTAAAATTCTGAAAAAACATCTGGAGGTTACAAGCTTAGGATAATTCCAGCCAAATTTGGTTGAAATCGGTCAAACCATTAAGGAGAAGAAACGATTTGACAGACGGATGGGCGGCCGGCCGGACGGATGGACAGACGACGGACGGCCGCCATGGCATGAACTCACTTGGCTTTTCAGGCCAGGTGAGCTAAGAACTACAGAATACTTGCAAATACCAACTCAACGAATATAGTAACATACTAAATATTCACCATGAGTATTTATGCAGCCGCTGAAAACAACAAATTATATAGTTTGCCCCCAGGGCAATCAGTGTGTTAAAAGTTGGTTGTCCATCAGTAAATAATGGTTGTCCCAGACCACAGGAGTGTGGAACTTTCATGCCCTGTACATGTTGTAATGTTTCCACTTTCCTTATGTAGCGCATCACATGAAGAATGCTGTAGTAAGACAAGTAATGCGGATCACGGATCATGGAACAACACAATAAATGAAATGATTAAATTTATTAAATGATCTATGAAGCATATTATATATTGAACATGTTATATATGGAATTCAATGAGCATAAATGTTTATGTAAGCAGCACTATTAAATCATGAGTAAAAATTACTGTGAGCACATTGGATGCAATATCACTTAAATAGCCAAAAGCAAAGAATAAAAAACAAAAGGCCCAATGGGCCTGTATCGCCCACCTGGAACACTGGCATTTAAACTAATCTTACTTAAGTTTTACATCCATCGGTGCCACTTTCAATGACTCAGTCAATGGTTTCAGTTTTCGAGATATTGACAACAATCTCTGGACTGTTTTTTGCAATAGTGATTTTGAACAATGTTTAAGGGAAAATACATGACATCAGCTCTAACAACTGCTGCTTTCTTAACTGTCTCGCTGCTGCAAGCCAGTCCAGGCAATAATTTCATTTGTGCAAAAGCTCTCGACTTGTTGAATATTTTGAAAACAATTCGACTGAAAGTTGTTGGCGGTTTAGCCAAAATATTTATCAGGTTCAGAGATATAACCTTTGGCATATGTCGTCTGCAAAAACTAGCAGTCAGACGGTTAATAGAGGTTTAAATACAATTGAAGAAAATGGTCTCTAATGGCAGGTGGTCTCTTAATACAGGTGGTCATTATAGCAGGTTATTCCACACCACCACACAATCCATTTAACACATGCGCATCTGGCTGAATAGCCAAGTTAGCAGCAGGGGTAGGGTGAGCTGGAATTTATGTAGAAAATAATTTGACTGAGTCAGTGCTGCCTTAGGCAGCAACAACTTTCACTGCTGCCTTATGCAGCAACAACTTTCAATCAAATACATTTCAAACTATTTTTAAGAGCATAGATGTCTGAGCACAATACATATCTTAAATATTTAGGCAGTGAGGGAACAGGTTAATCTGTTAATTGGAGTTATCTACTTTGGCAATAAAATCTGACATGGTGATAAATCAGTGGACAGTGTGAACAAACCTGTATTTCCCTTATGAAAGTGAGACCGATATATTTAAGGGGTGATAACTCTGGATTTTAATGTCCTATCAGTTTCATTTTCACAACACAGATATTAGATGCCAACATTAACATTGTGACCAAGTTTGGTGTCAATCCGCCAGGAAATAACAAAACGAGCCACCATTGTTGGTGACGGACAGACATACAGAAGACGGACGGGGTCATCGATATACGACATCTCACTGACAAGTCAGCTGAGTTCAGAAAACCAATTTCGGCTTCAAAATCCATCAAATAAAAAAATTGAATATGGCAGCCAAAACACGCTAAAATTTGATTGGTCCATCTTCCCATGAACAAACTTTAATGGCCCTTAGTACATAATCATATCCGCCAAATTTCGGCCCGATCTGTTCAGCGGTTCTGCAGAAGTTGATTTCATGAAAACTAGGTCATCCAAGATGGCTGCTGAAACATTTGGCCAATCAAGTTCCTTTGAACAAACTTGGTTCAGCTCTTGCCCTATATGATATTTCGTGAGTTTTGAATTGATCCACCAAGCGGTTTCGGAGATTTTTAAAGAGGTTTCTAAAAATCGGCCAAAACCCAAGATGGCCACCGGCAAAATTGACTGATCGACTTTCTTTGAACAAACTTAGATCTGTATGCCCTAAGGATGCTTCCTGCCAAATATGATTGAAATTGGCCTAGCGGTTCTTGAGAAGTTGTTTAAAGAAAAATGTTGACGGATGGACAGACGGATGGACGGATGACAGACGGTTGCCATGCCAGAAAGCATTCTGGCCAGGTGAGCTAAAAACTAAACTAAGTTTGTGTATGCTATAAATATCTGGTTATATGTCTATACATAAGCATCACCAAATTTTAACAACATAACTAGATGAATTAATATCTATAATAGTCATCGAGTTTCAACAATATAACTAGACTATGGGCATAAAAAATTGCCTTAAAAGAATATCATTCTATCTATTATTTGTCAATCAAATTAATGTACCGATGCATGGACACATGTAAGTATTAAGTATAAATGCACACACAAATATGCAGACATCACAAGAATTTATTGTATGACTAGAATTATTTTAGAAAGTGTAAAAAATTAAAACAGTAAAAGGTCATTGATTATAAAATCTCCATATTATGCGCGATCCGCACGCACGCACGCACGCACGCACACACACACACACACACACACACACAGAGGCATGAAATACAAAGGAGTTAACCCTTTCACGATGAAGCCAGCCAAAACCGGCCTATTTAGTGATCCTGGGAATGTCCATTTGCAGGCCAAGAGAAGACTATTTTTGAAAATGTACCACTGAAATGCATGGCTCGGTAATGGAGACCGAGATTTAACACTTTACTGATTAAATTTGATAAAAAAGTAAAAATATTTGCTTACTGAATGTTCATTTGCAGGCCAAGACTATTTTTGAAAATATGCCACTGGAATGACAGGTGCGATTATTGAGCCAGTCATTAGAGACACATTTTCCAAAATAGTCTTCTTTTGGCCTGCAAATGAACATTCCTCAAAGCTACTACAGAGGCTGGTGTTGGTTGGCTTCGGCATGAAAGAGTTAACCCAAAACAGCAGTGGTCTTGAGAAATGGACATTTACAGATCAAGTAAAGATTATTTTTGAAAATTTGCCACTGGAATGACCGGCTCGATAACCAAGCCAGTCATTCCAGTGGTAAATTTACAAAAATATTCTGCTCTTGACCTGCAAACTGACATTCAATGAGCATTATGTTGATCTTGACCAAGTTTTACCATTAAATGGCTAACGAGTGACCGTCTAACTTGGACAACCTCTCCTTATATATATCACTTTGAGTGGTCATTTGCAGGGCAAGCCTAGCCTGACAGCACAAAAACACAGAACAAATGTTAACAAAACACTCATAAGTCAGTATTACTTCAAGTAACTTGCCAAATAATCTACATATGAATACATGATTGGCAATAGCTGACCACAATAACAGCTTTTGGCAGACAATAGAGACAAACTATCTAAAAAATATATTCACATTTAAAGTCAAATACAGAGTTTAATCATTCACTTATACGTAATCAAAAAAATCCAAACATATGATTAGAAAATGTACATTTGTAGCTGAAGAGACCAGTTTTGAAAACTGATCTCTGGAATGAGTATTTCTTTAAAATGAGCCACCCGTTCCAGTGGTAAAATATGCTGAACAGATGATGAGACACTATTCATTCATTGGGGTGGGGAGTTCTCACTCCATCACACAGACACACACCCACACACACACACACACACCCCATAGAGCATGATTGTCAGTAACAAATTACTCTCGCTGTTTCTTTATGTTCACAGGAGCCAGCATGCAAGGAGCAGGGAACCAAAACGTGCTAGGAAACTGCTCAGGTCACCTGACATCATGAACGGCACCATCCACCTCGCGCGTCATCCGTCCAGAGTTGCGTAGATGGCCCAAGTGTGTGTCATTAATCTGCCCAGTGTGTAGGGTTGTGCTTACATTCCAGCCACTTGTGTTAGGCACTCGGGTAGTCCATCCGTCTATCAGAAACCAGTCGACCTCTAGCCAGAGTGTGCTGTAGATAGGGGGGGGGGGGGGGGTGGGGGTGGGGGGGGGGCGTTAGTATGTTGGGATCAGAGCTAGTTTCATGGTTGTGTCGAGGGGGTTGTGGCAGATGAATGGGCTATCTTGTGTAGGTGGCTGGAATGATGTGAATGACAAGAAAAAATTCATTCACAAAATTTGGTTTCTGACGGGTGTGGGGAGTGTTGGTGTTCCGAAATCGCTCATCACCCGATGGTGAATCTTATTCATCTGGAATTCAGTTATGCGATCTCGGATGTTTCGGTTGGCTCATCACTCGGGGAACCTCAGCACCCTTGGATGAGCACACAAGGTCACGCATGCCTAAGACTACACGCACGCACACACTCGCATATGCTCATCTGCTAACTGTATATAGTGTCAATAACTAACTGCATACGCTCTCGGCTACTGAGTTGTCAGTTGCCTAACAGACTAGCAATCATCTCATGACAATATGATACAAATTTTCGTCCAACAGACTCAACGTGTACGTAGGCAGGATCAGAGACAGACAGACTTTCACGGCACCAGCAAAGACTCAATGAACTCACCAAGTACCTGCCGGGGCACCCGGTTGCAATTATGAAACATTTAGTGCATCATTTCAAGCCTGATAAAATAAACACTGTCAAAGACTCACTGTGTGCGCTCTCTGTGTGCCATATTGGCGGCCTTTTATGGTCATACACCAGAGTGGTGTTCATTGGATATCAACCATCAGGTTCTGGACGATTACGTTGAGAAATCGCACACAAGTCTGCGGCCATGTATATTATTTTTGTCTGTTTGCTTCCTTTTTGTTTGTTTGTTTTGTTTTTGTTTTTTGTAAATCATGACTACCTTCCCGGCCTTTCCCTACTCTCTATGGTGAGATTTTGGAGGACCATGGATTATTAACTCATTTCATTGCTATAGGCTCACATTATGTCCTGGGACCCCGTGTCCCAGGAATCCTAAGGATTAATAAATCTATGGTTTTTCTCATGTCTCACCAAACCAACTTGTTTGTCTTACTGCATTATCAGCCTTTGGGTGGGTCGGAGGATCTCCTCCCCGCCCCTTGATTAATGGAAATATTAATATTATTAATATACTATTAATGAGGGGGTGGGATGGGGTATTGCTCTAGCCGACCCAGTGATGGTCGCAAGACCAGAACAGGATATGATTTCTATAGGTTCTCATTAATATTTATGAAGCCCAGTGTACCTATCTTGTGCCCGCTTGGGTCGGATGCACCCAGGGTGCGTGTGCACTACGTACATGCACTATGGGCGTGTCGGGCCTAAGCCGGGACATGATAGGTAGTGACGAACTGACCAATGGGATACGTCATAATCCCCCATTTTAAACACAGATCCGCAATATTCCGGCATCAGTCCGCTTTGCAGTCTGCTATGCTTCTCGCATGTCTAGAAATCCCTCCCACCCACCCGAATGCTGGAATTACCCGTGACATCGGTCAAATTTCTCTCTGTCCATTTGCCTGCAGCATTGCAGCGCTTAATTGTATGTACAGGATTATCAATATGACGTGTATAGTTAAATATAGGTATAATTAGTTTATTATAATTAGTTTAGTTTATATATAGAGGACCATGGATTATTAACTCATTTCATTGCTATATTCTCATATTATGTCCTGGGACCCTGTGTCCCAGGAATCCTAAGGGTTAATAAATCTATGGTTTTTCTCATGTCTCACCAAACCAACTTGTTTGTCTTACTGCGTTATCAGCCTTTGGGTGGGTCGGAGGGTCTCCTCCCCCGCCCCTTGATTAATTCATGAGCTAACAGTGTTCCATCAGTCAGAGATCAAAGTGGCTTCTTAAAAAAAAAAATATGAAATTCACCAAGCGCATTACAAGGCAGGAAATGGAGTCGATGGTTATATAGTCAGCAGTAAAACCCACTAAAATTATGTTTTAAGGCACAATTCATGAACTTTTGAAGACACGAATGAAGAAAACTAATGTGAATGAGGAAACAAAATACCTGGATTCAGATAAATACCTGAAAACTAGGATCACCAGGGTTTTTATAGACCCCACCCCTCACCCCACCCACCCACAGACACCATGACAGATGGGATAGTCTGCTTAACCATTTAAGTTTCAATTTATTGGTTAATAAAATGAAAATATTTTCTTAGGGAGTGTCTCTTTACAACCCAACAGAATCCTATTTTCGAAAACTTCCAACTGTATTCACCTGGCTTGATATCAACATTTAACAAGTTTTAGTGAAACTCAACATACGCCTGCCTGCAGCCATACTTGTTTGAGGAATGCTAAATGTGAACAGTATGTCTTTGATAATTCTCTGAGAAAGGGTGGGGTGGGTGGGGGCGACTTCTATTAGGTACACATTTGGAATTCACAGCAAAGACATCACCAAAAATCTTGAAAGTTTTCACAGCGGCATTGATCATTACAATTACAACAAGACAATTTTGATGAATTTTAATCTTTCAATGGAGATAACTCTGGCAAATAGGGCAGATTTTGCTGAATCAAAATCATAACACTTCGTCTATCCTTAACACATCTGCTGAAAAAAATTGTGAGTGTAGGTTCAAAGCTCTTCGAGATCTGGTCCGGACAAGAAATCAGACAGACGGAGGGATGCCATCACATAATACTGCTTTGCACGACCGTAGAAAAAGCAAATATTTTGCTTTTCTTAACCAATTTTGACCACTAAAGAGTTAATTGAGTTCACCGATACAATCATTACTTTCATAATAAATCTGTTTGAACACTATTTTAAAAATAACTTGGTTAAAAAGCTGGTGCTGTGCGTGAAATACAGTGTAAAATCTCACACATATGCGCACACAAGACGCTGGCAATTAGTTGAATTACAATTCAATCACAAAATTGTATTCATGATACATCACAACTCAGAAATAATTTAGGACATTTTTCAAAACGAAATAAAACTTACTGTTGAATATTTTGAACATAGTTGGATTGGAGACATTGCTGCCTTAGGCAATGTCTTCAAATCCAAAATTATGTTCAAAATATTCAACAGACCATTTCTTACTAACTACATGTAACATGCTTCTGCTATTGTTTTTGAAACATGATAACCTACTTCTGAGCTGTACTCTAGCAAATGGCAAAGCAGGCTGAATATAGAGTGATCATTAACTGTTTAACACTTGAATTTGTTCAAGAAAATTTCAATTCTCTCATAGGAAATGTCCATTTGCAGACCAAGAGAAGACTTTTTGAAAATTTACTACTGGAATTACTGGCTCGGTTATCGAGCCAGTAATTCCAAAGGTAAATTTTCAAAAATAGTCTTCTCTTGGTCTGCAAATGGACAATTCTACTTGATTACTCCTGCGCCAAGCGAAGATAAAAGTGTGCGCATGCGCGGATAGGTAAAGCAATCACGTAATATCTATTATCGGAGTACCTTGCTGACATATCCAAACTCAGCCCTAGACTTGTGAAAATTTGTAAAGCTGTTGCTGTATTAGCCAGCAACAGTTTTTGATAACCAGCTACCTTCTACAGCAGGGTAAACAAAAACAAAGTGAAAACTCACCAGAATTAAAAACTCAACGGTCAAACCGTAATATTCTTGTGGAATGTCCATTTGCAGCTCAAGAAGACTATTTTTGAAATTTTACCACTGGAATGACTGGCTCGAGCCAGTCATCCCAGTGATAAATTTTCAAAATATAATCTTCTCTTGGTCTGCAAATGGACATTCAATAAGCAAAGATTATCAATGTTCTTGACCAATCATGATCTTTATTGAGTTTAAATATAGCAGCTAATAAGTAAATTAAACACTTCACAACAAAATGAACATTACAGAATAGCATTGAATGTTAGCTTGACAATTTAGACTATATTTAATACCCATTTATCACATAAACAAGGGCTTTCAGCCCCGGTAATGTTAACAATAAGAAGGGTTAATAACATATATTGTTATCGGGTCCCTGATTTCAGGTCCCATTCCCGCCATATCTAAGTTGGTTTATATTTCAATCTATTATTGGTAACTTCCCCAGTTTTACACTGGTACCCATTTATACTCCCGGGTGGAGAGAGTAATTGAGGAGTGAAGGAGATTGCCTATGTTTCCACCGATTGCTCATTCGCCACCTATAACGCAGCCAAGTATTCCATTGGTTGTTAGCGTGGGAAATTTTCTATTGATCAATCCTAATATGACCATTCTCGCGGCATTGTATATCACTACACCGAAGTTCAATGATGTCAGCGCGACAAGCTTGTCAGGATTTTTCCTCTGGAAAATAAGTTTGGACTTGCATACAAATCCTCAATTTAAACTATAACTTGCCAGTCTTGTCTATGACAAATTGCAAAGGCATCCAATCATATAATTCAACAGATTTATTTATAAACACTAAATATGTTTGTTATCATCACAATAGGCTTGCGTGATTCCGTGATTAAATCGAAAATCGTGATTATGTTTTAAATCGTGAATTTATACGATTAAAAATTAAATAATCGTGAATATTTTCTATTGCATACAATATTTCGAAACCTAACTTTCAAATATTTTTTAATGTGATCGGTCATGAAAATTGCATTTTGCTTAGTGAATGTATGTCCATTTGCAGGCAAGAGAAGACTATTAAAAAAAATGTATGACTGGAATGTCTGGCTTCTCTGGCCCTGTAAATGGACTTTTCAAAACATCATTGCTGTTTTTGTCATTCATACAATGTATACTTTTATTGTTATGTCTTGGTAATTTGTACCCAAGCTGATTAATTGATTAATCACGATTATTTTTAACTAATCGAGCGCAATCACTCAACGCAATAATCGCACATGCCTACATCACAATGCATCAGAATATCGAATAGCTTTGCAATTAATATTATATGCCAAAAATGGCTTCTGAAGTGGTCTTGCGAAATGTCCTTTTGCAGACCAAGACTATTTTTGAAAATTTAACACTGCAATGACTGGTTTGATAACTGAGGCAGTCATTCCGGTTGTAAAGTTAAAAAAGAAATTCTCTTAGTCTGCAAATGGACATTTCTCAAGAAGGTGATCAAAGCACTAATACTTAAATCTATCTTGCAACACTATACCTGTGGTCATGACAATGATTAAAGGACTGATATTTAAATATCACACCGTACTACTAATAATATATATATATATATATATATATATATATATATATATATATATATATACACACACACAAGCACTGGTATGTCTTCAAAATCAGACAATTAATCATTATTACAATTGGATTCGTGGCCTTTTAGACTAATTGCGTCAACTTGACTAGAGTCAAAATTATACTATATAAAACGAAATATGGTAACAAATTAATTATTTCATGAATATTGCTATTTTTAAGATGCTTTATTCAATCTAGCTTAATCTTGTCTGCTTGAAATTTAGTTAAAACAATTTTTTGATATGCAGACAAAACAAAAATCTGGATATTTGATAGGGTGTCCGGAAATCCAAAGACCTGTTAAAAAATCTATTTTTTTTTATAAATCCAGATAGTCACCCTGTGATGAGTCATGAAAAGCGATGATGTACCAATACAGCTTGCGACGTCACATAGAATATTTTGATATTTTGTCAATGTTGAATATATATTGCTGGCTGTGTAATAAAATTTCATCAATGCCAATTTTTCTCAGAGTTCAAATACCAGTATTATATTGTTCGGCGTAAGACGACACATGTGCTAGTTGTTAGGGTGTAATTAGTTTGGATGTCACAATAAGCAATACATATTGTGATACTAAAGTTTGGCGATACATGTATCATATCGGCACCTAAGTATCGCAATATGGAGGTACACCATGGTTAGCCATTAGACTTTTGAAAGTAAATACTTATATGACGTAATAGCATGCATGATTGCATTATTTTCATCTTATTTTAGCGCAAATTTTAGTTTACAACAAAATATCTTGGCAAATACATGGAGATTAAGATTTTTGCTTGCAAGTATTTTATCACACAGGTAAATATACCAAAATATTGACAAAATGTTTTGTTTCACATTTTTCTTTGCTGGATGTGATAACACCCATAACTTTTACTATATGCAAATATATTGTATTTAATACAAATCATCACCATATCATTTTCATCAGAACAGGCAAGATGTAAGTGGTCACTACTCACTAGGTTGTGTCATTCTAGTCATATGATGATCTGTATCATGATACATATTGTATCGCGAGGTCCCTGGCTATACACACCCCTAGGGATTAGCCACCCTTTATGATCATACACTAATGGAAGATCTAAACTGGCGTTTCAGGGATAAACCTTATTGGAAAAGATGTCAAAATTTCAATTTATATGATAAATATGTGGGAAAGCGGTGGTTTGATCATACAGACATATATATATATAATCTTCGCAAACACATATATTAGCGGTAAATATGATAATTTTAAGAACACTTGATCTAAATCCATTCTCAATAAACGTAATGTGTCACTATTGATTACGGCGGACAGCTAGATGAGTGGTCATGGCTATAGCTGCCCTGACAGACAAGTTAGGTGAGATAAAAACTCTAATGATTTTCAACATTTAAGGGTGTGATTAAGGGAGTACACGTAGTATCATCTCCGTCAACACGCACATTTTAATTCTTAAGGGGCCACAACCCTGAAAGATATGCCTGATGCCTGGAATATCTGCAGGCAATGCATCCATTCCATATGGCATATACATATACAAAATTTAAAGCCAATCTATGCAGGCCTAGAGCTTTGGATTTTAAACTTTTATTGGTCAAGATTTCTGAATAAAAATCAATGTGAATATCGTTTTGCTGGCTAAAAAACCCAACTTTTTGAAAATTTACTATTGAAATGACTAGCTCATTTGTCAAAACATTCATCTTGACCTACAGATGGATCGACATTTATTAAGACCACTGCAGAGATCATTTTCTGCAGGATTGACCAGTAAATCGGTAAGCTATCTAAGTGTGAGGTACTTCTGCCGAAGATGTTCAGATTTTACAGTACATCTGCAATCTCTGCCAATGTCTTAACACAAGATATATATATATCCCTATGAATTGATACGAATACATACATATAAAGATATGACGTGGAAATTAATATGGGCAGATGGATGGATGGATGTAGATACAAATGCACTAACGATACAATCTCATCACAAGCGTCTAACGTTGCACACACAGAATTCTAAAAAACTTGGCTTCACGAAGGCTACGTTCTACAATGATACCGTACAGATAGGGTTGCACAATTAATCAGTTTTCATAATTGCAATCATTTTGAAAAAATAATCATGATTTTCGATTATATCGTACATGTCATTGCTCGTTAGGGTGGGGGACCTGAACAGTTTTATTCAACACAAATAACTATGCAACAGGGAATATTTGGACTAGTTTGACCACTAGTATTGATAATATCTGAAACGACCCTACAAACTTTACTTCGAACGAGAATTGCTAACATAATGCTAAAAGAACTAAAATTGGTATCGCTGACCACTAAAACCGCCTCCAGTCTAATTGCCAGACAGCAATAGGCGTTCAGGAATGCTATTATAAACCATTAGAGTATTAATTCCGAACACAATATCGATACAATTTGGCAAGAATGTAAGCGACCAATATAAAATAAACCGAAGTGGAATCAAACGTGAGAAAAAATTTGCTTGAAGGCCCGAGAATTGAATTGCGAGAGATCGTTTCTTATGTTGGCAACAAAACAACTCTTGCGATTGGAAGCACAGGACATGTTCTCACGAGATTTCATACTCTAACAGGAGTTCGTGACGGAAGTCAGATCGCATTGATCATAGCCCTTCCTGTTATCAAACGGGTACCCATTTTACCGCATTATTCAGATCGAATTTAAAGTAAAATACTCAGTTACCATCATGCAATGATAATACATAGCGATATCTGAGTCCAGGATATTTATATCCGAGTACTCGCTCTAAAAATTGTTGATACGTCTTAATTTGATTTAACATGAGTGGATTACTAATATCACATGATTTATACGTGACATTTTATATCAAATTTTGATGTAATAAACAGCCTTTATTACAGGATACACAATATGTAGACGGCCCCAATTAATAATTTCACATCAGCGGATATGTTTTTGAGGTGTAAACTTAGATGTAAGGTGGTTGTGTCTATCAGTTTTAACCATTTTAGAGCATTTTTTCTTGAAATTTACCTAAAATAAGCCCACCCTCTTTCGCATAGATATTTGTTTGGAAATTGAACATCTCTTGTCCTAATAGAATCTTAGACTACTAATAGATGATGCACTTTATATTTTGAAAAACAACTATCTTGGAGATTGAAAATCTTCGATTACTTAGTTTTGTAATCGTCCACGATCATTTTTTAAAGAATAATCGCGATTAATCGAATAATTGTGCAAGCCTAAATACAGCTCAGAAATAACTTAACATGTCTCCAGGATAAAATAAAATGTACTATTGAATATCTTGGAGATAATTTGATTGAGAGCATTGCTGCCTAAGGCAACAATGGATTCCAATAAATTAAGTCCAAAATATTCAACTGAACATTTCTTAAATTGCGCTCAAAATTGTACACTAAAGGTTTCCATTTTTGTTTTGGAAATATATAAACTTATTTATGAGCTGTACTGTACATATTTAAACAAGAATTTATTTGAAAATAGTTGTTACCTTATAAGACAAATTGTTTTCAAAGTAGCCATTACAGCTTAGCTTAATATAGTTATGCAATAAATCTCTACGGCGATGCATAGTATGAAATGGGTTAACACTTTCATCGCTGAAAATCCAATATCTTTAATCTAAAAAAACACATACAAGTTAACTTTAATAATTTGAAATTAATTTGACAGGAACCCGTTGCTGCTTCAGACAGCTACAGTTTCCAGTCAAACTGGCATTAGAAATAATCAACAGCATAATTTCTTTATATCGTAGATTTGTGAAATCTGGTTTGAAACCTTTAGGTTAAATATGGACTTCACGGAATTATATGTCTCGCTTTTTGTAAAGTTTTGCTTTTTGTAAGAATTTAAGACCCTTGACCTTGTTTTCTCAATGTCATTTTACTACTTCCCACCAGTATAGGCAATAGATCTGGACAATAGGGTGAACCAAGCCAGAAATATAAGCTGAGCAATTTGCTAAATGGAAAATCTAACGTTGATGCCATTGGTCGCAGCGGTTGGAAAAGTGATGCCTGTATTTCATGTCTGCTTTGCAGACGAGACACAAAAATTGCATGGAGTCAAAAATTCAATTTAGGCTTCATTCACATTTTTACTCCGAAACAGCAGTTAACCTTGTAACGCTCAAGTTTGTTCAAGAAAATTTAAATTTTCTCATAGAAAATGCCCATTTGCAGACCAAGTTATCGAGCCAGTCATTCCAGTGATATATTTTCACAAATAGCCTTCACTTGTCCATTTTGGGCGACTTGAGTGTTCAAGGGATAATAACGCTGGGATGTGTGTGTGTTTCCTCAAAGCTAAAGGTTCGCTTTGATACTAGAACATCTTTAATTTGAGTAAACACCTTAGAAACGTCAAGATCGCAAAGGAACTAAACAACAATAGGGTGCTGTGTTGTGAGATCCGCATTAAGAATTGCCACTAATGGCAAAGATATGAAATGTGTTGCGCTTAGATTACAGATTTACGTTGGTGCAACCACCTTGAATCAGTCAATCCAATAAATTATTTTAATTATCAAACTAGTGTATTCAGACTTAAGGAATTAAATTGATACATCAACATTTCTCTGGAGTAACTCTCTAATGTGAACATGGCCTAAACCTTTCTAAAAAATTTGGATTAATTATATAAAATGAGTGCACCCGAATTAATAGCATAGATATTTTGTTGCATATTAAAATATATTTAAATAAATTTTCTTTTGTAAATTCAAGTCATCAGCAAATTTGATAAAATTTTAACCCCTTAACAGTAACATACCAGAAACGACAAGTTCTTGATGATGTAAAGAATATTCTGTTGAATATTTTGAAACTAATTTGGTTGGGAGCTGTTGCAACAGCTCCCAGCCGAACTAGTTTCAGAATATTCAACAGCTTTCCTGTACAGTTGCCATAACATTGAGTCACTGAAATTGGAAGGATTCAAGACTCGTGACAGTCATGTCAATATCCGCTAGACTTAAATATGATACAAATTCATTATCCATACTATTGCTGATGTTAGTGTCTACTTTACTTGGACTAAAAGCGGTGTGATGTTGAAAGCTTGGTTCATGCACTACTCTCACCATGTTGGAATCCACAACAGGAAACATGGTATTCTTCATAATTATCTGCGTATCCAACGCCAGATCAGGATTATTTCTACTTCCTATATTCTCCTGAATTAATGTTTCTGGCAATTTATCAGACTCATTAAAAAAAGTTCTAATTTGTCGAGGTGAATTATCTACCACATGATCTACAACATCGCCGTTAGAATACTTGTCAAATGAATCTGCAACAATTGCCGTAAATATTAACCTATCCATTTCCTTATTCTGACAAGTCGTCTTATCAGGTACGGTTGTTAGCTTGCTGTATGATGTATTGCCACTTAGGGGTGAATCATTACTTCCACAATCATTTGAGCTAAGACTGACGTCATTAGCAGTATCGATGCTCAATGATAATGGTGTATTTTGCTTAATTGATGAGGTGCCAACACCGAGATCAACTACGCAATGTAATTCAGGTGAGAGTGATTGCTTTATAGAGGGTTTCTCGGTCTTGTCGCCTTCCTCTGTATCATGAGCCAGGTTCAACTCCTTCATGCTGAAAATGAGCAAAAATTCACTGTATTAACCCTTTAATATTTAAGTCGGCCAAAAATGACTTCTGCAATGGTCTTGGGAAATGTCTATTTGCAGATCAAGAGACTATTTTTGAAAATTTACCACTCCAGTCATTCCAGTGGTAAATTTTCAAAAATAATCTCTTGGTCTGCAAATGGACATTTTCTATGATTAAATTGAAATATTCCTGAACAAATTTGATGGTTAAAGGGTTAAACCATATTCTGTTAGATACATTACACATGCCATACAGTTATCATGATTTCAGTTCCAACTTGTGTTATTTAAGCCCGACTTGTGCTATTGATGCCTGACTTGTGTTATTAAAGCCCGACTTGTGCGTATTGAAGCCCGACTAGTGTTATTAAAGCCCGATTTGTGTTACTGAAGCCTGACTTGTGTCATTGAAGCCCGACTTGTGGTATTGAGGCCTGACTAGTGTTAGTGAAGCCCGACTTGTGTTATTAAAGTCTGCCTTGTGTTATTAAAGCCTGACTTGTGTTATTGAAGCCCGACTTGTGTTACTGATGTCTGACTTGTTATTGAAGCCCGACTTGTGTTATTGAAGCCCGACTTGTGTCACCCCTGACTTGTGTTATTGAAGTACGACTTGTTATTGAAGCCCAACTTGTGTTACTGAAGCCTGACTTGTGCTATTGAAGCCCGACTTGTGTTATTGAAGCGTGACTTGTGTTATTGAAGCCCAACTTGTGTAACTGATGTGTTATTGAAGGCGCACTTGTGCTATTGAAGCCACCTGACTTGTGTTATTGAAGCCTGACTTGTGTTATTGAAGCCTGACTTGTGTTATCGAAGCCCGACGTGTGTTATTAAAGCCTGACTTGTGTTACTGAAGCCTGACTTGTGTTAGTGAAGCCCGACTTGTGTTAGTGAAGTCCAACATTTTCATTGTTTTCACATGAGAATGAAGGAGTTCAGTAACACAAGAGGGGACTTAAATGATCATAGCACTCAAACAAACAAAACCATGTTATTACCATTATTATTATTATTCTTAATAATAAAATATAATATAATTTGCCCCCATCTTAATGTAAATTTCCAAATATTGCCTTCTCTTGGCTTGCAAAACATGGCAAATGAAAGGCCTTTTTGACAGGCTTAACCACTAAGCCTTTACTTTTCTTAGCCAATCTTGATCATCAGAGTGAATCACTGTCGCTTGCTGTTCAATTCTGTAAAAAATTGAGTAATTGACAAGGCTCAGATAGGAATGTTTTGCAAAAATCATTTAATAAGTTACTTTACCCCTGTTGTGTCAACTTAACCCTATATGGGTCAAGTTGGCCAAAACTGTCTCTGCAGTGCTCTCATAGAATTTTAACTTGCAGTCCAAGAGAATTTTTTGCCAACTTACCACTTGAATGACTGACTTGGTAACCGAGCCAGTCATTCAAATGGTAACATTTTAAAATAATGTTCTCTTGGCATGCATATGGACCACGATTAAGCAAAAAAATTGAATTCTCTTGACCTTTTAATGTTAAAGCCGGCTAAAACATTATCTGAATTGGTCTGGCGAAATATCCATTTGCAGGAAAAGAGAGCTCTTTTGTAAATTCCAGTGATAAATTTACAAAAATATCCTTGTCTTTGAGTGGTTTGAGGTGCTGTTAACACAAGGGTGGTGGTGTTAATAAATCTGCATTTCATTTTCCATCCCCAAACTCCCCACCCCTCAACCAGATGACCCGTAGGGTCTGGTCTTATGTTTTACTAATTACATATACCTACCTCCTTGCATTACTATTGCTCTTTCCATCTCTGAAGCTGAAACTTAAGAATTTACCTAAATACTTAATATTATATGACCGAAAAAATCTTTAATAAATACCCAAATATGTCGAAAACTGACATATCCAGGTACACTCTAAGGCTGAGAGATATAGTGAATATCTTATGCTAAATATAACTATTCTAACAAGATATGACCAAAGAACGAAGCCTCAAGTCCCCCCCCCCCCAAATTTGACAGAGGGGAGGCTTGAGGTAGGCCGTAATGCAAGGAGGTAGGTATATGTAATTAGTAAAACATAAGACCAGACCCTACGGGTCGTCTGGTCATTATTACTACATTACAACCTACCTCCTTGCATTACTATTGCTCAAATCCAGATTTCAACATTGAACAAAGTCCGGAGGGAGGCAAATTTTTGCGCAAAATTTATGTAAAAATAGAGAAATAATACGAAGTTAGAAATAACGAGTAAGGAAGATACTAAGAGATGAAATTAAAGATTAATGAGAAGATAATAAGGAAGGTTATAAATGACCCCAAGGAGGCAAAAAAGAGAAGATGACCATGCAAGAAAGAGATAAATAATAGGGGTGATGAGAGAGATGATATGAAAAAAAGGGGTGAAATACACACACATAAGAATTAAGTCATGAATTCCCACTAACCTCAACTGGAGACTAAAGCTATTGAAGATGGAGAAGTAAGAGAAGATGATGAATGAGGAATAAGAGTCATGGTCCCTGAAGTTACCGTATGAATATTTTTATAGAAAAAGGAAGAGGGACCAGAATCTATAAGATAGAGGTTAATAAAGGTATTCTCCGACTTCCAGTTAGCAACTAGCATGATGTAATCTAATGAAGATCCATTAAAAAGTGAGAGAGCAAGATGGAGCAAGGCCCTTAACACAATGGGCCTTGACTCCCACCAGAGGATTATCTCCTGGAGAAGCTAATTCAAAGCGAATTTTAATAGTATCCACGATCCAACGGGAAATAGTGATTATGGAGGCAGGACGATTTAGACCGTCTGCAAATGTAACCCAAGATGTCTATTGTCGGATCGTATAGAATCAGTACAAAGTTTATACATACTAAGGGTCCTGACTGGGAACCATACAGAATCATCTGTCAACAAAGAAAGACTATAAATTATCAACGGTTTACCCAAGAGTTTAACTGCCTCTTGGACAAGAATTCTGCCCTGGGATAGAGAATAAGGCTATTACCCGTAACTTGAAATCTAATTAATTCAGCCGAAAGAGCATGGATTTCAGATCAATGGCTAGCTGATGCTACAACTAGAAGAAAACTGTTTCTAGAATAAGATGTTTCAAGCGCACAGAACCCAAAGGTTCGAAATGTATCCCCACTACAACCTGTAATATAAGCTAAAGGTTCCAGGAAGGAATGTGTTTCTTAAACGGAGGACGAGAATTACCCAAACCTTTATTGAGATAGTGAAATGTTTCTGAAATTGGACTGAAGGATTGATTAGATGCATGACAAAGGATTTCAGACCAAAACGAAGGGATCTAATAATGTTAACTGAATTCTTCCTCTGATCAAAGAAGAAAAACAGAAAATCAGTGACCTGAGCTACATAGGCCTCAAAGGGCAAGATAAAAAGGTCTGCACACCATTCTTTGAAGAATTCAAATCTAGCTTTATAGAGGTCTCGAGAGGAAGATCTGAGAAATTTCTCCAATAGTTCTTGAGATCTGACTGAAAGATTGATGAAGACGAGGGCAACTCGCCAGTTTCCAGACTGACAGGCGAAATATTTCCGCGTTCTGATGGAGAATCCTGCCTATGATCTGGGATAATGGATCGTGGGAGACAAGGAGGAGTAGCAGAGAGAGAGAGAGGAGAGAGAGAGAGAGAGAGAGAGAGACAGGACTATGCAGGGATGCTGCCTGATCATTCTGAGAACCAGAGGAATGAGAATCGTAGGGGGAAAAAGCGTAGGAGAATATGATGTCCCAAGATTTAGTGAGAGACTACTGAAAGAGCCAGAGCTTCCTGGAAAGGAGATATGAAAGTGGATATCATTCTGTTCTTGAGCGAAGCAGACAGATCTACTTGGGGGTGACAGAACTGAGGAAAAAAGAATGGACTACAGCCTCTTTCAATTCCCACACTGTTTCTGGTATCTTTGAAGGGCGAGATAATGGGTCAGCCAGAAAATCAGTTTGCCGGAGCATGAGATGCTTGAAGAGAAATGTAGCGAGACCTGTACCAATAGAGAATGATCATGGTCTCTCGACCCAGAGAACCTGGCCTGGACCCCTACCCCCCCCCTTTGATGATAGATGAACAAGACTACAGTGAAATTGACTGACCTGATGAGGATTGACGTACTGAGAATCATGGGTTCCCAATGAGCTAGGGCATGAAACAGTCCACAGTTCTAAAAGATTAACGTGGTAAGAAGATTCTATGAGGAACGAGGTTCCTGAATCTTTATGGAATTCCAAATGACTCCCCATCCTTTCAGAGATGTATCTGTGAAAATAGCCTGAAGAGTTGAAGGATGGAGAGGAACCGTAACAAAAGGGATTGACTGTCTAGCCAAAACTGGCAATGAGCCATGATAGAAACTTGATGATGATCCGAGGATTCAGAGAATCTAGAGATTGATTCCATTGGGCCTTAAGATAAAACTGGAAAGGTGTTCTCATCAAAGGAACCCATGGCATCACCTTCTCTACTGAAACCATGAAGTCTATTATTCTGTAGGGACCTAGCCGACACTAATTTTCCTACCATGAGATTGAATTGTGGATATCAGTGTTTGAATATTTGGAAGGGATGGAGGATAACTTCCCATGAGAGAGGACACACCCAGGTGGGTAAAACACGAATCAGAGGAATCTTTCCATAATAAGATATCATGTATAACGACCCTTGCAACGAACGAGACAAAAAAATGGAAAGACCACCAATAAGGATGATTATAAATCAATCGTAAATAGCAGAATGAAATATTGAGGGATCTACACCAGTGAAAAATTATCAAGGACTCTTGGAAACAGACACCAAACTGATCCCACCCCATGATTGAAGAACTAGACAACAGTGAAGTGTCCAAGAGGATAAGAATTGATCAACCGCGTAGTAGGGGATCTCAGAGGACTAGATAAAGAATAAACAAGAAGACCTAATAACCAAGAGAATAAGAAGCCTACCAACTGAAGCCATCCTTGTATGATACCTAATATCTGAATAAAGAAAGATATAAATGAAGAATAAAAGCTAAAGTCTCAAATTCCTATTATGGCTAGGCTGATAATAGCTAGGATGTTAGATAGCTAAGATATTTCTTGAGTTATCTCAGAATTAGATCAAAGTGTTCATGAGTCTGATAAATAATTTAGGATATTACAATGAGATCAGACAGAGACTTCCAAGCATTAATTTATATCAGGGACCAATCTAACCACCAGCCAAATGCTAGTAAGAATGAAGTCTGACTAACCAAAGGCAGAATTAGAAAAATCAATGTCTAAAGAATAAAAATAATTTAACTTTCTTGACTGGTTGAATCCTGAACAACTCCAGTGTAACAAGATGCAAAACAAAAATACATGTTTACGTTGTTGAACATATTGAAACAATATGCCCAAAAAACTTTTAATCACATGAAATTCAAATAATCAATACATTTCTTATATAGTAAGACCACATTGAATCTGGACTGTGAAATTAAAGTAGGCTATTAATTGATGAGGACTGACTGCAAACATGATCCTAAGTGAAATTAAAGAAAGATGTGGCTAAAGTACAAGTATATACTAGAACAGAGCAAATATCAGAGCTGTCCCAGTATACTATTGGACAGTAAAGTCTGCTGAGTCGAGAGAAAGCGATATTTCTTAGTTAAAAGAGTTATATCCTTATTCTTACCCTCTCCTGCGAGAGGTAACTGCGATTAATCCTGCTATTTAATCTTCACCACTATGTTCGTGTGAAGAACTAAACGTCATAGAAGTATACCATACTAACTAAAGCTGTAGATATTGAAATAAAGATAAAACTATTTATAGTCAATTATCAGATTAAATGGCAAATAGAAATCCCATAGAAACTTATGGGAGGGGAGTCCCACTATACCTAGAAAGATTTAGCTAAAATAGAACTGATCTAAGATAAGAACTAATAATATCCAAAAGAATTACTCCATGTAAACAAAAGGGGAACGAAATATATACGGGATGAATTGACAACCTATATACATGGTGATGACAAATCTGACAATTACCGGAAGTAGATGAAAAGGCTAAATTTGGGCCCAAAATCACCAGTTCAAAGATGGTGGGAAAGACCATGACTCTAAATAACATGTTTTAGCTAAAAAATAAAAAAAACCTTGAAAAATGGGTATATAGAAGAGAAAAAAGTGATAATGTCACTGAGACGTAATGAGACTAGGACGAATAGACTGCCAAATAAATAGGTCTACGTGTTTCGCTGATAACTGGGTCACTTTTTAAGAATAGCGAAATACGGGAAAGAAACCTATAATAAAGAAATAACAAAACACCAAGAGCGCAAATCTAATCTACCTTTAGGTAATGAATATTATACAATAAAAGGGTGTGTGATAAAAAGGGGAAATTAGTCTTAAAAGAACGAAATATTCACGATAAATATAGCATAGCGGGTAAATTCTCCTAACGTCTAGAAAGTATGACAACCCGCCAACTTAGAAGGGAGAAGGAGTACTATACGAAAAGATGAACGACCCAAATAGAACTGCGCCTCTAACTCGTGGCGAAAAAATGAGGAAAACAAAGCTAATTAGAATTGCGTAGTAAACTGACAGATCAGAAAACCAGCACGAGGACGGAATCAGAAATTGGAATCGTAAGAAAAAACTGAGAAATAGACAGTAAACTACCGGGAGAAAGATGAGATCCATACAGACCTAGGTCCACTAGGGGACCCGGGCCTGGATCTAATAATCCTGGATGTGACCCGGAATCCTTTGAGATTACTAATAATTATCATTAAGATAATATAAAATACAAAAGTCACGTGATCAAGCAAAACTGAACAACATGATGCATACAGTGAACGTGATGGCATCAGTGTTATTGATTGATTTTAATAATGCATATGTTTGTATATTTCTATTTTGTTGACATTGTAAACCTGACTGTAAATGTATGCTTATCAGCCAATTGGCATAAAAAGCAAATAAACTTTACTATACCAATAGAATCCCAGAGAACCCGCCGACCATCCAGAAAGCATTTGACAGTTAAATAGAGGATGACTAAGAATTTTAGAACTAACCCGGATCCGGAGCCAAACTAGGAACTGAAACTGGGGAAACATGTGAAAGTCATATAAGAAATGGCCAAAATTAGAAACAATTTCAATACCAATATGACACGCCAGAACGACAGGTACCGACTCGGGCCAGAGCCGAAGCGGGAAAACCTGGAGAAATTTTCAAATTTAATTCTGACACGCTGGAATAACCCGTCCCGATTCCGGCCAGGGCCGGAGCCGGGGCTGGAGAACCGGGAGAAATTTTTTTAAATTTCTAATTCTGACACGCAGGAAAGAGATAGACTAGAAAGGAAAATAGAACCCGAAGAATTCCTAGAAGCCGGAGCCGGATAAAAACCCGGGTCCGGACCCCAAGAAGAAATCGGTAACTTAAGTTGGTCAGCTTCCCGACCCGGGTCCGGGACAAAACCCGGACCTGGGGCCGGAACCGATACCAACAGTACTCCCGAAGTTTCCCCAGAGGCCGAACCCGGATCAAAGTCCAGATCGGGCCCCAAGGAAGAAATCAGTAACCTAGACCGGTCCATCCCAGACCCGGGGCCGGGAGAAAGCCCGGGGCCAGAATACTAGCCGGAGAAACAGTAGAAACAATGTGTCATGTGAGATCACTTGAACATCTCTGGTCGGGAAATCCTTCTATCTGGCTAGTGAAGAAGTAGTAGTGATAGGATATGAAGACCCGGACCGACTTACAACCCGCTCAGGCCCAGGCTGTGGAATGTTGACTGTAGCTGTTGAAGAATCCGGGAGATGAAGAGCCGGACCGACTTACAACCCGCTCAGGCCCGAGAAAGGATGAACCTGACTCGGTCCTCATGGCCGCAGGATGCGGAATGTTGAGAGTCTTGTGAAGAAATGACTGGCTTCTGAAGTAATGAACAAGGCGAAACCCGAGACTTCTACGTACTCTTGTTCTTTTGAATCTCTGAAACAATGAAGGTCAGTAAGGTGTAAAATACTTATGGACTTGAATAAACGTTTCCTTGGAACAGTCAGGGCCGACGTTTCCCCCTCAACAATATCAGGAGATGAAACGTTTGAAGCTGACTGGTCCAGGATCATTTCATTAATTCTACTGTCAATCGACGCATTTATATTGTTCACTTGTTTCTGAAGACATTCCATCGATAATACAATCATTTCAAGGATGGATGAATCAAATGTGGGCTCGGGTTTGGCCTGTATTAGGTTTGAAAAAGACAAGTCTGGATGTCTGAGACCATGAGCTGCAAATAATACAGGCCGAATTTAGAGTGCACTAAGTGCATTTGAGGCACACATAGCCAGAATGGTCTGTCTTAATAAATCTGTGGCAGCTGGTATTAGGACATCTAATATAATGAAGCGCCATCTCCTTTTCTTTAGTCTTGATTTTAATTATGTTTGGAGACTTTTTCAAATCTGAATCGTACAGAGAAAGATTTGATAGAGTAAAGATCTGAATATAACTCGGGATCAGACAGCACTAATCCCAAGATTTAACAATAGAGAACAAACCAGTCTCTAAATTATTTTTAAATATATTGTTTTTTCTTTAAGAGAGTATGTTATGAGATATCATGGATTTCATGCTCAAATGCTACCAAGCATATAAATAGGTAACTTATACAAGCTACTGTAAAGAAGAAGCAATTATAGCCAATAACAATGTCTAAAACACTCTGGGCGTAAAAAACCAAAACTGGTAACACGCCTACCATGAAAATAGAAATGATCAATAAAATCATTATTGATCATAAAGACCTACAACCACTTATCTTAGGTCTTTTCTGTTTATCCGACATCTTGTTGATCCTTAAACGTCCTTAAACTATTCCACAGCAGATTGAAAAGTTTAAATAAACTTTTAAAGCTGGCTATAACAATTTTACGCCCCTCTCCTTCATACAGTAGGAAAGGAATGAAGACTTGGTTGCTACAACAAAGTCATGTGATGGCTGTCGGCCAATGAGATTGTCATTATGCCTTATGGCTCACTCAATGGCTCTGGGTTATGTATTAACCCTCTTCCTGCCTCATTCTGAGATATAGCATTCAAGCGAATTGCTATGGATCTCGTCATTGGAGAGTATGGAGATTCCTGAAGAAGCCTTCAGTCACTCTGTAGCCACAATGCACAGCAAACATTGGTTGTAAAAATTTCATCCTACTACACTTCCCTTCAGAGAAGGAAAGAGCAATAGCAATGCAAGGAGGTAGGTTGTAATGTAGTAATAACTTCAAAATAGGCTGAAGGGATATTATATTATTACTACATTTTGTGCCAGAATGATAAATATGTGTGCACACATTTCTTAAAACTAAAAGCCATACAAGTGTACTGGTATTGTTTCAAATTTACACACTTAGTATATACTATACTTCTATCAACATTCCAATGCCATAGTTAGCTGCAATCATATACAGGGCATCTCAATGCTTCATAAATTGGCTGCCTATAAAGCTGCACAGGGAGTGTTTGTCGTCATACATTCCAAAAACTGCAGGCGTAACTGCTTCCATTTCTTTCATTGGTTTTCAGTCCAACACTAATATTCTGAAGGATTTTGCCGTGGACGCTAGAAATAATGTTCTGAAAGTGGCAGTTAAATGCCATTTCCATTTTCCAAATCACGTCAGAGATATCAAAAGGCTGTCTATATGCTAGGGCTGAGGTTCGTGAGGATTTTCACGAACCGAACCGGTTCACGATACAGATGTCTGAACCACGAACTGGTTCACGAACCTTTTTAATATGCTATTGTATGCGAGAAATTACTCCTAACAGAAAATAACATTTAAAAGCAGGTGGCTTTACTGGCTAAATGGTAGAAAAAAACAAATGACAAGTTCTGACAACAAATGTGAGAAAATAATATAAGATTCATAGCCAGCTAAGTTCCGTTCATGGTCATATTCGTAAATCACACTTAGCGGACATTCAGATTGCTTGTCTATTAATCATTTGACCGACAAATCCCTGAAAAGGTCATTCTTTATGATATAAAACTTACTCTGTTGAATATTTTGGAATTAATTTGACTGGAAGCTGTTACTGCCTAAGGGAGCAACAGCTTCTAGTCAAATTAATTTCAAAATACTCACCAGTTTTCCTGTATGGTTTTCCTAAAATTAGATTTGGGAATTCATCTGTGAAAGGGTTAGCTTATGTGTGGTTCACGAACCACATGAATCCCATGCAAGTGAACTGAACCATGGTTCGTCTTCGCTTGGTTTGCGATTTTCTGATCCAACGAATGTTCGTTACAGTCCTACTATATGTACATGTAAGATACACGCAAGCCTATTAACGATGCTATTCTTGGCTGTCCAGTCGGTTCCGACCAATTTCATCCTCATCTTCATGTCTGTCTTTTCTTAAAAACCTACAGCTTACCCTTGGGTTCAACCAGATTTTGATGGTATGCAATTTCAGTCAAGGTCATGCAGATGAATACAAGCAGGCTAACTGAAGTTATCGAGTGCAAGCCAAATATTTTATGAATTTTCAAGAAACCAAGGAGAATTAATCTAGCGACTGCAGCCAGATTTCAGCCATATGCAATCCCAATCAAAGGTTCATGCGGAGAAATGTATTTTCTGAAATTTGAACGGATCCACACAGGCGAACTGATGTTATTGAGCGGAAACTAAATATTTTATGATATTTTAAGACATCAAGATTACTCCAGGTGATTACTACTAGATTTTGGTCACATACACTCCCAGGCAAGAACAAAATCCATACAGGCTGACTGAAGTTATCGAGCAGAAAAAATGCAGATGCAGACATGAAGGTATACGGATCAGAAATAAGAATTTTGTTCTACATGCACAAAGTGTATCTAACGTTTGGATTTTGCCCACATAAAAAAATCTACATGCACATAAATTAATCCTTTCAGCTGATACCTATGAATTCCCTATATCTCAGTTTCAACACAACCATACAGGAAAACTCTTGAATATTTTGAAATTAATTTGACTGGAAGCCATCTTCCAGTCAAATTAATTAAAAAATATTCAGTAGAATCAGTTTTATATCGTAATGATTTTATTTTTTTTCAGGGATTTGTCGGTGAGGGTTAACATTATAGCTTATCAGCCAGAAATGTACATGCACCCTGTGAACCCAGTATTATAAATTTACATGCACCAGCCATTTTTTACCTGCATTGTGCATGTAAAAGGGCCTTATTTTGACTCCTGTGGATAGATAGGCAGATGGATGCGACCTGTTTCTATTGTCCCTGTTGAGCATGTCAGGGGACAAACAAGGCTTAGCATTCTTGACTTACCATATGCATTCTGGTGAATTTTTGCTATTCTTTTTGACCGCATCAAAGACATGATCACATAGGTTTGTGCCATTCTCTAAATCCGACCCATTCTGAGACTCATAGCCTGAACTGCCCATTGCCTCATCACTTTTAGATTTCGATTCCAGAACATGATTATTAGCCATGTCAAGATAGGCTATTGATGGTTCTGAAGTACTATGCTTAGAATGGTAAGTTGTTGATGGTTGTGAACATCTAAGCTTAGAGATAGCCTCCTCCATTGACTTCCTGTTGCTGGTCGATTTATGAGGAAGCAGTCCTGGAACCAGACGAGGTCGTGATGGTGGCGAATCAAGCAGTCCCATTGTGGAGCTGTTGCTCCCCTTGCCTACGCTCAGCTCACGTTTAGTTGTTCCATTTGAAAGGGATTCACCCTGTTTGAGAAATATGATAAAGAGATGTTATTACATAATACTGCTACTTAAAACTAATTTTAAGTGGAGACTCGGCACATCTTCTTCTTTTCGTTCGCTGATCATACCGCCAGTCCTGTAAATGACTATCGACATGATCATAAGCGTTAAATGCGTGGATCCATGGTTTATTAGAGTGCGCCGTGCGGCCTGGAACCTCCGTCTTCAGCACTCGAAGTTTCTGTCAGGGTTACCTCACCCTTACCTCCTTTAGTCGCCTCTTACGACACGCAGAGGATACGGAAGGTGTATTCTAAGCCCCACCTACAGGGCGAAACTCGGCACATAATTTTTAAGAATATATTATAAAAATCTTTTCCGATAAATGTGACTCGTACCAGACATTGCATATTGTCTTCAAACTTTGTTTTACATTACTGGCAGATAAATTCCCCATATCTCAAAGCAAACAAACAGGAAAGCTTTTGAATATTTTGAAATTAATATGACTGGAAATACAGCAGACGTTTGAGTAGATTGTTAAGTTTTATATTAAAATGCTTCTAACCTTTAATGGTCAAGGCAGTCACAATGGCTTAAGCAGCGGACTTGACAGACATGTCCATTTGCAGCCCAAGAGAATTCTATTATAGAAAATGTATCCCTGCAATGCCCGGCTCCATACTCAGTGATAGTTTAAAAAATTGTCTTATGTTGATTTGCAAATAGATTTAATAAGTAAATTATTTTAATTTTCTTGACTAATACTGGCCAATAAAGGGTTAAATCACACTTTTACTGAAAACCATTTGATTCCATCAATGACTCAATCAAGCAGATTTCAGGCTATTCTATACATCTCATATTCCTCTCCTTTGAACTGCATGTAGGTAATGAATTACAATGTAAGATGATGAGATACTTATACCATTTGGTTGGGGAGTGATGGATAATCATATTCTTCATATTTCCCGACACATTCTGTATATCCATCCCATGGTTCACCATCATCCATAGCCTGAAGATAAACATTCACTCATATTGCATTAAACACTTTAACACTCATATCAACCAAAAATGGCCTCAGCAGTCGTCTTGAGAAATGTCCATTTGCAGACCAAGAGAAGACAATTTTAAAAAATTTACAACTGAAATTACTGGCTCCATAACCAAGCCAGTCATTCCAATTGTAAAATTTTAAAAATTGTCTTCTCTTGGTCTGCAAATGGACATTTTCATGAGAAAATTGAAATTTAAAAAAATAAATTCGAGAGTTAAAGGGTTAAACAACAATATACTAGTGGTAGAAGCAATGATTCAATTTCAGACTAGCCTACACAAATTATTTTTTGCCATTTTTCAGATTTTAACTGTTTCAAAAACAAATCCCTAAAACTGTAAAATTATTTATGATTTATAGCATATTCTGTTTAATATTTTGAAATTAATATGACTAGAAGCCCTTTAGCACTCAAGCTGATCAGTAATGGATTCTGCACTGGTCATGAGAAATGCCCATTCACAGACCAAGAGAAAATATTTTTTAAATTTACCACTGGAATGATTGGTGCGAAAGGTGACCGAGTCATCCAGTGATAAATTTCTAAAAAAATAATCTCTTGGTCTGCAAATTATAGACATTTTCACCGAGAAAATTGAAATTTTCTTGAACACAAATTTGAGGTTTCAAGGGTCAACAGAAAAAGATGCATGAAATGATAATAAACGAAATCACGGATTTCTTTTTTCACAAGAGAGTTGATACTTGCCTCCCTAATACTCTTTGATATTGCTAAATATTGGCTTTCACTCAATAATAACTCAGATTAAAAAAGTTAGGTGCCCCTACTGGACATGTAGTCAGATGACAGTCTGGCAGATGCTAGCCCCAAACTCAGCGCATGCGCAGACTAGTACTTCCTCTGACTAATTTATTGGCTGACACTATGCAACTTTACGAGAACCTGAAGACCGAGCCTCTGTGGGGCAGAGAGGTCGGGTCCGTATTCGTCAGGTAAGTATCAACTCTCTCATGAAAAAAGAAATCTGTGATTTCGTTTATTTCACTTCAAGAGTATACATACCTCCCTAATGCTCTTTGATATTGCCAGAATTCATCAGTGAATTCGGCGGAAGGGAGGGGAGGTCAAAAGACCGGCTCTTCCCTATGCGCTTTTCTGCGTTTAAGGCACTTAAACTTCTGAAATTGTGTGAAACACAACCAGGGAATGATTTGAACATCGGATAACACAACCGATGTCCTTGAGAAGACCATATGTCATATGCGCTCCACCCCCTCTCCCCCCCCCCTTTTCTTGGGAGGGAGACAGAATGACCTCACTGTCCCATATGCTCTCAACATATAAGTGGCATGTACTATACGACATAAGACAAAAAGGCTCCATTTTCGTATACTCTCAAGAATGAACCACATAAAACACGTACCATCACCATATTAGAACAAAGGGTTACATGACAAATACAACCAACAATGACCAGCCCACAAATAAGACTGATCTTGTGAATTTCTTGTTGCTGTCATCATCTCCCCATTAGCGAAGACTGATGCAGTTCTGACAAGTGGTTGTTTCCATTGATAAATTGTGATGCATATAAAAAATGAGAAAACCTCATAAAAAATTGTACACCTAAATTATTTTTTTTAAATCGATAAGGTGAGAGGATTCGAGGTGTCACGGAGGTAATGGTCAGTAAAACTCGACTCACAGTGCCAATGGGCTACCGACATAATGTTGCCCACAGGGACCCCATTAAACAGGGCAGTGGAAGCCACTACGCCGCGAACACTATGAGCCTTGGCAAAGTCAACTTTGATTTATGACAAAATTTAATACATTCTACAATCCACCTGGAAATGGTGTCCTTGGAGGTTCATGATACAACAACCATAACGCTGTTTAATGTGCGGACTGGACACCATGCTTTTGAATTAGGATCATATCTAGTCAAAGCTGGTAAAAATATGGGTTGGATATTTCAAAGACTGGTTCTTAGCCATGAAAATTATTCTAGGTAGAAGCCTAAGGCCTTTCCCTGTAATCATATAACAGTCTGCCTCAGCTGATAGCGTATGAATTTCGCTTCTCCGCCTAGCCGAGGCCGCAGCAATTAAAAATAGTTTCAAGTGTCAACATTTTCATAGAAATGGGACTTAGTGGATCAAATGGCTCATCTGCTAATACCTGAAGCACTAGTGATAAACTCCAAGACGGGGATTCCTTGGTCTTAGATTGCCCATGCCTTTAATTAACGTATTTAATGTACTTACTTCATCACTTCCCCTATTAGTCAAGCAAGGGATAACTATCATTAAAGCTGACTTGTAGCCAGCAATAGAGTTAGGCTTGAGGCTATAGGCATTATACAGGTGACATTGGATTAATACATCTTTTTGAGCACCATTCTGCAAATCTGTTGATCTTATAGTTATATGCTCTGAAGGTTGACCCCTTCTGGCTTTTGCCATAAACATGGCTGCTTGCTCAGAAAAGCCCTCCTTAATTCTTGATTCCTTGACAACATCCACGCAGTCAATCTGAACATTGAAGGTCCACCAGATCCGTATACCATGATCGGCTTGACCAATTTGGGGCGATCAGAAGAACTTGGCACTCCTCCTGTCTGATTTTCTGAAGAATTTTTGGAATCAGGATTGTTGGAGGGAATGCATATACATATCATCTTTGCATTCTTCTTCGTTGCAAATAAATCTATGTTGGGTTTCCCCCAGTGGTTGAACAGATGATCCGCTACACATTGATTTAGTTGCTTTTCCGTAGGTAAATCACACATCCTTCGGCCCCATGAGTCTGCTAGCAGATTTAACCTTCCCGGAATATGAACTGCTTTCAAGGTGATCCTGTGATCCAGCCACCAGCAAAGCAATGTCATCATACAGAGACTGGGCGACATCGTTCCGCCCTGGCGGTTTATGTAAGTCACTACTGTTGAATTGTCTGATCGAACCAGAACAATCTTGCCCTGAACTTTCATCAAGAAATGCTCCAGGCCCAGTACTACTGCTCGTAATTCCAGTAGATTGATTATGTTCCTGTGACTGATCCAGATTCCAACGCCCTAATATTGTAGCTTCTTCCAGACAAGCTCCCAATCCCCTCCATTGATGCATCTGTATACATCATTATTTGAGGGTGGGGAGGGATGAGCATCACCCCTGCCAGGAGATTCTCTCTTACCATCCACCATTGTAGGTGTTGAATAAGAGGCTCCAATACCTGCACATTTGAGTCCAGTGATCCTGTATTCTGGGTCCACTGTGTCATGAGAAACAACTGGATAGGCCGCCTGCCTAAGGCTGCCTGTGGAATGACTGGTTCCAATGAACCCATCAACCCCAGCATTCTCAAGTAAACCCGTGCCAGCGCATGACGACTGTTGCACACCGACTGTAGGACTGAGATGAGTACCTCTACCCGCTCCTGACTAGGATACACATATCCTATCTCTAGATCGAAAAAAATGCACAGGTAAACAAACTTCTGGGATGGAAGCATTCTCAATTAAACCCGTGCCAGTACATGACAACTGTTGCACATTGACTATATTAATGAGATGAGTATTTGTACCCTCTCCTGAGTAGGATAAACATATCCTATCTCTAGATCAAAGAACATTCCCAGGTAAACAAACTTCTGGGATGGAAGCATTCTCAATTAAACCCGTGCCAGTACATGACAACTGTTGCACATTGACTATATTAATGAGATGAGTATTTGTACCCTCTCCTGAGTAGGATAAACATATCCTATCTCTAGATCAAAGAACATTCCCAGGTAAACAAACTTCTGGGATGGAAGCATTCTCAATTAAACCCGTGCCAGTACATGACAACTGTTGCCCATTGACTATATTAATGAGATGAGTATTTGTACCCTCTCCTGAGTAGGATAAACATATCCTATCTCTAGATCAAAGAACATTCCCAGGTAAACAAACTTCTGGGATGGAAGCATTCTCAATTAAACCCGTGCCAGTACATGACAACTGTTGCACATTGACTATATTAATGAGATGAGTACTTGTACCCTCTCCTGAGTAGGATAAACATATCCTATCTCTAGATCAAAGAACATTCCCAGGTAAACAAACTTCTGGGATGGAAGCATTCTCAATTAAACCCGTGCCAGTACATGACAACTGTTGCACATTGACTATATTAATGAGATGAGTACTTGTACCCTCTCCTGAGTAGGATAAACATATCCTATCTCTAGATCAAAGAACATTCCCAGGTAAACAAACTTCTGGGATGGAAGCATTCTCAATTAAACCCGTGCCAGTACATGACAACTGCTGCACATTGACTATATTAATGAGATGAGTACTTGTACCCTCTCCTGAGTAGGATAAACATATCCTATCTCTAGATCAAAGAACATTCCCAGGTAAACAAACTTCTGGGATGGAGTCAGCTCTGATTTTTGAAAGTTGATTATACAGCCTGTGAGAGTTTTTAGAACTATCTCCAGATTTGCTGATAGACTTTCCTGATTGTGTGCTTTTAACAGCCAGTCGTCTATGTACGTATGGATTGCTATGCTTCTGCGGAGGTAAGCTGTTATCGCAAGAACCACCCTGGTGAAGACCCGAGGAGCCGTTGAAATTCCGAAGGGTAAAACCCTGAATTCCAACCGATGGCCCAGGAATGCAAAGGTAATGGCGAAAACTCTTCACCATTGGAATGTGGAAATATGCATCTTTCAAATCTATTGACGCCGTCCACTTTCCTTTTTCCAACCCTGCCAACACCGATTTTACTGTTTCCATTTTGAAAATCGGAGTGTCTATGAACTTGTTCAGTGGCTTGAGGTTGAGAATTGGCCTCCACCCTCCAGTGCTTTTTGTCACTAGGAACACAGTTGAATAGAAGCCCGGAAAATTTTATGCCGGTTGAATTGCTCCTTTTCATATGAGGGAATTTATTTCCTCCTCTATAGACAACCGTTGATCTGGATCTCTTGGATTTTGAGTCCAGATCGGAACCAGAGACAGCTGCGATGGCGGATCTACTATCCAGTCGGGATGATACCCGACTGAAAGCCATCATAAGACTAAGCGTTCCTGAGTCAACCGCTCCCACTCTTGCCAGTGGTGGGCCAGATGGCCACACCCCACTGGTCCACCTAGGGAGAGGTGGACATGAGCAATACAAGAGTGGCACTGTCTCTGGACCCAGAAGCACTGGAATGGTCCTTACTCTGGCAGCCGGCCCATCAGGCATGGTTACCACGACCAGATCCTCGCGTGGCACGGCGTGCACCACGCACTGTGCGTGGGTGGTTGCCTGGCCAGCTGCGCTGGAGGAGCCTGCACACCCCTCGTTGCTGGCCGGAGCACACGCGGTTGAGGCCGGTGCTCCATTTGCGGCTTAACGTGCTCCATTCTGTGGAGCACTTCAAATTGCTCATGCAGAGCCCTCTGGTTATTCACCAGGACGACCGTCTCTTGGAAGTGCTTACATCCCTCACCCCCAAAAGAGACCTGGACCTGTCATAGGTGTACACAGAAGCCTATTTTACAGGCCCTGGGACGGACACAAATTGTCAGGTGCAAATGTGCGCCCCGCCCGTACACTCCTGGTAACTGACTGGGTTAAACAATCCAGAGCCCAGTTAATACCATCCTGGATGGCCCTCTGGACTGTTACTGGACTTGCTTGGCGCGATGCGGATGCCGTTACTACAACCTCCCCAACACCCTAACAGCTGGGAGACGTGTGACACCCTCGAACTCTCCTCTGCAGCGCGCAAGGCGGTGCTAGCCGGGCGCAGCGTGCTTGTGCACACTGCTCCCGTGTCAGACCGGGAGCCTGGCCGCATGTCTTCGCCTAGCCCAGCGCGATCACCCACACCGGGCTTAGGCACTACACCGTACCTCTGGTATTCACCAGGTACGATGCTGCATTGCTTTGCCACCTCGCGAGGGGCCTTCACGAGACGTCCATTTGCATTAATGGACATCTCTGCTGCTGAGAACATATCCACGATATGCTCTGCTAGCAGTAGAGATGGCATCGTGGTAGCAGCCGGCTTACCTGCTAGCCACGGGCGCTGGTCCCGCTGGCTGTTCCACAGCAAGATCTGGCCTGACGTTGATTAGCCAATGACAAGCGTCAGACCAGTCTTCTCTGTGGCTACCTGTGAATGCTCGACTAGGCAAATTTGAGGTTTCAAGGGTCAACAGAAAAAGATGCATGAAATGATAATAAACGAAATCACGGATTTCTTTTTTCACAAGAGAGTTGATACTTGCCTCCCTAATACTCTTTGATATTGCTAAATATTGGCTTTCACTCAATAAAAACTCAGACTAAAAAAGTTAGGTGCCCCTACTGGACATGTAGTCAGATGACAGTCTGGCAGATGCTAGCCCCAAACTCAGCGCATGCGCAGACTAGTACTTCCTCTGACTAATTTATTGGCTGACACTATGCAACTTTACGAGAACCTGAAGACCGAGTCTCTGTGGGGCAGAGAGGTCGGGTCCGTATTCGTCAGGTAATCTGACTTCAAACTTCTGGGATGGAAGCATTCTCAATTAAACCCGTGCCAGTACATGACAACTGTTGCACATTGACTATATTAATGAGATGAGTATTTGTACCCTCTCCTGAGTAGGATAAACATATCCTATCTCTAGATCAAAGAACATTCCCAGGTAAACAAACTTCTGGGATGGAAGCATTCTCAATAGAGTATCAACTCTCTCATGAAAAAAGAAATCTGTGATTTCGTTTATTTCACTTCAAGAGTATACATACCTCCCTAATGCTCTTTGATATTGCCAGAATTCATCAGTGAATTCGGCGGAAGGGAGGGGAGGTCAAAAGACCGGCTCTTCCCTATGCGCTTTTCTGCGTTTAAGGCACTTAAACTTCTGAAATTGTGTGAAACACAACCAGGGAATGATTTGAACATCGGATAACACAACCGATGTCTTTGAGAAGACCATATGTCATATGCGCTCCACCCCCTCTCCCCCCCCCCCCCCTTTTCTTGGGAGGGAGACAGAATGACCTCACTGTCCCATATGCTCTCAACATATAAGTGGCATGTACTATACGACATAAGACAAAAAGGCTCCATTTTCGTATACTCTCAAGAATGAACCACATAAAACACGTACCATCACCATATTAGAACAAAGGGTTACATGACAAATACAACCAACAATGACCAGCCCACAAATAAGACTGATCTTGTGAATTTCTTGTTGCTGTCATCATCTTCCCATTAGCGAAGACTGATGCAGTTCTGACAAGTGGTTGTTTCCATTGATAAATTGTGATGCATATAAAAAATGAGAAAACCTCATAAAAAATTGTACACCTAAATTATTTTTTTTAAATCGATAAGGTGAGAGGATTCGAGGTGTCACGGAGGTAATGGTCAGTAAAACTCGACTCACAGTGCCAATGGGCTACCGACATAATGTTGCCCACAGGGACCCCATTAAATAGGGCAGTGGAAGCCACTACGCCGCGAACACTATGAGCCTTGGCAAAGTCAACTTTGATTTATGACAAAATTTAATACATTCTACAATCCACCTGGAAATGATGTCCTTGGAGGTTCATGATACAACAACCATAACGCTGTTTAATGTGCGGACTGGACACCATGCTTTTGAATTAGGATCATATCTAGTCAAAGCTGGTAAAAATATGGGTTGGATATTTCAAAGACTGGTTCATAGCCATGAAAATTATTCTAGGTAGAAGCCTAAGGCCTTTCCCTGTAATCATATAACAGTCTGCCTCAGCTGATAGGGTATGAATTTCGCTTCTCCGCTTAGCCGAGGCCGCAGCAATTAAAAATAGTTTCAAGTGTCAACATTTTCATAGAAATGGGACTTAGTGGATCAAATGGCTCATCTGCTAATACCTGAAGCACTAGTGATAAACTCCAAGACGGGGATTCCTTGGTCTTAGATTGCCCATGCCTTTAATTAACGTATTTAATGTACTTACTTCATCACTTCCCCTATTAGTCAAGCAAGGGATAACTGTCATTAAAGCTGACTTGTAGCCAGCAATAGAGTTAGGCTTGAGGCTATAGGCATTATACAGGTGACATTGGATTAATACATCTTTTTGAGCACCATTCTGCAAATCTGTTGATTTTATAGTTATATGCTCTGAAGGTTGACCCCTTCTGGCTTTTGCCATAAACATGGCTGCTTGCTCAGAAAAGCCCTCCTTAATTCTTGATTCCTTGACAACATCCACGCAGTCAATCTGAACATTGAAGGTCCACCAGATCCGTATACCATGATCGGCTTGACCAATTTGGGGCGATCAGAAGAACTTGGCACTCCTCCTGTCTGATTTTCTGAAGAATTTTTGGAATCAGGATTGTTGGAGGGAATGCATATACATATCATCTTTGCATTCTTCTTCGTTGCAAATAAATCTATGTTGGGTTTCCCCCAGTGGTTGAACAGATGATCCGCTACACATTGATTTAGTTGCTTTTCCGTAGGTAAATCACACATCCTTCGGCCCCATGAGTCTGCTAGCAGATTTAACCTTCCCGGAATATGAACTGCTTTCAAGGTGATCCTGTGATCCAGCCACCAGCAAAGCAATGTCATCATACAGAGACTGGGCGACATCGTTCCGCCCTGGCGGTTTATGTAAGTCACTACTGTTGAATTGTCTGATCGAACCAGAACAATCTTGCCCTGAACTTTCATCAAGAAATGCTCCAGGCCCAGTACTACTGCTCGTAATTCCAGTAGATTGATTATGTTCCTGTGACTGATCCAGATTCCAACGCCCTAATATTGTAGCTTCTTCCAGACAAGCTCCCAATCCCCTCCATTGATGCATCTGTATACATCATTATTTGAGGGTGGGGAGGGATGAGCATCACCCCTGCCAGGAGATTCTCTCTTACCATCCACCATTGTAGGTGTTGAATAAGAGGCTCCAATACCTGCACATTTGAGTCCAGTGATCCTGTATTCTGGGTCCACTGTGTCATGAGAAACAACTGGATAGGCCGCCTGCCTAAGGCTGCCTGTGGAATGACTGGTTCCAATGAACCCATCAACCCCAGCATTCTCAAGTAAACCCGTGCCAGCGCATGACGACTGTTGCACACCGACTGTAGGACTGAGATGAGTACCTCTACCCGCTCCTGACTAGGATACACATATCCTATCTCTAGATCGAAAAAAATGCACAGGTAAACAAACTTCTGGGATGGAAGCATTCTCAATTAAACCCGTGCCAGTACATGACAACTGTTGCACATTGACTATATTAATGAGATGAGTATTTGTACCCTCTCCTGAGTAGGATAAACATATCCTATCTCTAGATCAAAGAACATTCCCAGGTAAACAAACTTCTGGGATGGAAGCATTCTCAATTAAACCCGTGCCAGTACATGACAACTGTTGCACATTGACTATATTAATGAGATGAGTATTTGTACCCTCTCCTGAGTAGGATAAACATATCCTATCTCTAGATCAAAGAACATTCCCAGGTAAACAAACTTCTGGGATGGAGTCAGCTCTGATTTTTGAAAGTTGATTATACAGCCTGTGAGAGTTTTTAGAACTATCTCCAGATTTGCTGATAGACTTTCCTGATTGTGTGCTTTTAACAGCCAGTCGTCTATGTACGTATGGATTGCTATGCTTCTCCTGTGGAGGTAAGCTGTTATCGCAAGAACCACCCTGGTGAAGACCCGAGGAGCCGTTGAAATTCCGAAGGGTAAAACCCTGAATTCCAACCGATGGCCCAGGAATGCAAAGGTAATGGCGAAAACTCCTCACCATTGGAATGTGGAAATATGCATCTTTCAAATCTATTGACGCCGTCCACTTTCCTTTTTCCAACCCTGCCAACACCGATTTTACTGTTTCCATTTTGAAAATCGGAGTGTCTATGAACTTGTTCAGTGGCTTGAGGTTGAGAATTGGCCTCCACCCTCCAGTGCTTTTTGTCACTAGGAACACAGTTGAATAGAAGCCCGGAAAATTTTATGCCGGTTGAATTGCTCCTTTTCATATGAGGGAATTTATTTCCTCCTCTATAGACAACCGTTGATCTGGATCTCTTGGATTTTGAGTCCAGATCGGAACCAGAGACAGCTGCGATGGCGGATCTACTATCCAGTCGGGATGATACCCGACTGAAAGCCATCATAAGACTAAGCGTTCCTGAGTCAACCGCTCCCACTCTTGCCAGTGGTGGGCCAGATGGCCACACCCCACTGGTCCACCTAGGGAGAGGTGGACATGAGCAATACAAGAGTGGCACTGTCTCTGGACCCAGAAGCACTGGAATGGTCCTTACTCTGGCAGCCGGCCCATTAGGCATGGTTACCACGACCAGATCCTCGCGTGGCACGGCGTGCACCACGCACTGTGCGTGGGTGGTTGCCTGGCCAGCTGCGCTGGAGGAGCCTGCACACCCCTCGTTGCTGGCCGGAGCACACGCGGTTGAGGCCGGTGCTCCATTTGCGGCTTAACGTGCTCCATTCTGTGGAGCACTTCAAATTGCTCATGCAGAGCCCTCTGGTTATTCACCAGGATGACCGTCTCTTGGAAGTGCTTACATCCCTCACCCCCAAAAGAGACCTGGACCTGTCATAGGTGTACACAGAAGCCTATTTTACAGGCCCTGGGATGGACACAAATTGTCAGGTGCAAATGTGCGCCCCGCCCGTACACTCCTGGTAACTGACTGGGTTAAACAATCCAGAGCCCAGTTAATACCATCCTGGATGGCCCTCTGGACTGTTACTGGACTTGCTTGGCGCGATGCGGATGCCGTTACTACAACCTCCCCAACCCCTGGGAGACGTGTGACACCCTCGAACTCTCCTCTGCTAGCCGAGCGCAGCGTGCTTGTGCACACTGCTCCCGTGTCAGACCGGGAGCCTGGCCGCATGTCTTCGCCTAGCCCAGCGCGATCACCCACACCGGGCTTAGGCACTACACCGTACCTCTGGTATTCACCAGGTACGATGCTGCATTGCTTTGCCACCTCGCGAGGGGCCTTCACGAGACGTCCATTTGCATTAATGGACATCTCTGCTGCTGAGAACATATCCACGATATGCTCTGCTAGCAGTAGAGATGGCATCGTGGTAGCAGCCGGCTTACCTGCTAGCCACGGGCGCTGGTCCCGCTGGCTGTTCCACAGCAAGATCTGGCCTGACGTTGATTAGCCAATGACAAGCGTCAGACCAGTCTTCCTCTGTGGCTACCTGTGAATGCTCGACTAGGCGCGGGCATTCGTCGTCCTTTAAAACATTCACAGGTGATTGCGTGGCTGGAGGAACCGATACTCCTGGCAGGCCAGTGAAAGCATACCGGCCTGACAGAACAGGCATGCTACAACTAGCTTGACCAGGCGCAGGCGCCGTGGCTTTGCGTGGGTTATAAATATTCACCACACCATGGCCATGGCCAGAACCAGCTATACCATTGGCAAGCCGAGGTATGCAGTAATGCTGGCCATTGGCCCCCAACCCGGGCTACCTTCTGTGTGAGTAGACCCATGGAAAAAAAGGGGTGCACGTTCATCAGTTTCATGTCCACAGAAGGCGAACCCAGCAAATAATTCTCTTCTTCCTGGCCAGAAAGATTAGACCCCGGGTCAGCGAGGAATGCTAACCCAGACTGGCCAGGAAAGGCACCGTAAGAGGATACGGTAGGTGTAGGGCGCGGACACGCCTGCGGACCCGATATGCGGGAACCAGAGTCCAGCGAGCCCTGCCCACGAATGACCGGCACGGTAAGCCTGCTGCCAGTGTTCTCATAGTGAGTTTTTGTCCCTTCAAAAGGGACCACCTCTGAATCATCGGCAAAAACTGATAAATCCCTAAAGACAACCAATTAAGAGGTGGGGATTATTTGCTCTGGAGCAGGAGACAATGAAGGATTTGGTCCAGGGAGCATGCCGCGAAGCATCTCTGGAACCAAATCCGTAATAGTCTTCTTCATCTCTCCCAACATCTCTAGACGGAAAGCTTCCATATCCATGGAAGAGGATGCCTTCCTCTTACCCTTCTTACGCGCACTTCCACTCTCCCGCTCCTTCTTTGAGCGCTTCTCATCCTCTGATGCCTTCTCCTTGGCCTGAAGCGATAAAAAAGTCAGACATTAGATTGCCTCTCCCCCCCCCCCCCCCACTGTTTACATACATTACAGTTTAACAGTGGCCCACAAGAACTGCAATTAAAGCATAGGTGAGGGGCGAATCTAGGCTTGATGAAGCGACCACAGTTGGGACAACCAGGTTTCTGAAAGGTCACAAGACAAAGACAATGAGTATTTTAGTTAATGAATTAGTAAAACTCAAACCAAAATAAACAGGAGGGCCAATGGCCATAAAGAGCATTTCAAAAAATTTTCTTTAGATAAACCAGCGTTGGACAAAACATTTTGTTAATAAAAAGTGAAAGGCTGATTATGATGTCATATCTTCAAAAATAAGAAGGCAACCCGACTGGAAACAATATCCAGGTGTACGGATAAATTGTATTAAAAATCCAGAACATAAAAACTGGGAAGGATAGCGATACAAGCTATGTAAACATCAGACAGACAGTGATAAAACTGGCAGCAGATTTCAGAAATATTTCTAAATAATTAGATGTGCCTAATATAACAAGAAGATCAGTACTGATCACATGTCCCTAGACGGGTGTTGTTAGTGAAACAGATTTTTGAGATTCCTGCCTCTACAAAATTGCGTGTGTGTATATGCATGTGAATCTATGGTGGCTACAACACTACATACACAATGAGATGAGGCAGTGCAATCACAATCCATTGTAGAACACAATGCTAACATCTACTAAACTAATAGCACATGCATATAAAGCAGACAAGTAGTTTGTGTCAGCATTTATAAAATAGCAAAATTATGCAATATATGAAGCAGTAATGCATGCATGTAAAGCAGACCTGTTTATCGGGAATAAGTCAACTAAAAATATACTATAATCCGAAATAGTTGCCGCAAAAAAATATAAAATACACTTCCATTGCCGAGAAATAATAAAATGAATATGCCCAAAACGCTCGAAAACGTGACTCCTGGGCGCATCCATTTTCTCGCAACAGAGAGCGAGAAACCGCGAGATTATGACGTCAACGACACACCAGCAAAATATCGCCAGTGCTTTTAGATTTACCTGTTTACTTCGCGTTATGAAGGCCGAATATTAATTAACCCTTTAATGACAAAATTCTGTCAGGAAAATCAGAATATTTCCTTATTGAATGGCCATTTGCAGGCCAAGCGGACTATTTTTGAAAATTTACCACTGGAATGGCTGGTTCGGTTACTGAGACAGTCGTTTTAGTTGTAAATTCTCAAAATAGCCTTCTTTTGACCTGCGTCCTCAACTTGACGATTGCAGAGGCCAGTGCTGGCGTGAAATGGTTAAATCGCATCATGTCCGCATGTCAAGCATGGGCTTGCAGTAATAGACACGATCATGGAAAGGGTATGGAAATTCACATTTTCAGATACCGGATCCACAGAAGCATCCGCATGAAAGATGGCTTCATAACATTGGCACTGGATGGATATCTTCCACATTTAAATTTGGGTGACACAAGTTTAGAACATATAGTCTGTATAATTTTAAAATAATGTGTCATGAATTTCAAAACAAAAGGCGTGGTACTTAATTTTAATATAACAGAATCAAACTCGACAATTAACGTCGTATTTGCTTGCATCAATTGTAAAATGGGATTTGCAAACCAAAATGAAATGACCGCTTAGCTGCTTACTTCATAGACGATAGTAGGTGATGGCTAGTAAATAATGACAAGTGTACGCTAGACATAATTAGTAGTTTAGTGCTTTCACACTATTGAAATCCAGCGTTATTAATCATTTACAACGTTTACTCCCAATTTTAAAATAACTATGCCGAATGTTGAATATTCCGAATTAAATTTTCCTGGAATTATGTTGCAGTAGCTACCAAACTAATTAGTTTCACACAAAAGGCCTATGCAGGGTAAATTTTAAGCTTTCTGCTTTTCTGTCCTTGAAAGGGTTAACTAATTGATCCCAAATTTTTTAATGTTGACCCATATTTACTGCCTGTTGAATATTTTGAAAGTGGAATTTGACTGGAAGCAGAAGTTGCAATAGCAACAGCTTTCAGAGAAATTAAATTCAACATTTATTCAACTAACATATTTTTCAAGAATTTGTTGTAGCTGGTTGATCGCACACGCTCCTGGCATAACCTTTCAATGTTTTTAAAAAATAGAAATTGCCCATAAGAAAACAATTTTTGACAATTTAGCACTACAATGACTGGCGCGATCATCGGGACACTAATTGCACTTTAATTTCCTCCAAACACTGTGGCAGTGTCAGTTGTTTAGCCAGTACGCTAATTATCCACGAGATGCAAGATTTACCTCCCATGGTTACGGCTATCCTCGATCGGGCAAACAGAGTAGGTGTGTCGGTGACGTCAGCTGCTTGTCCAAAATGGTGCTTCTATCTACTGGTTACTTTAGCAATTTAAATTGAGGATATCTTTTTTACTTGTTGGCATAAAATTGTGCTCTTGGTCTCAAATTAATGCGGAAAATTAGTACTTTACGTCAGATGCATAAAATCCCCCAGTGAAATATCCCTTTAATCCTGAAACAAAAATACTTGGCTTAATAATGAATAAATATATAATCTTGTACATACCTAATTCAAAAGTGAAATCCATGTCAGATAATGATCAGTGTACGGAAGTGCATAAAAAGCTGCCACCTCTCAAGAATATACACATTGAATTTAGTGTTTTATTTGATTATAAATGTTGTTTGTTTTGAGCAATGTACGTGAACAATGTTTACACATTGTATATACCTAACACTTATCGTCGCGCAGTTCGTACTATTAATACTATATTAAATAACAATTCTCTAAAATATGCCTGAAAAATGTTAGCTGCACAATGTTGACATCAAAATTATACTTTTACGCCTCCCGTTTTGTGTACAGGATCCCTGACTAAAGTCTGGTTTGCACCAATCAGAACGCGTCCTACATTTATACAAGCCGCTTACGGCATAAATGATATTTGTTCAGCTGAGCATAAGCAAAAATCCTTTATGAAATCTGTTAACTATAGAGTTAGAATATTTCTTCAGTGAGAAGTTTCCATAAGCAAATATCAGCTAAGTAGATATCTAAGCTTAGATATCTTTATGAAATCCACCCCATGGCTTTTGTATATAGATGTTTAAAAACATTGTACACTGTGAATGTATACATGTATGAATAAAATCTTATTTGTCGAGCTATGCTCTGGGAGGCAGGTCTAGGATGCCATCTAGAAAAGCAGTACAAGAAGCAATTGAAGCAAACAGCAGAAAAGAAATCATCATGCTAACGAAAAGCAGTATCACATACAACATATGTAACGGTTGAGTGTTTGATAAATTACACATGCAGGCACATGTAGTTAAAGTTATTAAGTGGAAACCAGGTTTTTCTGACAAATTTGGTCATTATTTAAGGGGGACAACTCTGTTGCGCCTAGACGCATGTCTCTGAAATGCAATCCCCACCGAGGACTAGCGACAAGGAATTAGTATGGCAAATCTGAAATAAATCCATGCAGACTATGCAAAGTTATTGAGCGGAAAGCAAATTTTCCTTGAATTTTGTCATTTAAGGGGGATATCTCCATCACATAAGGAATCACTATACCAAATTTGAAATAAATCAATGCAGACTAGCTAAAGGTATTGAACGGAAACCAAATTTTCCTTGAATTGTATGTCATTCAAGGGGGATAACTCCATCACATCTGGACGCGCGTCGCTGAAATGCAATCCCCACCTAGGCCTCGTCATAAGGAATCACTATACCAAATTTGAAATAAATCCATGCAGGCTAACTAAAGTTATCGCGTGGAAACCTAGTGTGACGGACGGATGGACACACACACGGACGCCGGCTATTACTAGTGTGCCCGTCGACGGCCATCGGGGGACAACAAGAAGATCAGTACTGATGATATGTCCCCCGACGGGTGTTGTTAGTAACACAAATTTTTGAGATTCCTGCCTTTACAAAATTGCGTGTGTGTATATGCATTTGAATCTATGGTGGCTACAACACTACAACATATGTAAAGGTTGAGCGTTTGATAAATTACACATGCAGACACATGTAGTTAAAGTTATCAAGTGTAAAACAAGTTTTTCTGACAAATTTGGTCATTATTTAAGGGGAACAACTCTGTTGCGCCTAGACGCATGTCTCTGAAATGCAATCCCCACCGAGAACTAGCGACAAGGAATGAGTATGCCAAATCTGAAATAAATCCATGCAGACTATGTAAAGTTATTAAGCGGAAACCAAATTTTCCTTGAATTCTATGTCATTCAAGGGGGATAACTCCATCACATCTAGACGCACCTCGCTGAAATGCAATCCCAACCGAGGCCTCGTCATACGGAATTACTATACCAAATTTGAAATAGATCCCCCACCGAGACCTCATCATAAGGAATCACTATACCAAATTTGAAATAAATCCATGCAGGCTAGCTAAAGGTATTGACCGGAAACCAAATTTTCCTTGAATTCTATGTCATTCAAGGGGGATAACTCCATCACATCTGGACGCGCATCGCTGAAACGCAATCCCCACTGAGGCCTCGTCATAAGGAACCACCATACCAAATTGAAATAAATCCATGTAGGCTAGCTAAAGGTATTGAACGGAAACAAAATTTTCCTTGAATTCTGTCATTAAAGGGGGATAACTCCATCACCTCTAGATGCGCGTCGTTGAAACGCAATCCCCACCGAGGCCTCGTCATAAGGAATCACTATGCCAAATTTGAAATAAATCCATGCAGGCTAACTAAAGTTATCGAGTGGAAACCTAAAGTGTGACGGACACACACACGGACGCCGCCTATTACTAGTGTCCCCGTCGACGGCCGTCGGGGGACAATAACACTAGAATACTTGCTTCTTTAGCCATAGCATACTACCCGAACTCATGAACAGGATACTCCACCATTCTCTATGACTCTTAAATCTGGGATTAAGTGGAAGGGAAATGTACCAAGAGAGCAGTGAGAAGATCTTATGAGACCGCCAACTCGCTGGGCATAAACTTTGTTCCTAACATGATAGTGGGAAAAGGAACCTTGGTGGAGAGAAAAACAAACCTCTGAAGATGTGCTGTCCTTTTCATTCATAGATACCTGTGGACACAAACACAAAGAGAGATTAGAATTTCATAGCGCCAGATATAAATAAATCAGTTTTAATGGCGACTATCACACCTAATCGCGAATCCCGAAATACATTACACACAGGATTAAAACGCTAAATTAGACAAATATGTATTAGAAGTCACCTGATAACTCGGTCCCGGTCCTTCCTCCGGCAATTTAGCTTGAGAAGACATCGTTATCACGTGGAATTGAGGTTGTTTGGACACAACAAGCAGAAAACTAAGCAAAAAATTTAACTAGCATGTCTATCTCTTTGCCACTAAATTGGAAAAGAGTAAGTGCTAGTCGGCACATGCGCGAGGTTGGGGCTGGCATCCGCGGGACTGTCATCTGACTACCTGGCCAGTAGGGCCACATAATTTTTTTTAATCTGAGTGTTTATTGAGTGAAAGTCGATATTTGGGAATATCAAAGAGTGTTAGGGAGGTAAGTATACTCTTGAAGTCAAAAGGCAGGATATAAATCATACAAAAAAAGTCCAAACCCGGTAAAATAAGGGAAAAATTAGAAAATCTTATTTATTGTAATGTAGACTAAATGCACTGATGGTATGAAACAAAACTGCAAAGTTTCAATGGATTGGATAAGTTCTTCATTGATTAAATGTCAACTTAAAACCCTTAACATTCTTCTAATTCTTGACTTAAGCAGGAAATAATGTAAGCCATGGCCAAACGCCATAAAGGTATGGAAAGAATTTGAAAATCACAATCATTATGATGGAGACTGGATGCAATGATAACGCAGAACAAATATTTAAAGTTTTACTGACATCGTATAAGCCATTGATGGATTAAATGTCCATTGAAAATTTTTTAACATTTACCTAATTCTTGGTCCAAAATAGATTTTTAACATTTACTTAATTCTTGGTCCAAAATAAGCTATGTCCTTGTCACGCCGGACGTCATCTGGATCGCTATGTCGAGATTCTCCGCTTCACTATGGGCTCGACAAAAACCAGCTTCTAGACATTACATAACATGAACCGATTTCTGAAAACTGGTCAATGGATGAATCAGCTTTTAGCTGTTCCCCACCCATCTCTAGCTAAACTCCACCTACATGTATGCTTTGCTCGTGTGTGGATCTATTGAACTCTGAACTCCATGAATCTCAATTTCCAGAAAACTATACATTCAGGTAAGCTGTTGCCTATGGCAGCAACAGCACCCAGTCAAATTCGTTTCAAAATATTCACGAGAATGGTTAAGTAGCAGACATACAATTCGTACATATGACACACTATTAAGAGTTCTTGACGGACTTAGATATACCATTCAGGACATATTTTAATTGTGATGCCAGCCTACCTGTAATGTATTTGATTATAACGTCAAATGTGTTGAGAAAAGTTCATTTGTAAGGCAAGAAAAGCCTATTTTTGAAAATGTATGATTGAAATGGCTGGCTCGAGAATCGAGCCAGCCATACATTTTCAAAAATAGGCTTCTCTTGCCCTGCAAATGGACATACATTCACTAAGAAAAATGTAATTTTTCATGAAAAATGCCATATTTCATGAACGATCGCAGTAAAAAGTAATTAAAAGTTAGGTTTTGAAATATTTTATGCAATAGAAGATATTCACGATTATTCGATTATTTAATTTTTAATCATATAAATTTATGATTTAATCACATAATCGCGCAAGCCTACTGAGGAATCTATTTCAGATTGCTGTATTGACTACGTTTGTGAGAAAACGTCCACACGGAAAGACGACAGATCAATATTGTTCAGATGTAATATCGCTTTGATGATGAACCCTTAGCACTCTGATGTCAAAATTTAGTTTTTTATTGGTTTGACAGCGAAGAATCTGGTGTACATTTTCACCAATTTTACTGAACGATGTTGCTGTCGTAGGCAGCACCATCTTCCACCAAATTTGTTGAAAAATGTACACCAGTTCATCTTTTAAGTTAATTTGAAAATTTAAAAACTTGACATCAGAGTTGTAAGAGTTAACAAATTTATCACTTTGATGGGTGACAATTTCTTTATACAAATGTTTTGTGGAGTGGACAGGTTAGTACGACATGCAAGACCAATGTCGATTTTCCTCGCATTGCTCAAGCAAATACAAATGGAATATCCTACACTGTGTGTGCGTGCATGCGTGCGTGCGTGCGTGCGTGCGTGCGTGCGTGCGTGCGTGCGTGCGTGCGTGCGTGCGTGCGTGCGTGCGTGCGTGCGTGCGTGCGTGCGTGCGTGCGTGTGAGACAACGGCAGACATGACTTTTATAAACTAATAGCTAATAAATTAGTCATCTACACTTTTCTTAGACAAATGCCAACTATTAGCCATAGCCTTAACTGGGAATCCTGTTTATCGACCAATCATATAATGTCATAATCAACAACATCACAAATAGGCTGATGTCATAATCATTTACATCATGAATGACGTAATATAGTCTGTCATAAATGCTTAATAGTCCATCAAGTTGTACGAATTGTATGTATTTACTATTTAATAAAGATTATGTTTAATATCTTGAAACTAATTTGACTGGGTGTTGTTGCTGCCACACCACCGTCAAATTAGTTTCGAAATATTCAACAGCTTACATGTATAGTTTTCTGGAAATTGAGATTCAGAGAGTGCATGGGGTCGATTCACCACAGGCCAAGCGTGGGCGGGGCCTAGCTAAAACTGGATTCCTCCATTGATGATTCCACTATTAGCTATGCTCCCCCCATCTGTAGCTAAGTACCACATATGCGATGAGCATGTTGATTCCACTTTTAGCTAGGCTCCGCCCATCTGTAGCTAAGTTGCACCTATGCGATGAGCATGTTGGGATTGATTTATATACTTTGAACCCTGACATCTCAGGATCCTATTTTCAAGGTAACAATACTTATTTGTTTAAAGGTGCATATTCACAGCAAAATGACTGAAAATAAAATTGTTTAAATTGTATACTTTTAGAGGCGTAAAGTGTGGGTCTAGATGGAATGAAACGAAATAAATCTTAACATATGATGATTTCATTAAGTATAAATTAATATAATTTTTTAAGTTGTGAATTTAAATTAGGGATTTGTGCCTCTATTTTAAATTCACGACTAAAAATACTAAATTTATTTATATGGAACAAAATTATCATATGTTAAGATTTATTTCATTTCATTCCATCGAGGCACACAATTTAATACTGTAAAAGTATACAATTTAACGCGTTTATTTTCAAGCATTTTGCTGTGAATATGCACCTTTAAATAGTTTTCTCTTGATCTTCAAATGGACATTTTTTCTAAGAAAATTTTAATATTCTTGACGGTTAGATGGTTAAGGGCCACATTTGATTGTGCTAACAGCAATGTAGATGATTGGTAGCTCACCCGCTTCGGTATGTCTGTCTCAGGATCTCTACAGAGCTTCTTCCACCGTGGCCAACAGCAGCCTATCACACTGAAATGAGAGATGATGAATGACTAATTTATCTATATATGATTTCTATGGTGGACTTAGTGAAAATACTCCATCGGAATCAAATATTTAGAAATATTTAAACCAAGTCAACATAACCTGCCCTTTATATACCCGACTCCAAATAAAACTAAATGAGTCATTAGATAGTTGGAAATTGACCACAGGCTTCACCCAGATAACCAGACTTCAGATTTGACGCAACTGCCAGGAAGGGTGTAGAAGAAAATCAAACAGGAGCAAGTGTTGGGAATTGCTACTATTTTTATGATTGATGATTGGTTTTACATACTAACCGATGATCAATTAATGATCGACATCAACAGTTTCTCATTTTCACACATTCTAAAATTTTGAATGCAATAATTATTGCATGTTCATGGATATTTAACCGTAATAATGTAAGAAATAATCTGTTGAATATTTTGAAACTAACTTGATTGGAAGCTGTTGGTCAGCAACAGCGCCCAGTCAAATAAGTTTCGAAATATTCAACAGGTTATTGTTATGGTGGTTTTGACATTAGCATACTATTTCGGTGTTGAGAAGGTTAATGTTTTAGACTATGGACTCGTATAGAGTAATACCATATTATATAGTTGTAACAAGAGCTCAGCAAACGGCGCATAATACCCTGCCATGATGCCAAACCAATGAATGAAAGCTATCAGAACATATTTATTTCTTCCTCAGACACAGACAAGTCTTCCTTATGAAGTTTCAAAGCAATCCGATCGAGCGATCAAGGAGGTATCAATCGGAAACCAATTTTCAAGATGGCTGCCACTGACAGGCAACCATATTGGATTTCGGACTCTCGTAAATTTTGATAAGTTTCTTCACCAGACATAATCCAACGACCTTATGAAGTGATCCGATAAATGGTAATGGAGATATCATCCAGAAACCAACTTTCAAGATGACAGCCCATGGCTGGCGGCCATCTTGGAGTTCAGATCATCGTCAATTTCGATGTTTCTTCTCCAGACCTGGTCCAACCACCCTATACACACTTGGAATTCACGGCAAAGACATCACTAAAAATCTTGAGTCTTGAACACAGCTGCATTGATCATTACAATTACAAGACAATTTTGATGAATTTTAATCTTTCAAGGGAGATAACTCTGGCGAATATAGGCAGATTTTGCCGAAACAAAATTATGACACATCGTCTAGACCTAAAACATCTGCTAAAAAAAATTGTGAGCGTAGATTGAAAACGTTTCGAGATCTGGACCGGACAAGAAAATTTTGATGAATTTTAGCTTGTCAAGGCAGACAACTCTGCTGAAAAAAGAATTGTGAGTAGAGGTTCAAAATTCTTCCGAGACCTGGCTTTTCAAGGAGGATAACACTGGCGAATATGGGCAGATTTTGCTGAAACAAAATCATGACACTTCGGCAATCCCTAACACATCTGCTAAAAAAATAATTCTGAGTGTAGGTTCAAAACTCTTCGAGATATGGCCCAGACAAGAAAGTTTTGACAAATTTTAGCTTTTAGGGGAGATAACTAGGGCAAATTTTGATGAAATCATAACACTTCTTCTATCCCTAACACATCTGCTGAAAAAAAAGAAGTTAGTGTAGGTTCAAAACTCTGAGATATTCTCCGGAGACGAAATCAGACGGATGGACTGATGCACAGCCGGACAGAGGGATGGATGGTGAGCGCCATCACATAATACGACCCCGCTTTGCGCGTGCGTATAAAAATGGCTTCTGGAGTGATTTTGAGAAATGTTAATTTGTAGAACATGAGAAGACTTTTTGAAAATTTACCACTGGAATGACTGGTTCGATAACCGAGCCAGTCAACTGAGCTAGTCACTCCAGTGGTAAATCCTCAATAATAGTCTTCTCTTGGTCTGCAAACGGACATTTTTTAATGAAAAAATTGAAATTTTCTTGAACAAATTCAAGTGTTAAAGGGTTAAAGAACTATTTGATTTTCCAAGTTTTGGGGATTTTCTCTAAGGTCATGGAATCTTAGAATACCTCGTGCAATCACAAAGTTCCATGTGCAAATTTGAACCAAATCTGACCAGCTGTTTTTAATCTATCTATAGATACCGAATTTTATCTGATCCAGATCTACGTTTTTAAATCTGATTTATGTACTAAGATTCTCATTAACAGTAATAGTTTGTTTTAAAATTTGAGCAAAATTGGATAAGTTGTTTTTCATACACATATCAGGATATGAAATATCTTGAATAACCCCTTGGAAAAATTATTGTCAACTCCCCCAGTAAACCCCATCACCAGATAAAGCATTGCTAGATGAACATTATCATGGAGAATTTACAATGTAAAAGTAATCTTACATGAGGAGAAGAACAAGAATGAGCACCACCAGGACAATAATCACAGCGAGAGGGAAATCATCTGAAATTAAATGAATAAAGAGCATCAACCAGTATTTATCATAAATATTTAACTGGATATATACTGATAGACACACAAATTCCAGCTTGAGATAGAGGGAGGGAGGTAGGGTAGGGGAGGGAGGGAGACACAAGCATGCATGTACGTAGGATGTATTCACTGAAGTACCCCCTCCATTTCAATACTGTTCAGCGCAAGTGTGTCAATTTCCAGGAGAATATTGGAGAAAGCTTTTATATACTTTGACATTATTTTGCGTGGAAGTTGTTGCTATCAATGACAGCAACAACATTCAGTCAAATTATGGTCAAAATAATTATTAGGTAATGCAATTACTACCTGCTACAGATTTTATACTACTTTGAATGAAAAGGGTTGCGACAGCAGCTTTCAGTCCATATATCATAAAATCATCATCATAGTTTTTAGTGGACTCTCACTATGGATTTGAATAGCAATTTGACTAAGTTTTTGGGCATTTGTTTGAAATGCATTGATCGAATAGAAATGTACACGCGGTAGCTTCGCTAAATATTTCCTTCATGTAGGCAATTCGGACATATACTAACTACTTAGATAGCAATATTGAACACCATGCTATTCTATGGATAATAATTCATCAATGTAGTTGGTGCCTTAGAAATCAACAATTGCCGAGAGTCGACTGAAAATGTTGATGATTATTTTATATTGTAGCAACAATTTTCATTTAAATTAGTATCAAATCAGTAGCAGATAGTAATCGCATTACCTAAGAATTACTTTGAAAATAATTTGACTGAATGTTGTTGCCGTCATTGATAGCAACAACTTTCATGCAAAATAGTGTCAAAGTATATAAAAGCCTTCTCCAATTTTTTGCTGGAAATTGACACAATTGCACTGAACAGTATTGAAATGCAGGCTGTACTTCAATGAATACGCCCTATGTACATGCGTACGCTTCCAGAGTTGGAGGACAAATGACTATTTGCATGTGCAGGCAGGTTGGTTTTATTTGAGAAATCCCGGCCTATTTCAGACAATAGACTAAACGAATATGACGTCCAATAGTTACAACGATTATGGAGTGAGGGAATTCCATGCTGGGTAGTGATGCATGCTGGGTAAATTGAACAGAAATCAGCAGGCATCTCATATCTCGTGGTAAAGCGTTTATATTTAATGGGACACAAGCTCTTTAACCTGGCTATGAATGAACACTAATATACTCCATGGAGAAGTTAAGAAATCAAATGAAAATGAAAATCTGAACACAGGCACACACAAATTTTCTGAGAAAACAATCTTTTTACACACACGCATGCATGCATGCACACACGAATGGCAAGATGGGCGAATGGACACTTAAAATAATAGGCATCCTTCTAGAGACTCATGGTCTACATGCACCGATGATTAGAAGCTTAATTTAGAAAAGTGAGATTAGATTGACTCAGTTGCTTACCAAGCCAGCCATTTCAGTGCTACATTCTCTAAAGTATTCTCTTGGCCTTAATGGTCTTGAGAAATGTACATTTGTACGCCTAGAGAATAGTAAAAAGAAAATTTAGCACTGGAATGACTGCGGATATCACTGACTTGGTTGGCCTTACAAGTAAATGTAAACATACCACTTGGGATACTTGCAGTCCTTATTATACGTTGATCACTCCATGCACCAGGACCATGTCTTGAATAAGCGCGCACACAGACCATGTATTTTCTTGCTGCCAGTAAATGTGATATGACCATTGTTGTGTTAGCCATGTCTGACCAGCTGGCATTTTGCACAGTTCCTCCTGTATTAATAACAAACACACTCTGGAAACTGAGCAAATATAGTACAATAAAACTAAAAATAAACATTCCACAAAATGGAATTCTTCCAGACGTAACCTGCAAGAGCGGATTTAACCCTTTAACATTCAAGTTTGCCAAAAATGGCTTTTGCAGAGAGAAATGTCCATTTGCAGAAGACGACAAGACTTGAAAATTTCGCACTGGAATGACTGATTCGATAACCGTAAACCATTGGTCAATTTTCAAAAAATAATCTTCCCATGTTCTAAAAATTGAGATTTTCAATGAGAAAATTCAAATTTTCTTGAAAAAATTTGAGCATTAATGGGGTACTTCACTTATGGTTGAAACACTAAGAACTAATACTGAGCACATTCTAACATTCTAGATGGCAATTGCAGATACTTAGCCGTTTTCTAACACTCTACTGGTCATACAAGCCAAAACCAGCCGCTATTAAGTGGTCTTGCGGAATGAATATTTGGCAGGGTAAGAGAAGACTATTTTTGAAGTTTTATCACTGGAAAATTTTCCAAAATAGTCTCTTTTCCCTACACATGGACAGTCAAACTAGACATTTAGAATTTGTCGACCAAATTTGACAATTAAATGGTTAAATGGTCACGAAGGCCAAAAGACGGTTTCCGTAGTGATCTTGACAAATGTCATTTAACATAAGAATGGATGTTCTGGGAAAGTAGGATTCACCCAACTTTGTTCCCGACCAGAAAAAGAAATCTAAAGGAAAGCTGAAAAAAATTTAATAGACAAATAGTCTTAACCCTTTAGCACTAAAACTGGCCAAAAACCGCTTCGCGGTGGTCTTGAGAAATATCCATTGGCAGATTAAGAGATGACTTTTTGAAAATGTACTGCTGCAATGACAGGCTCGATAACTGAGACGGCGATACATTTTCAAAAACAGCCTTCTCATGGACTGCAAATGGATATAACTGTATTATATATGATGTAATATTGTACATGACTTAATCTTTAAACGGTCAAGATGGGCAAATTTAATACTGGAATGGCTAACACATTAACCCTTTAGTGACAAAATTTATTCCTGATATTTGCTTTTTGAATGTCCATTTGCAGGCCAAGAGAAGATTAATTTTGAACATTTACAACTGGAATGACTGGCCCGGTTATCGGGCCAGTTATTCCAGTTGTAAATTTTCAAAAATTATTCTTCTCTTGGTCTGCAAATGGGCATTCTTGTAGACTACTAAGGAGGCCGGTTTTGGCTGGTATCGTCACTAAAGGATTAAATGAACATTTGCCTGTAAATGGCCAATTTCTCAAGCCTACCATATGTCTCAGTTGACAGATCTCGCAGAGTTGATTTTTAATGGTCATATTTGGTTCAGAAAATTTATTTTTTCTCATCGAAAATGTCACATTTGCAGAACAACAGATTAATATTTTTTATTATCGAGCCAGGCACTCAACTGGTAAAATTTCAAATATATTCTTCTCATGCTCTGGCAGCTCTGCAAATGTCCATTTCACAGGATCACATAAAAGCCAGCTTGGGATGGCTTGAACGTTAAAGGGTTAATCAATTGTAATGGGCTATAATGGTCATGCAGAAACCATGCATCTCTGCCTCTTAACTGACCTTGACCACAGTCTATGACAAGTCCATCATGTAGTTGGTAATTTACAGAAATCATTCTTGTCAGGCTTGTTAACTCCTTACACGTGACCTCCCAATTCACCACAATTTCTATTGCATCAGATTCTGCATCTGTTTTGTTCAGTACTTTGTAAGTGGGCGCAACCGGAACTGAAACAAGAACAAAATAGCACACTAGATGGCTCAATTTCTTCAACACAAATTTTTTCTAAATATTTCAATTTCCTCATAGAAAATGCCCATTTGCAGACCAAGAGAAGACTATTTTTGAAAATTTACCACTGGGATGACTGGCTCGGTTCTGGAGCCAGTCACTCCAGTGAAAAATTGTCAAAACCAGTGTTGTCTTGGTCTGCAAATGAACATTTCCCAAGACAACTGGGGAAGCCGTTTTTGGGCGATATGAGTGTTAAAGATGATGATGCGGATGGTGGGGGGGTGGCGGGCGGATCATGGTATCTGAGGGTGTCAGTGTCCTCCCACAGGGATAAGGAATGGCTTTTCTGCCTGATAAAAACAGTATTCTTAATTGTAATCAAAGGTTGGTAATATCAGCTGCTTCCCATTTCATTCTGACTTTGAATATGCTTCCAATGGGCCTTTCTAGTTTATCCATCCATCATATGATGCCATAATCAACTATGTGACATGTCATACTAGGATGACCTCATAATCAATGACATGAATGGCATAGATAAGTTCGTCATGAATGCTTAATTGATGACGGACTAAGCATTGTTGTCCGAATTGTATGTCTTTACTATTTAATAAATATTCTGTTGGATATTTTGAAACTAATTTGACTGGGCGCTGAGCACCCAGTCAAATTAGTTTCAAAATTTTCTAACAGCTTACCGGGTACCTGTATATTTTTCTGGAAATTGAGATTCAGAGTGCAATGATCCAATAATCTCAACATTGGCGAAGTGTGGATGGAGCTTAGCTAGATGGGTGGGGTATAGCTAAAACTGGATTCCTCCATTGATAGGGAAAACACAGTGAAAAATTATAACCACTCCGCCTTATGGAGCCCATCATCCTATGGCATGGTCTCGCCCTACCACTACGCTCTCGTACCAAGTCCTGTGCTTGCACGCTTTTGATGTCTGTGCTAAGTTTACGAAACTTCATGAGGTCAGTCAACTACCGCTCAATAAAATTGTCTGGTTATTATCATCCTACTAATGTACAACCAATCACATCGCTTGACATTCGTGTCTCGCGAGTTCTCCATCGATATTAGCACGAAGCCACGCCTCTATTTTTAGAATGATAGCTAGATTGACGTAGGCAGAAATCTGATTGGCTGCCTCCAGCCCACTAGCGTAATGTTACTTCACATAGCAAGAAATCACAGGTCTGCAAGTATGGCCTCGAACGGCGAAGCGATGTGAGTGGGTGTATGTTAGTACGATGTATGGAGCCAGGTCCGTTGTTAGCTATACCTTCCCATTTCTAGCCAAGCTCCGCCCAATTTCTTACGCATATTGGAATAGATCGATTCAAAACTTTGAAACCTGAATTCACAGAATCTAAATTTCAAGGTTAACTATATAGGTAAGCTATTGAATATTTCGAAACTAATTTGACTGGTGGCTGTTGCTGTTATGGCAGCAACAGCTTCCAGTAAAATTAGTTTCAAAATATTCAACAGAATGTTTATACAATTGTAAGTTCATTAAGGCATACAATTTATACACTTCATTAAAGACGTTTTGATTTTCGTGATGGAGATACATGTCATTTTGATTGCGACTTCAGCTAACTAGTGATGTAATTGATTATGATGTCAGATACTTGAGTGACAGATCTGGTCATTCAGTCAGTCCTCTGGATCCACCACCACTATCACACGCTAAAGATCATTTTCCATATGACCATTTTTGGATCCGCATATGCAATCTGCAAATGGACTCTGGATTGCTTGTTATATTACTATTTCTATGTGGCCTTTTCCATATGTTCACATAACGCTCTTCGGACTTCCGATGGTGACCTCCTACCAGTCTGGTGAAATTCCCTTTAATGGAACATGCGCTATCATCCATAAATGCAACACAAAATTGGATCACCATGACAGGGACCTTTTGATCCACAATCAATGGGCATCTTTGTACCCCCAATGGTAACCTCATAGCACCAAACTTTCATGAAGATCTCTTCAGTACAGCTGCAGTTAGCAGCTGGCCAGATGCACAATTTATTCAAACACACATGGGAAAAAAATCTAATAATAGACCTTTCCACTTTATCCATTCATCATATGATGTCATAATAAACTACGTGACATGTAGAATGACGTCATTATGATGTCATTAATGACGTAGATAAGTACGTCATGAACGCATATTTGAAGACAGACTATGCGTTGTTGCACGAATTGTATGTCTTCACTATTTAATAAATATTATGTTGAATATTTTGAAACTACATTGACTGGGTGCTGTTGCTGCACAGCATACAGGCAAATTAGTTTCAAAATATTCAACAGCTTACATGCATAATTTTCTGGAAATTGAAAGTCAGGGAGTTCAGAGATCGATCGATCCTAACACAGATGTTGTGTTGGTGCTCAGATTGAGATAGGCGGGGCATAGCTAAAATTGGAAAGGTCTATTACCCTCCATAATCTATATATTTATATGAGGGTATAATAATCAGTCCCTGATGGAGCACTAGCCGGTGCTTCTTTCCAAGTGTTTCAGACATATTGAATTCTAAGAAAACAACTATATATAGCAAGTAGCAACATCTTTTGCCAAATGTACATCAGCAACAACAGAGCTTTGCTGTGGTCAATAACACACATAGCTTGAGCCACAAACCATGTGGAGATTTCAACAACAGCATTGATATGATCCCTAATCCATGTCCAGGTTTCAACAACAGGGACATGCTCCATAATATATGTCCCGCTTTCCACAACAGAACCTTTAATCTACAAAGCATTTTAATCTAGACAGCATTTTATTCTACACACAATGTCAACTTCCACCCCAGACCACATCATGCATCCAAGATAATTATAAGCTCAAATTGATCTTCCTTATTATCTCTGATACTAGAGATATGTGCATGGAATGCTCGAGTGACTCTATAAGACAAGGTAGCAAGAAATGTAACTCTAGAATCTGGAACCTCTTTTCCACGACCAACTTTAACTCTTTAACCCTCAAATTAGCTCACGAAAATTTCAATTTTCTCATTGAAAATATCCATTTGCAGACAATTCAATTCAATTTATTTACACCCAGACTTATTACAAGTATATAGGGGAAGCATACATACCTAAATTTTACAGTGTGTGTGGTAAGTGTCCTACAGCTAAAGTTATTAACAAAGAAGACTATTTTTGATATTTTACCACTGGAATGACTGGCTCGGTTATTGAACCAGTCATTCAAGTGGTAAATTTTCAAAAATAGTCTTCTCTTGGTCTAAAAATGGACATTTCTCAAGACGACTGCAGAAGCCATTTTTGGCTGACTTGAGCGTTAAAGGGCTAAGCGTGTCACTTCACCTCGGAAAGAATGGAAACAGAAGTTGGAAAAGGTACACATGTATCTTGTGTATCACCCGCTGTTTGTGTAAGTGCGAGAAATCTGACAAGGGTTGTGGAGCTGTGAGTTTACTGAGGAGTCGAATATTCAGTTAATTCGCCACAGCTGAATGTTCTTAATATCTAGATTTGGTATTACCAGCCTTGAGCCTTTGATGCCAAGGTAAGGCACTTTTCTGACCTGTGGGTTATCTATGTAAACAACAGACGTTTTTCTAGTGTAACATAAGCATCATTCTGTCCAAACTATGCACCTGAATAGAGAACTTGAGACAGACATACTCCAGCATTGTCAGTTTCCCAGATAAGCAGTGTTGAGCCTCAGCCAGCAGCTCTCAGCCTCTTACACAAGCAAGATGCAGAATAGAATTTGCATCTTGGAAGCGGTAATGAGCAGAAAAGTTCAGACTGAGGACCAAATCAGGCAAGACCATCCCGAGAAAGATTGAAGGGTCAAACATCCCAAGTAAATCACTGACAGATAATAGATATACTAGTTGTTGATGGAATTGTTGTATATATCATCTTCTAAACGTGATTCATCAAATCTTGTTGACACACACCATCCCACAACTTCCAAGCTCCTTAGGAAAAAATAGACCATGAACGCTAGCCATCAGGATGTGCTACGACATGAGTACTGCTCAATGAGAACACTAGACAGCCGGATGGCTAAATGGACAGACACAGACAGACAGACAGATAGATAGATAGATAGATAGATAGATAGATAGATAGATAGATAGATAGATAGATAGATCCAGAGGTATGTATTTAAACTGGGAAAACAATTCTAATTCGATAGAAATACAGTCAGGACAGATGTAGTTGACTATAGAACAGGAATAAGTGAATAGCTGTCAAGAAAGAGCAGTGTTGCGAACAGGGTGAAAACCAGGAAGAGAATTCAGAGCCCCAAATATTGAATAGGCTTAGTCACAAAATATTCAGTGAAGTTACTAAAAGAATATGTCTTAGAAAAGAACAAGAAAACATCATCCTAAGGTAATAAGAGATCCATTTCCAGCTATACCACGCCCACTTTAACGTGCACTGGAATTGATTTGAAACTAAAACCTGGATTTCCCGAATCGAACAGCAACTATATAAGAATACAGCTGGGTGACCGGTTCCCAGCCGAATGATACCTTCCCGAGACGGTTCCATATAAGTCTACAATTTGACAACTACCGTAATTTATCTTAGTATGAAGATGATAATCTTTGATGATTATTTGGGCCCTTTATCGGCGTTTCACGCTGCATGGTCACCATAAGGGGATATCTTGTTTTGTCAGATTCAAGCACTTTTCAAGGGATTATATGGGTTTTCAAGTACTTTTCAAGGTGTCCACAAAATTGAAGCACTTTTCAAGACAAGGGCTTAAATTCAAACACTTCATTTTTGTGCCAACCCTGTTAAGTGACAGATCGAATCACTAAATTGTACACCGGAAGAGAATGGCTCAAAAAGGATTAGGTCAACACTCACTGCTTAAAACATGGGACAAATGAAGACGACAGTGACTATCTCAGAGACGCAGATATGGCTGACAGAGCATCTTCAGGTGCTCATGCCCACTTAACAGTAGCTGTTGATACAGCTTGAATGACACACTTAATGTTTTTCCAGCAAACTATCGCAGACCTCTTCTGATCCTGGATGACCAAGATGGGAATATCCCAAAAAACACGAAATGATGCCAAACCATAAGGTACATGTAGTTACTTGGTTCTGTGAAGCATTAACAATTTAACCGTGACAGTCCAGTATCTCAAATACAGGGCCACTCCCCCGATAAGCCCTTGGAAACCAATTTGCCTGGAAACATTCAGCAGAATATTCCTTGCCTCCTACAGAATATATCACTTCATGTCTGTAAGGGTAATTGGTCCTTTCCAGAGTACCCACCCATCATATGACATCATAATGAACTGCGTGATGTGTGCAATGACATCATAATGAATGACGTCATGAATGATGTCGATAAGTACGTCACGAACGCATATTTGAAGACGGTCTATGGGCTGTTGTACAAATTGTTTGCTTTTACTATTTAATAAATATTCTGTTGAATATTTTGAAACTAATTTGACTGGGCGCTCAACAGCACCCAGTCTAATTAGTTACAAAATATTCAACAGCTTCCCTGTATAGTTTTCAGGAAATTGATAGCTAGGGCATTCGGGGATCGATCAATCCAAACACGGCGATGTGTGGGTGGAGCGTAGCTAGTGATGGGCGGGGCATAGCTAAAAATGGAAAGGTCCATTGGCTCATTCTCTAACCGAGCACACACTCACACAATATTAACTCTTTAATACTCAAGCGGGACAAAAACGGCTTCTGCAGCGTCTTGAGAAATGTCCATTTGGTGAACTTAGTATGCCAATTTACCACTAGAATAACTTGGTTGATAACCAAGCCAATCATTCCAGTGATAAACTTTCATAAAGAATAATGGTCTCTTGGTCTGCAAATGCAAAACTTTCAAGGCTGAAACTTTCTTGAATAAATTTGAGGGTTAGAATTAATAAACCATGTCACACTTTCAACAACAGCAACAGTGACATGCCTTATAATCTATTTCTTGAATGTGTGTCTCGCTTATTTAACACTAATTAAAAGAAGATTTCCATATAATTATATATCTCGGCTGTCCGCCTCTTTGTCGATCAACATCAGAGCTCAGAGCAAATTCATCAGATAAAACAGATAGAATGCTTACCTTGCTTGGAATAAAATAAGATGCTAATATTTATTTTTGTATCAATATCATCTTGACCACTAAATCAAAAGGACCATTCATCTTCCCAAAGGTAATATGCTTAAAAGACGCTTGTGCACGCAGAACTAATCCGAAACTAATGGAGAAATCCAGTTTTAGCTATGCCCACCCATCTCTAGCTAAGCGCCACCAACACTTTGCCCGTGTTGGGATCAATCGATTCCTGCACTCTCTGAATTTCCAAAAATCTATACATGTAAACTGTTGAATATTTTGAGACAGATTTGACTGGGTGCTGTTGTTGTCTATGGCAAAAATATTCAACAGCATGTTTATTTAAAAGTAAAGACATACAATTCGGGACTATTAAGATATTAAAACACTTGGTCAGAAAAACAGAATTTGGTAGTATGACTGGAAGTGCTAATTGTCGGGTGTTGGAACTTGGGTCCTACATGTAGAGTGATTTTGGCCTTTCTTTGATAACTTCAGCTCAACTTGGAGTAATCCATTTAATTCACTCATCCATCTACCCATCAGTTCATTTATCCAGACATGTAAATCTTTGACTGTTTTCAAGAATGACATGTTGATATTTCCGGGGCGGGGGGGGGGGGGGGGGAATAGCTATGTATGCAGTGTCGGGTTGGGGCTCGACTCACATGAAAAGGCGAGTTCTCACCCTGCTAGGTTGATACCTGTTTTGTTCCATGGTGTGGAGTTGGTGAATGCAGTGTGATTCTTTTTATCTCCTCCATGGTGTTGATTCAGGGTCTGAGGGGTCGGAGAAGACCTGTATAATGCGGTAACCCATATGCGCTTGTTGAAATGGCGTGAGACTGGCGTATCATAAGTTTCTTATCTGTGGAGATTTGTCATGGATTGGAGGTGCTCCTGTATCTTGGTTTTCAATGGTCTCAGCATTTCTCCCACATATTGTTTGTGGCAGTTTGCAATTCTGCAGGTAGATGACATTACGTGTCTGGCAGTTTCCTATGATCTTGCATCCATAGGACAAGCCGGTGTGATGACTTTTGAAGAACCTTGTTTTCTCCATGTTGCTACAGATGATGCAATTCGTGGTCTTGCATTCTGTGAAGGGGTTGCGATGTGGCCGGTCAATGTCATTCGTGTCAGGAAGTCTGGCACAGACTATGTGGTCCTTAATGGTCTTGTTCCTTTGATAACCAAATAGTGTTTTTTCTGTGAAAGCATCCCTGCAGCTTTGACTGGCCTGAATGATTGGCCAGTATTTGTTTATCACTTTTTTTAGAAATCTGCCCGTGCGTGTAAATTCACAGACAAATATTGGTCTAAATGTTTTTTTGTGGACGTGTTGTTGGTAGTAGGGGGTAGGGGTTTCAGTAGGAAGGTTCGATCTTTTTCTCTGGCCTTCGCCTTTGATGCTACGAGGATCTTCGATGGGTATCCCTGGCCAGGAAGCATTGTTCCAGAGAGTTGCTATTTCTGTCATAGACCGTGCTATCCATGCATATTCTCCTTAGCCTTAGGAACTGTCCATACGGGCTGGCATCCTTGTTGAGGGATGCGCGGAGGTGTATTGTAAACAGGTCGAACATGATTGGTTGTTCATCTATGTTTTAGACCATAGTGTCCGAAAAGGAAACTTTCTCTCTGGCACTTTCCATCGTGAATTTCGTGCTCTGGTGACCGGAATTCATATGGGTGACAAATTCTGTTAGGGGTTTGGGACCGTGTTCCCAGATCATGAATATGTCGTCTATGTAGCGAACACATAGTGCTGGTTGATTGGGGGGGGGGGCATTTTCTTCCAAATCTGCCATGAAGATGCATGCGTATGTGCAAGCAGCTTTGCTACCCATGGCTGTACTCACTATTTGTAGGTAGTTATCGCCGTTGAATTTGAGGTTGTTGCGCTCTAGGACTAGTTTCAACAAATTCAAAAGGTTTCTGATGGAGAGGGTGCCCGGGACGCCATGTTTCATGCAGTGTTTGGCCACTGCACAGAGCCCTTCATTGTTGGGTATATTGGTGTATAAGGAAGTAACGTCCATGGTTACTAGTACTCTTTTTTGGTGGCCACAAACTCTTCTACCGTGTTGAGAAAATCAGTGGTGTCTTTGATGTGCTCATCCACGAAGCTGCTAATCAGCTCTGTCGGACAACCATTGCCACTGATGATAGGGCTGCCAGGGGTGATGACATTTTTCTTCTCTTTGTGTACTTTTGGTAGGAGATAGAACCTGGCAGCTTTTGCCGGCTTGGGTATGAGGCTGCTGGCGGCTATGGTATCCACTTCTCCTTCCAATACTATTTTGCCCAGTCTCTTTGAGACTAGATTGGTGAACAACTCCGTGCAGTCTGATGGTAATTTCATGTAGAATTTTACATCAGACAGTTGTCTAATGGCCTCAGTTATGTAATCCTAGTGGGTTTGACCAACTGTGGCCTGGCCTTTGTCGGCTTCTTTATGACGACAGAGTGGTCAGTTTGTAGTTTAACCAGGGATTTCTGTTCTCGTGTGGAGAGGTTATTACATGGAATTCTGCTATGTACATGATTGCTGAATTCAAACCCGATTGCCTTGAAGGATTCAAAGGCGATGTCTATAGTGGGTGGTGACATGGTGGTTTTCTTCGGTGAAAACTTCTTATACAATAGTAATTGGAAAGGTGTCTGTGGAATCCAGGTTTTTGGCAGGTGCTTGGAGAACATAAGGGGGGTGGGGGTGGGGGGTTAAGTAGCTTATCAGGTGCATTCGTCTGATGAATGCTTGAAGATCAGCGTAGAGGGAGCCCATTTTGGGTTCACATTCAATGTGGCTGAAGCCCAAACCTTTGTCTAAGACACTTATTGTGTCTGTATTGAGGTCTTGATTTGTAAAGTTAAAGACAAACGAGGATGGGTACATTTGAAGGTTTTTATTAGATGTGTTTACACAGTTATTGTTACAATTGGTGGTGGATACATCTGAACGTGGCTTAGTGTGGTGCTGATTGTGGTAATGTGGCAGCAGATGTGGCTGATGTAGTCATCTTCTGTTTGCCCTCATTGTGGAGATCATCTGGTACATTTCTTCAATGGCATCTGAGCTATTGGTTCCCATCAGCAGATGTGGTGGCCTGTTGTAGTCCATGTGGCTGGCTGCCACCTGTCTTCCTTGGCGACGCTATTGTTGTGCTTGCCTGTATGGCTCCCTCCTACATGTATAACGTTGGGAATTGTTGACACATGCTAAACGAAATCAGATTTATTCTTTCACTAGAGAGTTGATACTTACCACCCTGATACTCTATTTCCCAAATATCGACCTAGCTTCAATTATACTTAGAATTAAAAAGAAACCACCGACACTGGGCAGGTTACTCAACTGACAGTCCAGTGGATGTGCGGACCAAACTCGCGCATGCGCGGGGCTGTCTCATTCTATTCCAAAATATTGGCTGACATAATTGCAACATAAAACGCCGATAGACAGAGCCTCTGTGGGGCGGAGAGGCCGGTAAGTATCAAGTCTCTCGTGAAAAAAGAAATCTGTGATTTCGTTTAATTCACATCAAGAGTATACTTACCACCTTGATACTCTATGATATGGCCAGAATTCGTAAGAGAATTCAGCAGGAGGGAGGCGAAGGTCAGAAGACCATCTCATCCCTGGAAGAGCAAGCTCTTTTGCTTTTGGAGCACAAAAACATCTGAAATTGCGTATGTAAACACAATCAGGAAATGATTTGGACATCGGGTAACATGACCGATGTTGAAAGTAATGACCGTTTAACATCCCCCCCCCCCCCCCTTTAAAGAGGGAGTGATGACCGCAATGTCCTATACGCGCTCTATGTACTCGTGCGAAAGTCCTATAAGACATCGGACGAAAGCTTCATTAAGAACACAAACCATCACCATTTTAGTAAGTAATAAAGAACGTGACAAAAAAATAACTATCACCAAATATAGGACTAGCCTATTTTGACGAGATTCCCTTTAATCACCGCTGGCAATGATAGGTACAGTACGGAAAAGCGGGGACTCTCCCACTAAATTGTACTGTGTGGGAGTTCAATGTAAGATAGCCATACAGCACTAGGGTCCGTCCATCCGCCATTCCTCGGTACGTTGTTTATACCATGTTAATGCATGGACAGGACAACAAGCCTTTGAATAAGGATTAAACTTAGTCAAAGTGGTAAAACAATAGGCTGACCAGGATACATGTATTTCAAAGACTGTTTTTTCACCATAAAGTTAACTCTAGGTAGAAGCCTGAGGCCTTCCCATATAACCACAAAACGGTCTGGCTCTGATGACAAAGCATGTATTTCACTTCTTCGTTTGGCTGAAGCTGCAGAAATCAGAAAAACTGTTTTAAGCGTCAACATTTTCATGGAAATGGAGCTTAGTGGTTCAAAGGGTTTATCCGCTAATACTTGAAGTACTAACGATAAACTCTAAGACGGAATCACTGGAGGATTCCTTGGTCTAAGATTACCCATGCCTTTGATTAAAGTATTTAGATTACATACTTCATCACTTCCCCTATTAGCCAAGCAAGGGATAACTGACATTAAACCCGACTTGTAGCCAGCAATAGAGTTAGGCTTGAGGCTATAAGCGTCAAAAAGGTGACAGAGGGAATCGACTACTACCTGAATAGATGCATCCCATGGATTAATACATCTTTTTGAGCACCATTCAGCAAATCTGTTGATTTTATAATTACATGCTCTGGAGGTTGACCCCCTTCTGGCTTTAGCCATAAACATGGTTGCTTGCTCAGAAAAGCACTCCTTAACTGCTGATTCCTTGACAACATCCACGCAGGCAAATGGAACATTGATGGGTTGTTGTGCAAGGCCTTGCCCTGGAAGATTATGTCGTCTATCTGAGGCAAAGGAACACGATTGCAGACCAGAAGGTCCAGCAATTCCGTATACCATGATCGGCGTAGCCAATTTGGGGCGATCAGAATGCTGCCTGATTTTCTGGAGAACTTTTGGAATCAGGATTGCTGGTGGAAATGCGTATGCATACATTGCCTCCCAGCTGATAGCTAGCGCATCTATTGCGATGATGCACGGATCTGGAATTGGAGACGTACGTCGTCATCTTCGCATTCTTGTTCGTCGCGAATAAATCTATGTTGGGCTTGCCCCAGTGGTTGAACAGATGGTCCGCCACACATTGATTTAGTTGCCATTCCGTGGGAAGAATGCTTTTTATTCGGCTCAATGAGTTTGCTAATAGATTTAGCCTTCCCGGAATAGGAACTGCTTTCAGGGAAATCCCATGATCTAGGCACCAGCAAAGCAGTTTCCATGTCATCATACAGAGACTGGGCGACTTCGTTCTGTCCTGGCGGTTTATGCGAGTCACTACTGTTGCACTGTCTGATCGAACCAGAACACTCTTGCCCTTGACCTTCTCTAGGAAGTGTTCTATGGCTGAGACTACTGCTCTCATTTCCAGCAGATTGATATGCTCCTTTGACTGATCCAGATTCCAAAGCCCTGATTCTTTGTCTTCTTCCCGGCAAGCTACCCATCCCTCCATTGATGCATCTGTGTACATCGTTAACTGAGTGTGGGGAGATGATGTCACCGCCGCCAGGAGATTCTCTCTCTTCATCCATCATTGAAGGTGGTGAATAAGAGGTTTCAACACCGACACCTTTGAGTCCAGGAACCCCGTACTCTGGGTCCACTGTGTCATGAGAAATAACTGGATAGGCCGCCGGCGTAAGACTGCCTGTGGAATGACTGGTTCCAAAGAAACCATTAACCCCAGCATTCTCAAGTACCTGTGCCAGGACATGATGACTGTTGCACACTGACTGTATGACTGAGATGAGTACTTCTACTCTCTCTTGAGATGGGTAAACATACCCTACTTCTAGATCCAAGAACACGCCCAGGTAAACAAACTTCTGGGATGGAGTCAGCTCTGCTTTTTGAAAGTTGATTATCCAGCCTAGATCTGTAAGAGTTTTCAAAACTATCTCCAGATTTGCTGATAGACTTTCTTGATTGTGTGCTTTTAACAGCCAGTCGTCTATGTACATGTGGATTGCTATGTGTCTCATGCAGAGGTATGACGTCATTGCTTGTACCACTCAAGTGAAGACCCGAGGAGCTGTCGATATACCAAATGGGAGAACCCTGAATTCCCATTGGCGGTCCTGAAATGCAAATCTCAGGAACCGATGGAAACTTTTTGCGATAGGAATGTGAAAATAGGCATCTTTTAGATCTATTGATGCTGTCCATATTCCCTTCCTCAATCCTGCTAACACCGTTCTTAGAGTTTCCATTTTGAAACTTGGTGTGAGGATAAACCTGTTGAGAGGTTTGAGGTTGAGAATTGGTCTCCACCCTCCAGTGCTTTTTGTCACTAGGAACATGGTTGAATAACAACACAGACATTTTTGTGCGGGTTGAATTGCATGTTTTAGTATGAGGGATTGAATTTCTTCCTCTATACACAAACGTTGATCTGGATCTCTTGGATTTTGAGTCCAGATCGGAACCAGAGAGACACGCGATGGCTGGCTTGAAATCCAGTTGGGATGGTAACTGACTGAAAGCCATCGCAAGACTGAGCGGTCCTGAGTAAGCCGCTCCCACTCTTGCATGTGGAAGGCTAGACAGCATCCCACGAGTGCACCTAAGGATTGAGGTAGACCTGAGAAGTGCAAGAGATGCCCGGTAGCAGCTGGGAAAGGTGCGAGAGCTGATATGGCTCCTCTCGTACTTTCCTCCGTGTCTCGCAGTGCGGAATTTGAGTTGAGCAGGGCACTAGCGCACAAGCGTCCCCTGTCAGACTGGGCCGCAGGCTGCATGCCTTCGCCCACAGCCTTCCACGGATGACCAGAACTGATACGGCAGCGCCGTGCCACCTCACAAGGGGCCTTTGCAAGGCGTCCTTCGGCTGAATGGACGTCTCTGCCGCAGCGAACATATCAACGATATGCTCTGCATACGGCAGAGATAGCATGGTGCTTGTCACCGGCTTCCCTCCCCACCACGGGCGCTGGTCCCGCTGAGAGGCCGGTGAATCCACCTGGAGTTCCCGCTTGATGCTCACCAGCCATTGGCAAGCATCCAGCCAGTCCTCCTCAGTGGCCACCTGTGAATATTTGACGAGCCTAGGGCCTTCGTCGTCCTCAACCACATTCACTGGTGGTGTAATGGCCGGAGATGAAGATACTCCAAGATAGCCAGGGAAGCCATATGGACCCGCAAGGGCCGGCATGGATTGCGCCGTGGCTATTCCAGGAGCCAGATCTACGGCGTCATAGGGGGCTAAATGCATGACATCATAGTCCGGGCCTTCCTCACGGTAACTCTCGGCAAGCCCAGGGATACAGTATGGGCGGCCATCGGCTTCTAGCCGGCCTAGCAGCTGAGCCGTGAAACCTACTGCCGAAGAAGTAGTTCCATGGAAAAGGTCACCCATGGGCCCCCGTGCAGGAAGGGTATTGCGTGAGGCGCTGATACCTTTAGCCGTAGGCTGCTCTAGAGCATTCGATAAGCGAACGCCCGAGGCCATGGCTTCCGCTACCGGGTACACGGGCGAGGCAAGCCTCAGCGCTGGACCAACAGGAGCCGTCCCTGGGTCTATAGCGAAAATGGGCGTACTAAGAGAACCAGACGCAGAGATGGGAACACTCTGTCCTGGAGCAAATGAGGAAGACAATGATGAACTTGAACTGGGAAGCAAGCTGCGAAGCAGCTCTGGGACAAGATCCGTGATTGTCGTCTTCATTTCTCCCATCATTTCAAGCTAGACAGAAGGCCTCCATGTCTGGCATGGATGCTTTCCTTTTCTTACCACAATCTTTTTCCAGTCGCCTCGTCTCATCTGCCACCCGGTCCTTCACATGCTGATTTAAAAAATCGGTCAAAACCTCCAACGGCCACAACTCACACACATGGCAATTTAGTAAGGGCCCGCACGTACTGCACCTAGTGCAGTCATGAGGGAAAAAGCGGGCCTTCACGAAACGGTGGCAGGAAGCACATTTGTTGTCAATAACCCTCTGAAATGACACAAACGGAAACAATTAGTTTTTAGTTATGACGAACCAAAAAACCAATTGCAGAAGGCTAATAAATTCCATAAGGAAAACTTTGACCACCAGATGAAATGATAAGCCAAGGCCATAGAGAAAAACTATGGGCCTGACTAAAGGTAAACAAATCCTAAAAACTTCTTATTCTTCTTTAAGAAGACAAGGGAGACATTAGAATTTGAACTTGAATACTTGGAGGCGATTTTAGACTGCAGCTTAATACAAATATTCATTAGTAGTTGAACTTTATAAACACAATAAACCTATGCAAACCATCAAGAGATAAATAACACAACACTCAGACATAAAAATTCTGGTGGGTGGGGGGGACAATGCAGAAACATTACTTCTTATGGTAATAATTCCCTCTGCAAACTCATAATAAATTAGATGGACCCAGAAACCAAGTATAAATATTGTTCAAATAAAGGATACACTTCAGAAATCAGCTAAGTGTGTCTGAAAATACAAAGCACAACATGCGTTAGCTACTATATAGACCTATCCCAAAATGAGCTAGCCTAATAAAGACATATCCACAAGTTAACGCGAATCCTGGAAATACCATCCGAGTCAACACGCACATTTTTTATCAATAAATTTTCCAAAGTACACCTGATGGCTGGGACTGGGAGGCTCCTCCGGGCGACTTGGCAGCGTCAGACATACTAATAAGTCAAAATCAAGTTGCAGAAAAACTCAAAAGCTTCAAAAAGATCAAAAGCAAAAGCAAGGCTAGAAAGCGCGTTGCAATGGCAGGTCAATATTTTAGGAAGAGAATGAGACAGCCCGCCCATGCGCGAGTTTGGGCTGCACATCCGCTTGACTGTCAGTTGAGTAACCTGCCCAGTGGGTGGAGGGGGTATTTTTAATTGAGTATTATTGAAGCTGGGTCGATATTTGGGAAATATCATAGAGTATCAGGGTGGTAAGTATACTCTTGATGTGAAATATGGAGGTGCCTTGGGCCCTCTGAATTTGAGGGTGGTACTTAGGCCTGTGTTGTTTCGGGCTGCTGGAGCATTGTCGCTCTTCGTGTCTTGCCTTCGTGGTGGCAATAGCTTTCTGGGCTTCTCTTATGATGGCAGGATCAGTGGCTTCTGTGAATCCCCTTTTCTAGCCTGTTGTTTCATGAAATAACACTGCAAGTTTGTTTGCAGTGTGAGTGGCCAGCAGTTTAGTCAGTTTATGTCTAAAGTCTGTTTCCTCTGGCTTGAAAGGCACTGGAGCTTTTAGCATCAGTGGGATAGTCTTCTTATCCACCGCCTCTTGGAGCTTCGCATGCTGGAATTCCCACCTGGATTCTTTGCACGAGCAGTTACGCCATAATTTGTATGCGTTAACATGCTCGGATGGGATCCCTGGTTTGGTGTAACCAGGGGCATCGCCCAAGGGCTCTGGTGGCTGGTAGAAGGGAGGGCCTCCTTGGGCTCCTCAATCCTTAGTTTTCTCTCTCGGACTGGGAGTGGCGGCTGTGGGTCTACTGGAGTGCACACAGCGGCTTTGTTGGCACTGAGGTGTCTCTGACTTTGCGTCTGTGACATTCGTCTTCGATGGCTCTCTCAGTAGCTCAATGTCTATGGAATCAATAGTTAGCCCTGATATGGAGGGCATGACTATCTCAGTCCCTGAGACTTGAAGGTTGCTACTAGCAGTGTTCATGTCGATCTTCAAACAGGATAATAACTACACATTGAGAACTGTAGTAGGTTTTTTAAGCCTGACACTTGATTACAAATAGTGTAATTAAAAGTCTGAATGGTCTGGCCCTTGTTTGTGGGCTCCTTTTATACCCATTTTTGCGGCAGGATCTTGGCAGCCTGTGGTGGTGGCTTAGGTCGGTGTGTGCATACCCAGTGAGTGCCTTATACACGCACAACCTGTCTGATATTTTGAAAATAATATAACTTGAAGACAGTGCTTCACGAGGCAGCATTATCTTAAAGATAAATTATCTTCAGTATTCGTTCATTTGAATGAACAGTGCATATATGGAAAATAGCACCTTTTAGCTGTCAGAGTTACACATTTAAATCATTTATCTCCTGAAATGCAGTGTCTTAATTTTGAGACAGTTTTACCGATCTTGTAATTCGCTGAATATTTTGAAACTCCTTTGACTGGAAAATGCTACAGCTTAGTCGCTTAGTTTTCAGAGAACATTAATTTCTGTGTGCATGCGCGTGTGTGTGTCTGTGTGGTGTGTATGCATGTGTGTGTATGCGTGCATGTTACAAACACTATATTGAAGAAACCAAACATGAATTTCAGATACACATCAAGGAACACTTTAGGGATATTACGAACAGGAAAGAAACACCAGTCGCAACACATTTTAACCTTCCAAACCACAATTCCCACAGCTACATGATCTAGAAGTACTCCACCATGATCCTGACATCACAGAAGCCAAGTCTCCCTGCAAGGATGGCAAAAAATTCTGGATCCACCAACTCCATTCCATGGATCCAATCGGAATTAATCACACTGATTGGTAACCCTTTTAAACTACTAAGGTAATAAAATTTTCAAATTTACTATGTGATTGTGAAGTGCAAGGCGCCATTTGGCGCTGCCCCCAGAGGATTAAAAGGTCAGAATGGTGACCGTGGGGGGATTTGTGATGACGCGTCACCGACCAGCTGATCTAGTTCTTTATAAAAATGTTAAATGGTAGTAAAAAATTGCATTTTCAAATCAGTAACAGTATCGGGTAACATCAATTACAAAGTTGTGTCCCATATTACATAGTTACACACCTACACCTTTGGACAGTGAAATAACTGGTTTAAACCCCTTTAATAGTCACGTCGGTCAAACTGACATGAGTAGTTATCAAAAGTAATATCCACTTAGAGGCCAGAGAAGACAATTTTTGTAAAATTACCACTGAAATGACTGCCTCGATAACCAAGGCAGTCATTTTGGTGGTAAATTTTCAAAAATAGGCTTCTTTTGTCCTGCAAATGAACATTTATTAAGCCAACATCTTCATTTAATTTTCAATAACTGAGCCAGTCACTACAGGGGTAAATTTCCAAAAATAGTCTTCAGAGCTTTTTAATTGACATTCACTACTCAAATATTTTTATGATTTTTTTTATGAAGTCTTAACAATTAAAGGGTAATGACAGGCTCCACTACACTTACTCCAATATCTTTATGAGTCAGATGCTAAGCCTGATCTAGCAAACAGCCAAAATAAATAAACCTTCCCTATACATTAAACTCTATCCACCCTTTAATGGCCAAATTTGGTCGATAAAATTGAGCTATTTGCCTGTTGAATGTCCATTTATAGACCAAGAGAACACAATTTTTGAAAATTTATCACTAGAATGACTGGCTCGGTTATCGAGCCAGTCATTCCAGCAGTAAATTTTCAAAAATTGTATTCTCTTGACTTGTAAATTGACAGTCCACAAGACTATAACAGAGGCCAGTTTTGGCCGTCTTTACCAGTAAAGGGTTGATACGGATGTTAGCGCAGTCGCCACATTTTACAGGAAAATGTTTTTAGCAGAAATTACAAATTTTCCGGAAATAATAATTGCTGTCCTGTAATATGAAAATTTAGAGGAAATGTTAAATATCTTAAGAGCTTTGTATGAGATTGTAATTACTGATGAACAAATAACAGGACAGCTGGTTGAATCAATCATTCTTTTATTATTTACATAATACAGAATTTAGTTCTACCTAAATTTTCAAAAAGAAAAGAAAACAAAAGCCTTGACAAAATAAACAATATGATATATACAATATATTTATGTTTCTTTGACTGTTTGCTAAATACTTTAATATATGACTTCGCAGTATATAAAGAATTTAAAATTAAAAGTTAGTATATATTTAGTGTGTTTACACTATTAATAATAATAATAATAATAATAATAATAATAATAATAATAATAACTAGATTGCTATGTCGATGACGCGAAATCCCCACGTTCACTGCTTTGCACTTTTGAGCCTCCATAACCCACCCCCGGAGAAAGGCCCAAATCTAAGTCCTCTTGCACTTCGCAATCATATGGGTAACTTATATAACAAATTTGCATGAATTTCATCCAACAGCGTTGGAGGAGTTGCATTACAATCAATTTCATGGCCTTTTGACACCATCTCACAACCACAGTGGTGGTGGGGCCAAATGTAAATGTCCTCAGCAACTCCACCGTAATATGGGTAATTCATATACTAAATTTGGTTGACTTTTTCCGAGGAGTTGCATTACAAAAAGGAGTTGCATTACAACAAATTTGTTGGGGGAGGGGCCAAGTCTAAATGTTCTCAGGCACTTCACATTCATATGGGTAACTTACACACCAAATTTAGTTGAATTCCATCCAACAGTTTCGGAGGAGTTTCACTATCATCATTTCTTGACCTTTTGACCCCAATCCCAACCACTAAGGGGGGGGGGGGGCCGCGGGGCCAAATGTAAATGTGCCCATGCAATCCACATTGATATATGTAACGTACAGACCAAATTTGCTTGAATTCTATTCAACAGTTTCAGATGAGTTGCATTACAATCAATTACTTGACCTTTTCATCCCATTCTCCACCCACCCCTGGGGCGGGACCAAATGTAAATGTGCTCATGCACTCCAAATTTCTATAGGTAACTCGCACACGAAATTTTGTTGAATTCTGTCCAACGGTTTTGGACGAGTTGTTAAATCAATTTCTGCACATTAAAATTTAAACTTTTGACCCCTTCCCCAGATGCCTGGGTAGCGGAGCTAAATGTAAATAGCCTCTTGCACTCCGCAATCATATGGGTAAATCACACATCAAATTTAGTTGAATTCCGTTTAACAGTTCAGAGGAGTTGCGTTACAATTGATTTGACCTTTTGACCATTGCCACAACCCTTGGCGGCAGAGCCAAATGTAAATGTTCTCTTGCATTCCACTCTCATATGGGTACAAACATACAAAATTTGGTTGAATCTCGTCCAATGGTTTCGGAGGAGATGCGCTACAATTAATTTCCCGCACGCACGCACACACACACACACACGGGTTCCCCGGCATAATCCCCACTTTTCTTCGAAAAACATGAAGATAACTAGCATGTGCAGTCGATGACATGCAAGCGCAAATCCACATGCTTCTGTCAAAATCCAACATTGACATTCTGCACCACACTGGGAGTTAATAACAAGAGGCCCAAGAAGCCAACAGATATCTCTCAACTGAAATATTGACATTTTAGTAAAAAGGCATGTTCTACATGTAGAGCCCTATACATTTGTTTTGGAAGAAATTCAACAGTTCTGGGCAAAAACACAGAAATTTAAGTTTTAAATGTACAAGTTTTGAATACATATTATATGATCTAACATGCTCCATTTTGATTGGTCAATGGCGGCGATAGAGATTGCTAGCTATAGAGCGCTTATCCCCATACCTTCACTATGGGACAAGTTGTTCCCAAACGCTGGTGAAGCGAGTTTAGTAAATCATAAGGGCATCTGACTGGGTATTTTCAGATTTTGACGCTTTGAAGCAAGCTCAGCTGTTCTGGAGTTGTTTTTGCGAAAATTAGATCATCGAAGTCTCCACAAAATTGGACATCACATACACTGGTCATCGAAAACATTACTCAGACATATTTGGACAATATGAGCATTTCTGAAGCGTTGAAATGGCAGCCATGTTTCGTATACATCAACTTCACTTGAGGAAACTTTAATGACACTTATTCCTAACCATATTTTCCAAATTTTAGCCTGATCCATTCAGCGGTTCTCCAGAAGTTATTTTTGCAAAAACAAGGTCATCCAAGCTGGCCGCCGAACCACTTGGCCAATCAAGTTCAGTTGAACAAAATTGGTCATGCTCTTGTCCTAGATGATCCTTTACAAGTTTTTCATCGGGCAGGCAATTCAACCACACAGGGTCTCTTGAACAAGCGCGCTTCACATTTCAGCTATTGCCGTAGATGAAGTTGAGTTTCAAGTCTATCAGCCTAGAGGTCTAGGAGATTTTTAAACCAGTGGTTGATAAGTAGTTTTTTATGATTTTCTCAGAAATTTGCAGAAAATACAAGATATCCACCAAAATGCTACATTTTGATTGTAGATTTTGATTGATTCATTGCGGACATGTTTTTTTGACATATCACCTTACCATGGAAAAACTTTAATGCCATTTCGGCCCTAGTCATACATGTATCTGGCAAATTTCGGCCTGATCCGTTCAGCTACTGTTCTGAAGTAGTTTTCACTAGGTCCTCCAAGATTGCCACTGATCAATTTGGCAAATCAATTTCCCTTGGTTCCGCTCTTGCTATGGATCATATTTCATGAGGGTTGCATCGATCCCCCAAGGTTTCGGAGATTTTTTAAGGACATTTCACAGTGGGCCAAAATCCAAGATGACTGTCGGCCAAAATTGGCAAATTTTAAATCAGAATACCTAAAACCTATATAAACCAATTTCAGCTTCAAAATTCATAAAATAAAAATATCAAATATGGCTGCCAAAGACATTTTGACTGGTCCATGGCGGCCATATCTTTTTACTTATTAATTTCCCTTGAACAAACTTTAATGGCCCTTAGTCTCTAATCATATCTGCCAAATTTCGGCCCGACCCATTCAACATTTCTGGAATTGTTTTTGCGAAAGCTACGTCATCCTAGATGGCCGCGGAACTATTTGGCCAATCAAGTTCCCGTGAACAAACTTAGTTCAGCTCTTTCCCTAGATCCTATTTCATGAGTTTTGAATGGATGCCTTCGAAGTTTTAAAGATATTAAAAAAATCTGCCAAAATCAAAGATGGCCGCCGGCTTGGCTTAGCTCTTGCCCTAGATGATATTTCATGAGTTCTGAATCGATCCAAGAAGCAGTTTAGGAGATTTTTAAAGACATTTCTAAAAATCAGCCAAAATCCAAGATGGCCGCCAGTCAAATTGGCCGATCAGCTCCTTTTGAACAAACTTGGATCCCTATGCCCTAAGGACGCTTCCTGCCAAATATAGTTGAAATCGCCCCAGTGGTTCTTGAGAAGTCATTTAAAGAAAAAGTTGACGGACGAAGATGGACAAGTACATAGAATTAAATCTTTGATGAGAATCCGAGGTTGAAAACGTTTTTAAAAATTACTTTAATTCAAACTCCAGCAAGAACCATTGAGACCCTATTAAAGGGAAGACTGGATTAAGAAAATAAGCATAAGAAAACAAGCAAACAGACCGAAATGCACAAAAACATAACATTTCAGGCTTACTGGCACCTTTAGCAAAAGTACATATTAAAAACAAAATGTAAAGTTCTGTTAAAATGTCCTAGCTGTCTCACATTTTTAATAAGATCCCTGCAGTGTTGACAGGGCCGAGAAAACTAGGTCATGGTATGGTTGTGATAGGAGAATGACAGGGAATGGTATGTTCGGATAGGATAGTAATCATAGTACGTGGTAGAGTAGGTGAGAAAGTAGTCTTGTGCATGATAGTAGGTAGGAGAGTAGGCCATGGAAGTGATGATAAGATACAGTAGGTGCCATGGCGGGGCAGGAAAATAAGTCTGGGTCTATGTATATAACTAAGCAAGTAGCTAGAGGTCATGTTAGGGTAGAGGCCAGATGGGTATGGTATGATATGCCATGACGAAGAAAAAGGAGAGCCTACAACTATGTATGGCAAGATGACAGGGTAGGATATGGAAAGGCAAGGCATGGTAAAATAGGGTCGGTATGGCAGGAGTGGACATACAGTATATTGGGGAATAGTAAAGTAGGATATCAAGTTGGTTAGGGTTAAGTATGATATGCAGGAGGGAAGTAGCATTGGGTTGGAAATTTCTTGCTAGTTTAATGTAATATGGTAATTCCATCCCAGTTTGGCTAAAATTGGCCGAGGGATTACTGAGTAAACTATTAAACAATTTCTCATACATGTAAACGTTTGGAAAACCAAGATGACTGCCAAAAAAATGACCAATCAGATCTCTCTCTATATAAGTTCCGAAGCGAATGATAATAGGATCCTTTCAGACAATTTTGGTTGAAATCAGACAAGTGTTGAATGAGTAGTATTCTTTTTAATGACTTCCCTAAATTTAAAGAAATTCAAGATGGCTGTGGGAATAATTGACCAAATAGATTTCTTTATACATGTTTGGAAGTCTATCGTTACAGCTTGTTTTCATTTCAGCCAAGTTTGGTTTAAATCAGCGCAGCAGTTAATGAGGTGTAATCTTTTAACCCTTGAATATGTTCAAGAAAATTTAAATCTTTTCAAAGAAAATGTCAATTTGCAGACCAAGAGAAGACTATTTTTGGAAATTTAGCATTGGAATGACTGGCTCGATAACCGAGCCAGTCATTTTAGTGCTAAATTTTCAAAAATAGTCTTCTCTTGGTCTGCAAATTGACATTTCTCAAGACGACTTTTGGCTGATATGAGTGCTAAAGGGTTAAACAAAGTGGATGGACAGTCACTATGACCTAAGCTCAGATTGCCTTTCAGGCCATGTGAGCTAATAATGCCAGTGAATACATACTTTTACTGTGAAAACGTAGGACTTCCTAAACAAGTATCTTCTCACAACATAATTGATGTATCAAATTGGATACAAATCCATGCAGGCTTCTAACGCTTTACTCCAGAATCCAGATTTTGTTTCTACATGTATGAACATATTTTGTCGAAACGAAATCCCTAGCATGTCTTCACGCACAGTATTTATGTATTAAATTTCAAGGGATTCCATGCAATATTTCTAGAGTCCTACTCCGGAAAATTAATTATTTAGGTGAGATAACGATGGCAAATATGGATGTAATGAATGGAATTAGGTGAAATGTAATCAAAACTAATTAGTTTTTCTGACAAGATATTGTTGTAGCAGCCCTGACAGTTAGCTAACATAGTGTGTACATTTGATCAACCACTTTATCTGTGATTTCTTTTTTCACGAGAGTTTATACTTATTATCACGAATACTCGATGATATATGCTAACACATGTATGTCTAACTGGCTCAATTCAACACAATTTAAAATAAACCTGCCCCTAATAAGCAGGTAGCTAGCTCTGTCATACTAGCACATGTGTAAGCACTCGCACGGATAAACTGCACCGGCTGACACACAATGAAAATGATCATGGCAACAATTCGGCAACTGGGGCTTTCGGCAACTGGGCTGGAGAGGCCGGGACGTATGTGTGGCGGTAAGTATCAAATATCGTGAAAGAAGAAATCCCAGATTTCATTTATTTCACTTCAAGAGTATATTTACCATCACGATTACTTTATGATAAAACCAGAATGTGTAAGTGAATTTGGAGGGAGACAGACATGTTCACATGACCTGCTGTTCCCTGGAAGTAAACAGATGAGGAGCCGATACTGAAGTTATCCTGAGATCGTCGCTTTGCAAAATGCGCTCCATCCCCTTTTAAAACCCGTTAACACTCATATCAGCCAAAGATGGCTTCAGCACGGGTCTTGAAAAAATGCCGATTTGCAGACGAAGTCGATTTTGAAATTTTACCACTGGAATGACTGGCTTGATAACCGAGCCAGTCATTCCAGTGGTAAATTCTCAAAGTCTTCTCTTGGTCTGCAAATCGACATTTTCTATGCGAAAATTGAGATTTTCTTGAACAAATTCGAGGGCTAATGACTTAAATCATCGCTAAAGAGGGTTAGTCATGTCACAAATAATGGTGGGTAAAACTTGACTTACAGTGCCACTGGGCTACCATCACAATGCCCTTGACACAAACTCCATTGAATAGAGCCGTGGAGGCCACTACACCGCGGATACTCATGTGAGCCTTGGCCAAATCTACTTGCCTACCGGTTGCAGATTTGTGGCAAAATTGAATACAATTCACATTGAAATGGTAAGGACCCTTATGAGAATCACTGAACGGATTAATGCCCAGACTGGACACCAGGCTTTCGAGTTTGAATCAAATCTTGCTAAAGCAGGCAATATTATGGGATGACTAGGGTATTTCAAAGACTGGTCTTTAGCCATAAAATTAGGTCTAGGTAGAAGCTTAAGGCCTACCCCTGTCACCACAAAACGACTAGGTTCAGCTGACAAAGCATGAATTTCACTTCTTCGTCTAGCTGAAGCTGCAGTGATAAGAAATACAGTTTTAAGTGTTAACAATTTCACAGAAATAGCACTTAGGGATTCGAAGAGTTTATCAGCTAAGACTTGTAATACTAGATATAAGCTCCAAGATGGAACCACAGAAGATTCATGAGTCTCAAGTTACCCATGCCTTTAATTAATATATTTATTTTCATTTCCCCTTGGGCAAGCAAGGAATAACAGTCATTACGGCTGACTTGTATCCAGGTATAGAGTTAGGCTGAAGGTTATGAGCATCATATAGGTAACAGAGCAAATCAGCTACTAAGTACTTTCACTTCAATATTGCGGCCTAATAGATAACACGCAGGGCAGATTTGACAAAATATGAGCTTAAAAAGTAGGGCTGGGGCGAACATTCGAACAATCGCGAACTCTGGGAAGACGAATCATATTCGAACATTTATTTGACAAATCTTGTGGTTCGCGAGCCATAAAAAAAATTTTTTTTGGCATGTATTTTCCATCTGTCTAAGGCAAATATACGGAAATCATGACGAAAACGATTTATTGGCTAAATACTTGGTTATTTTTATTAATATTAAGAAGTTTATTTCATAATTTAACCGTAATAGAATGCACAAAAACATATTTGAGTGAGAAATACATTCAATATACAGGGGAATCGCCATGCGCTAGCGATATCATCGTCATCTAATTATCATAATGTAACCAAGTCGGCCGGGACGAAATCTCCCAAGTGAACCAAAATCACACCAATAAATATGCTGCCGAATGCATAATGCTGATTAGGAAATAGTGAATTTATAGCTCAAAATGTTTTAAAAACACCATAATCTTTTTTATCATATAAACAAGTCTTCTAGCCCATTCCATATTTTTCGATATGAGCACACGTGCCATATTCAACGGAGTATTTTTATTGGCTGTTGGGTGCGCAACCCATTTAACTCGACCAATTAAAACATCGATTGATGTGAGCGTGACGTGTAGGGAGTACTACGCGGTACTATTTTACTATGATTTGTCATTCATGAAACGTCATCGCAAAATGTCATCGTTTGACAGTTTATCAGTCGGCAGCGAAGTAACAATTGATGGTCGTGGCTCTGCAATAGTCTTAGAAGAAAAGTGTAGTTTACGGCTGACATCGCCAGATTTTGTGTTTGTCACTATATTTTGCTGCACATTCAGTATCTGTTATCAAGTAGTGGTGCGTCACAGCGGCGGTATCGATTTCACGAAAATCAACAATGAGAAATCAGATAAAAGTCACATCAGCACCTATTGGCAAATGTTTCAAAATTACAGTTTATATGACAAATAAAATCTCAAACTCGGTCACTTTTCATATCACTATTATGAACCCCGTTGAAAATTATGGTTTATTTGGGAGGCCTCCAGTCCCGATATAGTTCAGTGGAATGCAAATTGGCCTTCCAACATCAGAAGAGATTTAACCTCATTTTATTTCTTATGTTGAGTTGGGTGATTTTATGTTGGTCGGACATATGCCAATACAATGACTTGTCAGTTTGAGTATTATTTCATCATTTAAGAATGATACACCTAAGATTTAAAAATATTACATAGAATTCAATTATTAGACACAATATAGCCCACAATATTGGTTATTACAATATGGCGAGAGGAAATAGCGGGTGACTCTTTGCTGATATCGCACTTTTAGGCTGAATTTTATGTCCTGGAGGCCGTTCTGATCCAAAATTCTGATCCCCAAAAACGTGATAAAAGTTTATATTAATACATAATATGCACCGCACCCCCTTTATTGCCTTGATTAAAATGACCAACAAAATTGCGCAATATATACAGGAATCTATGGTACCTGAATAGATGCTTCCACTGGATTAAAACATCTTGTCGAGCACCTTTCTGAAAATCTGTTATCTTATAAATATATTCCCTGGAGATTGACCCACATCTGGCATTGACCAAGAAATTGGCTGCTTGCTTAGAAAAGCCCTGCTTAATTGCAGATTTCTTGACAACATCCATGCAGTCAATTGGAACATTGATGGATTGTTGTGCAGTCTTGCCCTGGAAGATTATGTTGTCCATCACAGGCAGAGGAAACGGATTGCAGACCAGAATTTCCAGCAGATCCGTATACCATGATCACCTTGGACAATTCGGGGCGATTAGACGCACTTGGCATTCCTACAGTTTGATTTTAGGAAGAATTTTTGGAATCAGGATTGCTGGTGGATATGTGTATATGCATACATTCCCTCCCAGCTGATAGCTAGTGCATCTGTTGCTATAGGGCGTGGATCCAAAATCGGAGAGACGTATGTCGTCATCTTCGCATTCCTCTTTGTTGTGAATAGATCTATGTTGGCTTGCTCCAATGGTTGAACAGACAATCTGCCACACATTGATTCAGTTGCCTCATCAGTGGCGGCTGATTGCTTATCCAGTATGCTCATCCTGTGGGTCAAGGAGTTCGCTAGGAGATTTAGCCTTCCCGGAATATAAGCTGCTTTCAGATTAATCCCATGATCTAGGCACCAACAAAGCAGTTTCCATGTCATCATGCAGAGATTGTCAACTTCGTTCTGCCCTGGCAGTTGATATAAGTCACTACTGTTGAGTTGTCTGAACGAACAAGAAAGATCTTTCCCTGGACTTGCTTGAGAAAATGTTCCAGTGCTAAGATTACTGCTCCCATCTCTAGTAGATTGATGTGTTCTGTTGACTGTTTCAGATTCCAAAGCCCTAATATTTTGGATTCTTCCAAGCAAGCTCCCCATCCCTCCATCGACGCATCGGTATACAATGTAATTTCAGGGTCAGGAAGGGACATCAACCCCGCCAGGAGATTTTCTCTTTTCATCCACCATTGATGGTGGTGAATAAGAGGTTTCAACACCGAGACCTTTCAGCACAGTGAGCCTGCACTCTGGGTCAACTGTGTCATGAGAAATAACTGGATAGGACACCTGCGCAAGACTGCGAGTGGTATGACTGGCGCTACAGAGACCATCAACCCCAGCATTCTCAAGTAGACCTGTGCCAGGACACAGTGACTGTTGTGTTTCCACTCTTTTCTGAGATGGATAAACATATCCTATCTCTAGATCGAAGAAAATGCCCAGGTAACCACTCTTCTTGGATAGAAACAGATCTGATTTCTGGTAATTTATTATCCACTCTAGGTCTATCAAAACTTTGACAACTGTGAAGATTGGCTGATAAACTCTGTTTCATGTGTGCTTTTAACAGCCAGTCTATGTACAGGTGGACTGCTTCGTTTCTCATGCAGAGGCATGTTATGATAGCAAGGACAAACCTGGTGAAGACCCCAAACTAGCCGTCAAAATTCCAAATGGAAGTACAGTGAATTCCTATTTGCGGCCCTGGAATGCAAATCTCAGGTACCGTCGAAAACTCCTGGCTATGGGAATGTGAAAATATGCATCCTTTAAATCTATGGATGCTGTCCACATTCAGGTTCTCAATCCTCCCAACACTGTCTTTACTGTTTCCATTTTGAAACTCGGTGTGAGAATGAACTTGTTGAGTGGCTTTAGATTGAGAATTGGTCTCCACCCACCGGTGCTCTTTGCCATCAGGAACACAGCTGAATAGAATCCCAGAGATTTGTCTGGGAAGACTGAACTGCTTGTTTCAATATGAGGGATTGTATTTCTTCCTCTATACACAAATGCTGAGCTGGATCTCTTGGAATGCGAGTCCTGATAGGAACTCGATATAGCATCGGTGGCGTATCCAGTCAGGATGGTACCCGGCTGAAGGCCACTGTAAGACTGAGAGGTCCTGTGTCATCCACTTGCACTATTGGATGTGGCTGGCCAGACAACCTCCTACAGGCCCATCTGGGGGCCGAGGAAGAAACCAACAATCCAAAAGTGGTGCTAACTCAAGAGTTGTTCCCAATGGCACCCTGATTCTCGCAGGAACAGCGCTCTCAGGCAACATTCCCCTCCAAGTGTCACGCTCACCTCGCGTTGAGGGCTGCCTTGCACATTGCGGGTATGGAGCCTGCTCCCCTGCTGGCCTACGCAGGTGTGGCCTACATTGCGCAGGAGATTGTACTCTCACATGGCCACCTCTCGGCTTCAGTTTCCCGTGGACCTCGAACGCTTCCTACCAGGAGTTCCAGCTTGAAATGCCCACTAGCACGCATCAAACCAGTGCTCCTCGGTAGCCACCTACCTGTGACATCTCGACGAGTCTGGACTGCCAAGATGTGCCCACCTTCTGAGGGAGCAAGTGTTCCAGATGGATTTATGGTAGGCGGGTCGATGATGATGCAACAGCCACGCAAGCCATATGGACCCATGAGGGCCAACATAGCTTCTACCATGGCTGCTCCAAGAGCCGGAGCCATGGAACCATGAGGGGTCACTATTTTGGAACTGCAGTCCATAATGTCCATACAAAATCTCTCACTTAAATGAGGTATTTTGTATGCAGCCATCTGCGCCTACCAGGTCAACCTGCTGAGCCGTGAACATTACCCCAACACAACCATGGTTTCTGGCTCATCGGCTTGGCCACAACCAAGCAAGGCTTCCTCTTCACCCTCCTCAGTAAAGAATACTGATTTATCTAAGGGAGGAAACTTGGCCTGAGGAAGGGTGGTGCCAGTGGAGGAAGCGGCACCAGGGTTGGTGGCTCAAGATCTGGCGGTAAGTACCTGGCCAAGCTCACCGACCATGGCCCAAATCAGTGGCCTGTTTAAAAAAACGGGACTGGACGACCTTCATTTCGCTCATCATCTCAAATTTGAAGGCTTCCATGTCAGGCAAAGCTGACATGGCCCGAGCCTTTCTCTTCCAACCTAAACCATATTTCATGTTCTCAGCAAGCTTTTCTTGCTCTTGGAGAACAGCGGCAATTGATCACAGGTGCTACACCTGAGATCAAGGTCACACGTGCTGCACCTGGAGCACTCATGACCACAAAATCACTGCTTAATGAAGCGGTGGCAAACAGAAAAGTTCTCAGCAATTTTTTAACATACAAACTGACAATTAGTTTTTAGTCGCTAGAAGTTAGCCATTAGTTAGATTAGTAACAAGGAAAATAATTAAGAAAGGCTACTGATAATAAACTTTGAAACCTAAGAGAAAGTTGCATAGTCATTAATAGATTAGTAATTAAGTAAGGGACCAATTATTATGACTTATTTTCATTATGGGAGAATACTCATTAATGGAAAAATAATCAAATATATTGATCTCCTAGATACAATACAAAATGATTATTATCCAGTACTTTCGCACGCACGCACACGCACGCACGCACGCACGCACACACACACACACACACACACACACACATCTGTCTCCATTCTCATATCTAGGGAAGACCTAAGATGTGGGAAAGGATAGTCAAATGAAAAACAATGTCACCAAGATTGAGGTGCATGAGAAAGGCTTGACAAGCACAACACTTTCAAGAATAAATCTAGAGAAGCCCTCCTGCAGCCTCCCTACCTATCAGCAACATATGACGTCAAGGCTAGTGAACCAATGGTGCATGCTTGAGAGAATCGCTGGTGTGAAATGCATACCTTATTTAGGAATTCAAGGGGGGGGGGGAGGGATGTAAAGGTTTCTTTTACAGACCAATACTATGTCTTCAATAATTAACTAGCAGGGAAGGAGCTAGGGCACAGCGATTACTAATAGATGGACCTCACCCGTACAATGTCCATGGAATCAAAAAAGCATCAGCTTTTGTCGGCTTTTGTTTCTACAAGAATTGTTAATACTTACCAGATGTACTATTATGATAATGTTTATTATCTAGTCTAGCTCAAAATAACCAATTAAAAACTCCGCACTCTCCATGGTCCTGCCCATACTGTGTCCGGGAATTACCATAGCCGCAGGTACCGAGTCAATTCCCAATCACAGTCAGATTCGGCTTATGTTTGTCTTGACAAACAGCGAAAGCAGCTCAGCCTCACCACAGCAGGGCGGCTTAGACAGCCCATAGTACATCTGGTAAGTATTAACAATCTTTGTAGAAACAAAAGCGGATGCTTTTTTGATTCTACTTCGAATAATACTTACCAGATGTACTATTATGATAAACTCCGGATTTCGACAACCAAGAGACTTCCATGGTCTAGACCGCGCTCCCCTTCACACCCCCCCCCCCCTCATTTGTCTGCACAAATTCCAGAGGGGAGGCAACACCCACTAGACCTGTGTCAGCCCCAAGTCTCAGCTAGGGCAGTCCAGGAGAGTGCAAAGTAGGGCTAGGTGGTCACCGTCTCACGGATTTTTATGGCGACGGTTTAAAAATCATTACGAAAATAAAACCGAAAAACCGTCCGTAAGATCGCCATTGCGCAAAATCTGGTGACTGTCCTAAACTAGTTTGTTCTTGACTTGCAGTTTAATATTATCATCTAGTGTAATCATGTGCTACTAGAGACATAAAATACAGTCATCTATAACTATTAGCTGTGGGAAAGCAAGGGTGTTACGAAATCCCAACAGTTCGGCCGAGGACAACCCTCGGCACAACGACGCTATACAATGAACTCCCAATCCAAACAAATCATTATTTCCCTTAGATTTCGACAAACATAAAATGATCCATCACGGACTAAGGCATACGAGACAAATTGCTTGAACGCCTGAGAAATGTAAATGATTAAGTCGCTTCTTACGTTGGCGGAGTAGTTACAAGTAAAATACACCTCTTAGCCTCTCAAATACGAGACGGCGTAATGTGATTGGTTGTTAACAAATTCTTCCACCGGGATATTCACTACCATCGATTTTATGAATGAAATTCGTAGTATTTTTTATCACATGACTTTTCTGCTCGATAGGCGTTAGAATCACATCGTTTTGTTTTACGGCCCGGTCTTTTTCGTCATCGTATATCTTCAAGTACGGAGTGTTGATTTAAGTAGATTTAAGCTAGATTCATGAATCATGACATATGAACTTCGAAAAATAGTCAAACACATTTTTTGTGAGAATTCTTGAGGCGCGATTTCCGGGAAATGACTACTCTCTAGTTACGTGCTGAATGACATTCACCCGCTTGAACGACAGTTTATCGAGGAGTATTACTAAATATTGAGTACTTGAATACAAACACATGACTTACTAGACTAGATCATACTGTAGGTGGTTATACAAACTCTAACCATATGTGCGGTACTCTACTACGAGCCTAAACTCGCTCTCATATCCAGGTTCCTACTTACACGCGTTAGATTTTAATACGCTTTCGAAAATAGTTACCTAATAACAGTGTTGAAAATCAACATTTTAGTAGTCAGTGTTATTTTCACGACATCACATGAACCAGACTTTATTTATTTTAACTACTATTTTGAGATAGATCGCGTCAAAGTGAGCAGTCGTACGTAGTTACTGTTCTAATTTCATTGGCAATTTACGTCAGTCAATCCGCAAAACACATGTACTGTAGCCAATGAAATCGGCATATTTTCCTATTTCAAATTATTTTCGATCATTCTAACCCCTTAAACCGGTATTTCATTAATACCGGTTTAATTAGTGATACCGTCACCGGTTGTCTTTTAGGCCAAACTGCCCAGCCCTAATGCAAAGAAGCTACTACAACTTCTAATTTTGAAAAAAATATCAGTATATCGATTAGATTATCAAATTTGAATGAGTCTAATGTCTGTTGCAATGAATAAGATACTCTTGAACCAGACTTTTACTTAATCAGTCTGGGAATTTGACTGTAAGTAAATAAATATTAGTCACTTAATCTAAGAAAACACTCACCATTTTCTGAGTGCTTCGTCTTTCTTGATCATCACAGGAGCTCCGCCCAATCCACGGTCGTTCTCAGATAATGTGCATCACCATTGCTCAGTGCATGTGGAAGACCCCTACGATATATGCATAAATAGTGGTCGGACATGGCTTTAGTTTATATTCAACAAATTGGCGACGGCTACCAGATTAAGTGTGCTGGAGATATCGCGAAGGTAGAAATCAGTGAATGATGACTCGGCATGCCACTGTGCTACGGACATCACCTCCTCTAAAGAGACACCCGTATAAAGGGCCGATGCTGCTGCTAGTGCTCAGATTTGATGGGCGTTCGCACGATAAATCTGCTTTCCTGTTGCGATTTTATGCGGCATCTGAATAGCATCGACTAGATGAGGAGCTTTGAGACATAACCACAGAGATTTCGGGTCATCTCTTCACTCCTCATTACGTTTCTTATACATTTTCAGACATCTGACAGGACACCAAGCAGAAGAGTTTGGGTCATGCCTAATTAAACTTGGCAAATTGATCGGCTGTCCTGGATATTTAAGTGACTGATTCTTTGCCAGGAAACAAAGACGTGGTAATAATCTTAAACCTTCACCCGTAACGACAAAACGGTCTTGTTCGGCAAAAAGCGCATGAATTTCGCTTCTCTCGCCGAAGCTGTTGCAACCAAGAAAACTGACTTAATAATTACCAGTTTAATATCTGTAGATCTAATTGGTTCAAAGGGAGCATGCCCTAAAACCTGTATAACAAGAGATAGACTCCATGCTGGAAAAGGAATTGGCTATCTAGGTCGCAAATTGCTCATTCCTTTAATAACTTCATTTAAAGTGTCATTCTCCACTCCTACAGTGGCCAGACTGGGAACAACTGAAGCTAATGCAGACTGATATGCTGCTAGGGTTGAAGGTACAAGTTTGTCAACCTCGTATTACTGACAGATAAGATTAATATCTCTTCCCTTACACCACTCTGCAAATTTGTTGTTCTAAAATTATATGTCTTGGTGGTTGACCCTCGTTTGGCTGTGACAAATTTCGCTGCTTGCTCAGAAAAGCCACCCTCAATTGCTCGCTGCTTGATAACATCCATGCAGTCAATTGGAACATCTCCGGTCTGTCGTGGAGATACAGACCTTTGTTCTGAAAAATCAGACGGTCCAGCAGATCCGTAAACCATGATCGGCCTGGCCAATGAGGGGCGATCAGTAGTACTTGGCATATGCCCTCTCTTTTCTTTGCAAGAACTTTTGGGATGAAAATTGTTGGAGGATACGCATACGCGTACATTCCCTTCAAACTTATCGCTAGTGCGTCTACTGCTAGAGCTAGCGGGTCCGAGATCGGTGACACGTATGTGACCATCTTTGCGTTTCCTTTCATCGCAAATAGATCCACATTCGGCTTGCCCCAATGTTTGAAAAGAACCTCCTGTACCGACTGGTTGAGCTGCCATTCCGTTGGATGACAAACCGTCCTTCGACTGAGAGCATCTGCTAGGATGTTCATCTTCCTGGAATGTGTGCTGCCCGAAGAATAATATTCCTCTCTTGACACCACAGCAGAAGGTTGCATATCATCATGCACAACTCTGGTGATCTCGGCCCGCCTTGGTGGTTCAAATAAGATACCACTGTGGAGTTGTGTCCTTACTAGGACAATCTTGTCTCGGATTAAGTTCTCAAATTTTCGAAGTACTATTGCCACCGCTAATAATTCGAGAACATTTATGTGTTTTTGCGCATTGGTCCGATCCCATTCCCCTGACACAGATTATCCAATACTGCTCCCCAACCCGTCGTCGATGCATCTGTGAAGGTGGACCTCTGCGGTTGAGGAGGTTGTAGAGGAACACCTCGCAGGAGATTCTGTTCTGATAACCACCACTGAAGATGAAATATCAATGGTTCTTTTACTGGAATCCTCAGAGATAACAGACCCGTTCTCTGAGACCAGAATGACATTAAGTACATCTGAATCAGCCTGCGTCTGAGTGCCGCATAAGGGACCACCTTCTCCAGAGATACTAGTAAACCCAGTTTTCTGAGAAATTGACGCGCCGTCAGATAGGCTCCTAGAGAAACTGACTCTAGTACTGCAATCAAGCTCTTGGCTTCTGATTTCTCTAGATTCACAATCCATCCTAGATCCTTTAACATGGCTAGCACTGCCTGGATATTGTTGCGCAGAATGACTGCATTCCCTGCCTTCAGCAGCCAGTCGTCTATGTAAGTATGAACAGCTATGTTTTTCCTGCGAAGATAAGAAGTCATGGCGAGAACCACTTTGGTGAAGACCCTCGGGGCTGTGGCCAGACCAAAAGGAAGAGCATTGAATTCCCAAAATTTGTCTTGGAACGCAAAGCAAAGGTATTTCTGAAAAGGAACTGACATTGGAATATGAAAATATGCATCCTTCAGATCTATCGATACTGCCCACATACCTTTTCTCAGCCCTGTCTTCACCGCTGCTACAGTCTCCATCTGAAACTTTGGAGAAAGAATAAAATTGCTCAACGGTTTGAGGTTGAGAATCGGTCTCCATCCTCCGGTGCGTTTCGGAACGAGGAAATTTATCGAATAGAAGCCCAGGGAGGACCGATTGTGGACTAAATGAATCGCATTCTTCTACTGAAGATCTAGGATTTCTGAGCAAATGGCATCTAGACGATCGGATTCCCTTGGAACAGGAGTCCACACTGGAGTCGATGTTAACGGAACTAATGATTGACGGATGAGCCAGTCCGGTTCATAGTCGTTTCTTAGTCAATGACAGACTAAACAATCTTGCACGACCTGTTCCCACTGGTTTGAGAACAGCTGAAGTCTGCCTCCGACAGTAGGAATCTGCACACAGCTCGCGGTCGATATTGCGCGATAAGACGTTAATTCTCGACTCCCAGCGTTCCTGGCGCCACCAGAACGGGTCTCGCCGGAAACTCGTCAGGACCATCCACCACGGCCACCTTGCACCTTCTTGGAATATGATGGCCCAGGACCGCCGCCACGGCTATCCTTATGGTAGCCGCCGCGACCCGAGCCGCCACCCTTCCTATCATCTTCATACGGCCTCTTATTAGAGGACTTGTATGAAGATGAACGGCCAGGTTCTTGAGAACCGGATGCCCATCGGCCAGGTTCTTGAGAACCGGATGCCCGATGGGCATCACGGCCAGAAGGACGATCTTTGGCGCTGCCTCTGCTGCTCCTATCGGTGCTGCTTGTAGGACTGATGCGGCGGAGTCCTTTTCGTCGACTTCCACAACTTGCCGACATCTCATGCTCTGCCACCATAGACGCAACTTTCGAGCCGCCAAACAAGCCCGACCAATGAAGGGCGCAGAAGATAACGCAGCCCTCATCTCTGTTCCTGGTTCTACACAATCGAGAACCATTCTCCTCCGCTCTGCCAATGATCTAGTGATCACCCTGGCCAGGCAATCCTGGGACAAGCGCATGGTGTCCTGGACAACTCCGGGAGCAGCCTCTGGCACTTCCGCCATGCAGGTCAGCATACCCTGCAGGACGGTGCATCCGTGCAAGAGCAGCCATAGCCGCTCTCGCCGCATCCTCAATGAGAGTTAACTCATTGAAGGGATCCTTGTTAGCCTGGGAAACCAGCTAACGGCCTATTCAGCGCTTCTCTTTTCCTGACTGAAAGCTGAGGAACACAAGCACACTGGTGGTAGGCCTGCTTCGGAAAGCGGACCCTACTCCTTATCCCCTTAGGGGCCTCGGGCAGAGAATACTCCGGCTGAAACAGATGGTACGCCTTGTCAGAAGTCTGAGTGTCCAAGGGCAGAGTCGGTATGGCCAAAGAGCCACTCGACTGAGCGCTAGCCGCACGCTCTGACATCCACTCCATCGCCAGATCGTGCCGAGATCGCTGAGCCGGTGTCAACCCGAGATGGTCGGACATCCAGCCAAGAACCCGCACCCATTCAGCATGCAAAAAAGATGATTCGTCCATCTATGGACTACCATTCTCATCTTCCTTCTCACTCTTGGATCAGAAGGACACCGACGATCCATGCTGAGACCGACGGACCAAACTTCCCATTCAAAGCGGGTACGTGGCTCGACTACTTGCGACTCCAGTAGATAGCGAATCGCCAGACAGGGAATCACCGCAATCCATCGGCTCCAGCATGGGAGCTGGGACTAGAGCCATTACTACGGCAGGAGCCATCATAACTGCATCCGTGATGCGGACGGGAGCCGCATAACACGGCTCTGACAGCACTCCGGACTGAGCGAAGTCCGGGTGAAAAATGCCAGACGGAACATTGACCTCTCCACACGGTTGACAAATCTGTACAAAAACCTGTGGGTGACCCACGGGAAGTAACGGAATCTGTCACCTGTGAAAGCTCCGGCATGACAGAGTCTTCCATCAGGAGGATATCTTCTTCCTCCGCCGTCGGCTCTTGAGCCAAAGCAATAGGAAGGACAGGTGCATGTCCCTCCGCAGAACTAGCCGGATCACCGATAGGTAATCCTGCACCAGCCTACATGGACAGGACCATGGACTGAAAGGACTCAAACTTCGCCTTGAATTGGGCCATCCAAACACCCAAGGCCGAGTCCATCTGCTCATTCAGGCGCTCTTTCAGACCTTTGACTGACGCCTGATCCACTTTGGCCGCCTTGTCCCTCGCGATTCTCTCCAAACGCGCATGCCGATCGCGATCAAATTCCACCACCAACTCCGATGACCACTTCACGCATATATCGCAAGGGCTTCCAACTTTGCATTTCGCGCAGGCAACACAGTGATGTCCCGAGAACTTCCACTTCATGAAGCGGTTACAGCGTGAGAAAAGCGTATTAGACTGGGCCTTGCCGTGCCCCTTCACCTTCTGCGAACACAGAATAAGAATTAAAATGCTGCTCATGATAATATGATGACAAGCAACACGCACAATTTACTTGATTGTATTTTAAAATTACTTAAAAACATTAACTTTCTCTTAAATTAATGATAACCAAGTTTTAGGCAGGAAATATTTGAAAATTTTTAGAGTGAAAATTTAATAAACACGACTTGGTATTAACTAATGTTAAAATAGCCAAGAAAATAAGACCGATCGCTACAAACACCCTCGACAGTGAAGCGAGAGCTAAAGATCAGCTTAAAACAGAGTGCATAGACATGACAAGCCAAAACAAAACGTTAATCATGGGCACCGCCATCTTGGCTACGGGCGCATCTATCTTGGAAGGAACCGAGTGGCAAGAAAAATTAACCGAGTACCCGGATAAGACTAAAACGTTAACAGGTAATGGCTCCATCAATGGCTACCATTTTAAGACAATGTGCCAATTTAAGGAAATTTCAAACAGTCATTACGACATGAATGTATTAATTCTAGATTGATACAACCTGCCCCTGTGATGATTTTCCTTTCCCTTCCATTATGCCAGCGATCAAATCGTGCGTAGAATTCTCAAAACGCAAAAATTCAAGCTAAATTACGACTCAGAAAAACGTGACTAGTCGAGCAAAATAGACGAATCTGACTCTGATTGGGAATTGACTCGGTAGCTGGGGATATGGTAATTCCTGGACATAGTATGGGCAGGACCATGGAGTGTGCGCGGAGTTTTTAATTGTTTATTTTGAGCTAGACTAGATAATAGACATTATCATAATAGTACATCTGGTAAGTATTTTTCGAAGTAGAAACACATTACTCAAAACCAAGTAGTGAAATAAGCCATATTCTGACACTAAATATGACTTTCAACTCAGATTTTTATAATCCCGAAAATAGGTGACACTATGCATGCTACCTAAATAAGAAGAAACAACTGATGTGCAATGCTGCCATCCACCGTGTCACTTCTAGAGGTGTAGTGATTTCATCTTGAAACGAGAATTCTAGTGTTATCACTTTAAAAAAAATTAATTTCTTAGATTTTGTAGAATTTAACCAAGCTCTAACAAAGACATTATGCGAATTATATCCATTTCAGGATTGTGTTGTGTCAGCTGGCGCATGTGCGGCTTGGCTTGCGCATGTGTCAGTCCGACAGCTAGGCTACTGTCTATTACGGGCAGGTTTACTTTAAATTCTGTGTTGAATTGAGCTAGGTAGATATATTAGCATATATTAGAGCATTGATGATGGTAAAAATACTCTTGGAAGTTAAAGTTTTGATAGCTGGGGTGATAGCTAATGGAACAAACAATCACGCTCCACATACTGATAATCCAGGCACTGATGAGAGACGTGCAGAGGTTTTATTCTGTGCTAGACAGTAAGAAACCACACATAACTCTGACATGATCCAAATGGATGACGTTATAATGGAAATCATCAAGGATTTTAGGGATAATGTTTCTCACTCATGATTCAAACATGTCAGTGTGTCAAAGCCATGCGATTTGATTTTAAAATCTCCTTAAATCTCATTGCAACTGTTTGAAGTTTACCTCAGCACTCTCAACAATGCAGACAAAAAGCTTGGTGCAACTACATATGTAATTCCGGCTACTCAGTGTTTATGTAGCTTTCTGGCTAATATGCTATAATATCAATTTATGTGCATGTGGATGTGTTTCTTTGCAGGTGAAATCCCGATGTGACATGCACACATTTCTTATTTCTACCACTCAAACTAGACACAGGATTTATATGTAGGTGAGCACTAGCTAGACTATTACAGCAGCTTAATCACACATCCAAATAACATTATTTACAATAAATATTTCGTTTCAACTTATTTACAATATTTGTCTTTATAAAAAAAGATAAGTTAGAAAAATTAAATGTGCTTGTGTTTGCAGATAAAATCTCCTGATAAAGTTTATATGCATGATAACAACCTCATGTAGTAATAAGTCCCTGAAAATGATGATAATATCTATGATTTCAAGGTCTAAGTCTAATATGATTTCAACAACTCCCTGCATTACAGATACAAAGAAGCAGGATTTCAACAGGTAAATTGTGGAAACAAAATTTGCCAAAATGTTGTTGCTGCCCTCGGCAACATGAACATTCAATTCAGGTAAATTTTCCCACAAAAATAAGGATTTTACCTACATTAAAGCTCAGAAATAACTTAACATGTTTCTAAAATAAAATGTACCGTTGAATATTTTGAACATATATGTAGTTGGATCGGAATCCATTGCTGCCTTTGTATTCCAATCCAGTTATGCTTAAAATATTTAACAGAACATTTCTAACTAAAATGTGTTTGGTTTTGTCTGGAAACATGTTAACTTTATTTAACTTATCTGTACACGTGTTGCATTGAACACATACTATGCAGGATGAAATGGGTAAAATAGGCGGAATAATAAGGGCTTTTTATCAATTGAGGATGATTATATATAGGATTTATGCTATTTCATAAACAAATTCTGTATATATGCCCAATCCTTTATGGGCTGACAGCACACACTTGTGTTACTGTTCTACACTTATGTTTGGCAGACACAAAATGATCAGGACTAAAAGTCTGAAGCCAATCATAGCTACCTCCTGAATAGTTGTACAGACAATCACTCCAAGTAATCCCACTGCTGATGTTCTCAGTGGTCACCATGGACACCCCAAACCGGTAGTTCTCTGCTTGGACGCCAGCGAATGGTAGATAAATCAGATGGTCAGACACATTGCCTGGCAATGTCACGAATTGATAGTTTTTCTGCAAATAAAATGAAACTTGACCATAATGACGGGAAATCATCTGTCACTCAAGTAACTGATGTCATTTAAGCAAATAAGTCACTAGTTCCATAATTTCACACTCAAAAAGAGAATGTGCCATCGGTGGCACACCATTTCTAATCCCCATGATTTTGCCATCTTTGACATTCTCCCCACCCCATCCCACCATAGGGGCACAGTCTAATGAAAACATTGTCTTACAATCCTCAATCATATACCAAAATTTGCTTGAATTCCACCAACTTTGCAATTCTGCCAATCGCCATCCCCCGCAATCATATGAGTAACTCACACAACAAATTTGATTTTCACCACAGTTTCTGAGGAGATATCCGTCCAGAGAGACAGATGGATGGACAGAGGCGATTGCAATATCCCTTCAATTTTATTTTAAAATGGGGTGGAGGGGGGGAACGACAGATAATGATGTAATCAAAAAGTTTGTCATGTAAATGTACACTTTGTATGTCATTGATGAATGTACAATTTGATAATCATTTTCTTGAATATTTTGAAACTAATCCAATGCATAAAAGCAGAGCTTCAAACAGAAATAGACATGCCACAGTTAACCAGATATGCTGTTGTAATCATGAAGCTAGACCGTACGACTTTGGCTGGTCTTGGATTTTGGCCGATCAGCTTCGTTTGACCAAACTTGACCTCTATGCCCTAAGGCTGCATTCTGCCAAATATAATTGAAATCGGCCCAGTGGTTATTGAGAAGTCGTCTAAAGAATTCCCCAATGCTTTACTATGGGCCCATTGCTTTACTATGGGAGCCTATGGCAGGAAAGCAAACCAAGATGGCAGTCAAACCATTTATCCAACAGTCTCGAAAGTGGCATATTTGAACTCGTCACCCTGATAAGCATATATACAGCAATTTTCACTATCAAAATACATCAAATACAAAAAAGCCAATATGACAAAAAGCTAAATTTTGATTAGTTGATGCCGGCCATGTTTTTTAACGTACGAACTTCCTTTGAACAAATTTGAATGGCCCTTGGTCCCTAAGCATATTTCCCAAATTTCAGCGCTATCCCTTCAGCAGTTCGGGAGAAGTCGTTTTCGCGAAAACTACGTCATCCAAGATGGCCGCCAAGCAAATAGGCCAATCAGGTTACCTTGAATAAACTTGGGTCTAACGTTGCCATAGATGATGTGTTATGAGTTTTGAATCAATTCCTCCAGCGGTTTCGGAGATTTTTTAGTGGTTCTAAAAATCGGCCATTTTGGCCGGTGGGCATCTTGGATTTTGACCGATCAGCTTCGTTTGAACAAAATTAGACCTCTATGCCCTATGGATGTTTTCTGCCATATATAATTGAAATCGGTCCAGTGGTTCTTGAGAAGTCGTCGTTTAAAGAATTCCCCATTGCTTTACTATGGGCCCATTGCTTTACTATGGGAGCCTATGGCGGGAAAACAAACCAAGATGGTAGCTAAACCATTTATCCGACAGTCTCGAAAATGGCATATTTGAACTCGGCACCCTGATAAGCATATATATAGAGCAATTTTCGCCATTAAAATACATCAAATACAACAAAAACAATATGACCAACAAATGCTAAATTTTGATTGGTTGATGCCGGCCATGTTTTTTAACATACAGAATTCCTTTGAACAAATTTGAATGGCCCTTGGTCCCGTAGCATATTTAACAAGAGGCCCAAGGGGCCTGTATCGCTCACCTGGACAATAGGCATTTCAACTAGAATGCTCTTTATCAACAAGATGGCCAGGAAACCATTTATCTGACAGTTTCGAAAATTGCAAATTTGAGACAGAATACACAAAATTACATACAAAAACAATTTCGGCCTCAAAATCCATCAAATAAAAAAATCCAATATGGCCACCAAACATGCTATATTTTGATTGGCCCACGGCGGCCATGTTTTTTGACAGATCAACTTCCCTTGAACAAACTTTAATGGCCCTTAGGCCCTAATCATATCTGCCAAATTTCGGCCCAATCCCTTCAGCGCTTCTGGAGAATAAGTTATTTTCACTACAACTAGGTCAACCAAGATGGCCGCCGAACCATTTGACCAATCAAGTTCCCTTGCCATAAATCATATTTCATAAGGTTTGCATCAATCCCCCAAGCCGTTTCGGAGAAGATTTTTAAAGACGTTTCCTAAAATCGGCCTAAATCCAAGATGGCCGCCGGACAAATTGGCCGATCGGGTTCATTTGAACAAACTTAGATCTCTATGAATGCTTCCACACAAATATAATTGAAATCGGCCCCGTGGTTCTTGAGAAGAAGTCGTTTAAAGAATTCCCCATTGCTTTACTATGGGAGCCTTTGGCGGGAAAACAAACCAAGATGGCAGCCAAAGCGTTTATCCGACAGTCTCGAAAGTGGCATATTTGAACTCGCCACACTGATAAGCATATATAAAGCAATTTTCGCCATCAAAATACATCAAACACAAAAAAGCCAATATGACCTAGAAACGCTGAATTTTGATTGGTTGATGGCGGCCATGTTTTTTAACGAACAAACTTCCCTTGAACAAACTTGAAAGGCACTTGGTCCCTAAGCATATTTACAAAATTTCACCTCTATCCCTTCAGCGGTTCGGGAGAAGTCGTTTTCACGAAAACTAGGTCATCCAAGATGGCCGCCAAGCAAATCAGCCAATCAGGTTGCCTTGAACAAACTTGGGTCTACCGCTTCCACAGATGATATGTTATGAGGTTTGAATCAATCAATTCCTCCAGCGGTTTCAGAGAAGATTTTTTAGTGTTTCTAAAACTCAGCCATTTTGGCCGACGGCCATCTTGGATTTTGACCGATCCGCTTCGTTTGAACAAACTTAGATCTCTATGCCCTATGAATGCTTCCTCCAAAATATAATTGAAATTGGCCTAGTGGTTCTTGAGAAGAAGTCGTTTCAAAAATTCCCCATTGCTTTACTATGGGAGCCTATGGCGGGAAAACAAACCAAGATGGCAGCCAAACCATTTATCCGATAGTCTTCAAAGTGGCATATTTGAACTCGCCACACTGATAAGCATATATAAAGCAATTTTCGCCATCAAAATACATCAAATACAAAAGAGCCAATATGACCAACAAACGCTAAATTTTGATTGGTTGATGGCGGTCATGTTTTTTAACGTACGAACTTCCCTTTAACACACTTGAATGGACCCTGGTCCCTAAGCATATTTACCAAATTTCAGACCTATTCCTTCAGCGGTTCGGGAGAAGTCGTTTTCGCGAAAACTAGGTCATCCAAGATGGCCGCCAGGCAAATAGGCCAATCAGGTTGCCTTGAACAAACTTGGGTCTACCGTTGCAATAGATGATGTGTTATGAGTTTTGAATCAATTCCTCCAGCGGTTTCAGCGAAGATTTTTTAGTGTTTCTAAAAATCGGCTATTTTGGCCGGTGGCCATTTTGGATTTTGGCCGATCGGCTTCATTTGAACAAACTTGAATCTCTATGCCCTAGGGATGCTTCCTGCCAAATATAATTGAAATCGGCCCAGTGGTTCTTGAGAAGAAGTCGTTTTAAAGGAAAAGTTGATGGACGGTCGCCACGACATAAGCTCACTTGGCCTTTCAGGCCAGGCGAGCTAATAAATTTCAGCTCTATCCCTTCAGCGGTTCGGGAGAAGTTGTTTTCGGGAAAACCACATCATCCAAGATGGCTGCCAAGCAAATAGGCCAATAAGGTTGGCTTGAATAAACTTGGGTCTAACGTTGCCATAGATGATGTGTTATGAGTATTGAATCAATTCCTCTTACGGTTTCAGAGAACATTTTTTAAAGTGTCTAAAAAATCGGCCATTTTGGCTGGCGGCCATCTTGGATTTTGACCGATCAGCTTCGTTTGAACAAACTTAGATCTCCATGCCCAATGAATGCCTCCTCCCAAATATAATTAAAATTGGCCCAGTTGTTCTTGAGAAGTCGTTTAAAGAATTCCCCATTGCTTTACTATGGGCCGATTGCTTTACTATGGGAGACTATGGCGGGAAAACAAACCAAGATGGCAGGAAAACGGTTTATCCAACAGTCTCGAATGTGGGATATTTGAACTGGCCACTTATAAAGCAATTTTCGCCATCAAAATACATCAAATACAAAAAAGCCAATATGACCAAGAAACACTAAATTTTGATTGGTTGATAGCGGCCATATTTTTTAACGAACAAGCTTCCCGTGAACAAACTTGAGAGGCCCTTGTTCCCTAAGCATATTAAAAATTTTTTGGCTCTATCCCTTCAGCGGTTCGGGAGAAGTTATTTTCACGAAAACTAGGTCATCCAAGATGGTCGCCAAGCAAATCGGCCAATCAGGTTGCCTTGAACAAACTTGGGTCTACCATTGCCTCAGATGATGTGTTATGAATTTTGAATCAATTCCTCCAGCGGTTTTGGAGAAGACGATTTTTTAGTGTTTCTAAAAATCAGCCATTTTGGCCGGTGGCCATCTTGGATTTTGACCGATCCGCTTCGTTTGAACAAACTTAGATCTCTATGCCCTATGAATGCTTCCTCCAAAATATAATTGAAATTGGCCCAGTGGTTCTTGAGAAGAAGTTGTTTAAAGAATTCCGCATTGCTTTACTATGGGCCCATTGCTTTACTATGGGAGCCGATGGCGGGAAAACAAACCAAGATGGCAGCCAAACCGTTTATCCGACAGTCTCGAAAGTGGCATATTTGAACTCGCCACACTGATAAGCATATATAAAGCAATGTTTGCCATCAAAATACATCAAATACAAAAAACCAATATGAACTAGAAATGCTGAATTTTGATTGGTTGATGGCGGCTTTTTTTTTTTTTTAACGTACAGACTTCCCTTGAACAAACTTGAATGGACCTTGGTCCCTAAGCATATTTATCAAATTTCAGGTCTACCCCTTCAGCGGTTCGGGAGAAGTCGTTTTCGCAAAAACTAGGTCATCCAAGATGGCCACCAGGCAAATCGTCCAATCAGGTTGCCGTGAACAACCTTGGGTCTACCGTTGCACTAGATGATGTGTTATGGGTTTTGAATCAATTCCTCCAGCGGTTTCGGAGATTTTTTAGTGTTTCCAAAAATTGGGTATTTTGGCTGGTGGCCATCTTGGATTTTGGCCGATCAGCTTCGTTTGAACAAACTTGAATCTCTATGCCCTAGGGATGCTTCCTGCCAAATATAATTGAAATCGGCCCAGTGGTTCTTAAGAAGTCGTTTAAAGAAAAAGTTGACGGACGACGGACGGTCGCCACGGCATAAGCTCACTTGGCCTTTCAAAATAGCACGAAATTATAACACAATTTCATGCGACAAATTCTTACTATCCTACATCTATGCTTAATGTATACCTTATATCCATCATCGTGGGAGTGAAATTATTAATTGGGACCTCCTAAATATTGCGTATAGTTTAATAAACATTGCTCGTTTGATCAAAATTTGACATAGCCTCCCTTTGTAGGATGAGTTTAGGTCATTACCCAAGTAGCACGAAGACGCTAATATTAGTACCCAGGGAGATACTACGCAATCCATATACATAGGACGGTAGCTTTGTGTAGCTACGATACATAGTAACGGCGTAAACTCGTCGTATAGTGCAGTTTATAGTTGCTTTCAGAATGCACGATTTATATTTAAGGGTAATCAACAGAACACACAGTTTAAAATACAACAATCTGGAATGCTGTTGCGTTATTTTCTTTAATTAGGCATGACAACTGAATCAAAACGGAAAAATTAGTACACTGCCTGAAATTGCTAAAAGAATTAAAAAGAATTATGTTCAGTGATTATTGCTTAACACTCTGCAACTAAGTATATACTTGGTATTTCATGACAGACTCAGGGGCTGCAGCAAACGAAAGAAAATTATATGGCGATTTAACAGAGTAACTAGCTGGTTTTCTCAATGACAAAGGTGTTACCTCGCTGTTGTTAGCTTGTTTACCATAGAGCTTTGTGTTTTGATTAGGACTTACATGTAGTGAACAGAAAAAACACAATGGATACATGCGTGAATGGATTATAACTGTATTCTTTTATTGCTGAATCATGAGTTTTAAAATCTTAGTCTGCTCAATTTTTTCACGATTTTTCGATTTTTTTCAATTACATCGTAGAAAATCGAGTTTTTTCCAAAATAGTGATTTTCGATTAAATCGCGAAATCGCGCAAACCTACCTTGACCATTTGATGCCAAGGTGATTCTGTAATGCCATGTCATTATAACGAAGGATGTGTCCGAATATGTGGCCATGTATGCTTAAACAAACATGAGTTATAAACTACTAAGATGTTATTTAGGATAATGACCTTGCCCTTTTATATTCTGACTCCATGGTGTCGTGTCATTTTCACTCGCTATAATGCAGCATGTGTCCAAATTTGGCTAAAGCAAACCTGATATAAACAGTGAAGTGGAGCTAAACACAAAATATAACCGTAACAGTTTTTCCCACTCACCTTTGACCTTTTGTTTAAATTTGGTCCCAGTATGATTAACCATACAGTTGAGCTAAACACAAAATGTTAATACTAAAAAAAAAAGCCATGTCATGTACCAATGTGACAATAATATTGATCTTTGACATTTTAACCCAAAGGTCATTGTGTGATGCCCTCCTTATACGGAATTATCCTGTCTAAGTTTGTGTCTAGGAAGATTAAGCAAACATGACATATGAACTGCCAAGATGAGTTAAACACAAAATGTTAATGTTGAAATAACCCCACAGTTTTTACCTTTATTTCACAATAACATTGACCTTTGCCATTTTGACCACAACATCATTGAGTGATGTCCTCCAATTATAAGAAAGTATGTGTCCATGGTTGGGTCAAGTATATTTAAGCAAAGATGAGATACGAACTGCTAAGTTGAGCTAATTGCAAAATGTTAATATTGATAAAGAATTTCTTTTGGCCAATCTCCCAATGACCATGAACGTGGAACTTTTGACCTCAAGGTCATAATGTAATGCCCCCTCATTATACAGAAGCATGTGTCCAAGTTTGGGTCCAGTATGATTAACCACAGTTGAGATATGCTAAGTTGAGCTAAACAGAAACTGTTAATATTGAAACAATTAGGTTTTTTATCACGGTCCCAATCACCTTGTCCTTTGATCCCCTTTATTGTCTGAAGCCCTGCCATTATAAGGTAGCATGTGTTCAAGTTTGCATCCAGTATGCTTAGCCAAAGATGAGATATAAACTGCTAAGTTGAGTTAAATGGAATGTCTTAATGTTGAAAAAAAACTAGGTTTTTACCAAGGTCATGACCTTGACCTTTTGATAACAAGGTCATTGGGTGATGCCGAGCCATTATAAGATTAATGTGATTAAGCAAACATGACATATAAACAAAAAAGTTGATCTAAATAGAAAATGTCACAGTGACCTTGACCATTGACTTTTTGACACCAAGGTTCTTATCATTATATGGAAGCAATGTGTCCAAGTTTGGGTCCAGTACAATTAACCAAACAAGAGATATAAATATAAAAGTTAAACGCAACTTATCGCCAGACAAGGTACAGGTTATCACAATAGCTTGTTTTACTTCATAAAGTCAAACTAAAAATGGATGCCTATTTCTAGCATTCTGTCTTACAAATAACACATTCAATCCCAGATATGAATTTTGATCTCATGAAAAATTTCTGTTCTTTCCCAGAGCGGTATATTAGCATCATTGGGATTATAAATGTGTGTGTCAGTTCAGGCGTGTTGGTAAAATGAATGTTGACTGATAACAAGTTGCAGCTTGGTCAAAAATGTACAAAATTTAACAGATCAACAGACACTCTGACTTATACTAGTTGCGAATCGCTTCTGAAACAAATCTAATCAGCAAACAGAAAGCTCTCCAGTGTCTGTTTTGGTATTTCATATTTCTTTCTACCAGTGAAGTTTATGCATAGATTGGAATGTGCATTGGCCAACGATACCAATGAGTGCTATGTTGTTGATTGCAGCCATATCCACCATCTTCATACTCTTACACTGAGTAGTGTTAAGCAGTTGTAAAATGTAAGACATTTAATCGCCCGACTGCTTTTTTTTTTTTGCAGACAACATGTTCTAGAGGTTATATCTCTGCTAAATGTTGTGAAAACAATTTGACTGAAATTTCAGTCAAATTGTTTTCAAAATATTAAGATAGTTAAGAGTTTTTGCTCATCAATCTGGTGGCTTGCAGCGAGACAATTAATTGATCAAGCTTTATCTTAGAGAATGAACTCATGGAAGGGTTGAAATAATATCACTAGAGATAGGACACTGAAAAACGTTAACATTGTACATAATTCTCAGATGCTGGCACCAGATGCCATTCGTACCACTAAGACTAAGTTCGGGTATGTTATCGGGGTAAGCGGGGTACCTCGACAATATATTCGAATGACAAAGAGGTCAATTGGACAATGGTATTACGTGGTACAAATTCGTATCACATGGTACAAATTCGACTTGATTACTCCTGCTACAAGCGAGAGTAAGTGTGCGCATGGATAGGCAAAGCAACCACGTGATACTTCTGGTCCGAGTAACACGACAACGAACCCAAATTCAACCTTATGTTCAGGGATCCGCTCCTTCGTGTACACCGTGTCAAAAATATATGTAATACTAAAATGTGCTATTTTAAAAAATATTTTCAAAATAGGTGTTCGTTAATACTGATTAAATAATGGGTAACAATATTCCAAATAATAGCTTACTGCCATTCTGCATTTCCTGAAAGTAGTATTTTGAATACAATTTTATCAACTAAGACTGCATCCCATGTGTCGAGCCAATTTATTTTTCTATTTATATCACAGATTATGTCTCACACATTGGATTGCTATCAGCCTATGGTATGCTATCGGATAGAGCTGGGAACGGAAGGGCATGGAGAAAGTGTCGTGTATCAGTGCTATGAAAGCTTTAAGGATTAAGCAAATCACATTGACTACGACTGCCCACTGGCCATGGATAGAATCTGCTCTTGAAAAGGCAAATTACTTAGAATCACCCATCATATTGCCCAATGAGCAAGCTATAATGTTACAGCCTCAAGAGTCAATCATAAAGCGTAGCCGCTTACTGTACCTGCAGTGCTAGCACTACTGGCCCGAGCAATGGACCTTTCAGTTTTAGCCATGCCCCTCCCCTCTCTAGCTAGGCTCCACCCACACCTCGCTTATGTTGGGATCGATCGATCCCTGAACTCCACAACTATCAATTTTCAGAAAACTATACAAATAAGCTGTTAAATATTTTGAAACTAATTTGACTGGATGCTGTTGCTGCCATTAGTTTCAAAATATTCAACAGAATCTTTATTAAATAGTAAAGACATACAATATTTCGTAGAACAATGCACAGTCCATCTTCAATTATGCGTTCGTGATGTACTTATCTCCGTCATTCATGACGTCTTAATAACTTCATTGATTATGATGTCATTCTACACATCACATAGTTAATTATGATGTAATATGATGGTTGGATAGAGTGGAAAGGTCTATTCTTACAAAAAGGCAAATGTTCACCTTGTTCACATTTATATTTTATGTTACCCTCAGGGTATGGTCATTTTATTCAAGACTCTTTTGTTATATTCCTGTGCAGTGATTACAACCAGGGACAAAGTTGAAAATCTCACGAATAGTGTATAGATTTTACCACAGAATAAACGAAATCACAGATTTCTTTTTTCACGAGAGAGTTGATACTTACCACCCTGATACTCTATATTTCCTAAATATCGACCTAGCTTCAATAATACTCAGAATTAAAAGGTAACCGCCCACATTGGGCAGGTTACTCAACTGACAGTCCAGCGGATGTGCGGTCCAAACTCGCGCATGCGCGGGTCCAAACTCGCGCATGCGCGGGCTGTCTCACAAAATATTGGCTGACCTAATTGCAACATAAAACGCCGATAGACTGAGCCTCTGTGGGGTGGAGAGACCGGGATCGTATCAGGGTGGTAAGTATTAACTCTCTTGTGAAAAAAGAAATCTGTAATTTCGTTTATTTCACATCAAGAGAATACTTACAACCCTGATACTCTATGACATAGCCAGAATTCGTAAGAGAATTCGGCGGGAGGGAGGCGAAGGTCAGAAGACTGGCTCATCCCTGGAAGAGCAAGCTCTTTGGCCTTTGGAGCACAAAAAACATCTGAAATTGCATATATAAACACAATCAGGAAATGATTTTGACATCGGATAACACGACCGATGTTGAGAGTAATGACCGTTTAACATTCGCTCTCCCCCCCCCACCTCTTTTAAAGAGGGAGTGATGACCTCAATGTCCTATACGCTCTCTATGTACTCGTGCTAAAGTACTATAAGACATCGGACGAAAGCTTCATTTCGTATACTCTCAATTGGAACCACAAAGAAGACAAACCATCACCATTTTACTAAGTAATAAAGAACGTGACAAAAAAATAACCATCACCAAATATAGGACTAACCTATTTGATGAGATTCCCTTTAATCACCGCTGGCGATGATAGGTAAAGTATGGAAAAGCGGGGATCCCCCCACTAAATTGCACTGTGTGTGAGTCAACGGCCTTACAATATTTACAAATATATACAGATTTAACGTTTATGTAAAATCGATAAGGCAAGCGGATTTGACGTGTCACGGAGGTAATGATCTGTAAAACTAGACTCACAGTGCCATTGTGCTATGGACATAATGTCATCCACTGGCACTCCATAGCCATGGATGTTACTACGCCACAGACACTGTGAGCCTTGGCCATGTCAACTTGTTTTCCCGTGGCGGCTTTGTGGCAATGCTGGATGCATTCCACAATCCACCTAGAAATGGTATCTTTAGAAGCTAACCCCATGGGCTTCAATGTAAGATAGCCATAAAGCACTAGGGTCAGTCCGCCATTCCTGTGTACCTTGTTTATAACGTGTTAATGCACGGACAGGACACCAAGCCTTTGAATTAGGATCTAGTTAAAGCGGGTAAAACTACAGGCTGACCAGGATATTTTAAAGACTGGTTTTTCGCTGTTAACTCTAGGTAGAAGCCTAAGGCCTTCCTCTGTAACTACAAAACGGTCTGGCTCTGCTGACAAAGCATGTATTTCACTTCTTCGTCTGGCAGAAGCTGCAGCCATCCGAAAAACTGTTTTAAGCGTCAACATTTTCATGGAAATGGAGCTTAGTGGTCCAAAGGGTTTATCTGCTAATACTTGAAGTACCAACGATAAACTCGAAGACGGAATCACTGGCAGATTCCTTGGTCTTAGATTACCCATGCCTTTGATTAAAGTATTTAGATTACATACTTCATCACTTCCCCTATTAGCCAAGAAAAGGGATAACTGGCATTAAAGCTGACTTGTAGCCAGCAATAGTTAGGCTAGAGGCTATAGCCACCAAAAAGGTGACAGAGGAAATTGGCTACTACCTGAATAGATGCATCCATTGGATTAATACATATTTTTGAGCACCATTCAGCAAATCTGTTGATTTTATAATTATATGCTCTGGAGGTTGACCCCCTTTTGGCTTTTGCCATAAACATGGCTGCTTGCTCATAAAAGCCCTCCTTAATTGCAGATTCCTTGACAACATCCACGCAGTCAATTGGAACATTGACGGGTTGTTGTGCAAGGCCTTGCCCTGGAAGATTATGTTGTTCATCAGAGGCAGAGGAACACGATTTGCAGACCAGAAGGTCCAGCAGATCCATATACCACGATCGGCGTGGCCAATTTTGGGCGATCAGAAGCACTTGGCATACCTGCTGCCTGATTTTCTGGAGAACTTTTGGAATCAGGATTGCTGGCAGGAATGCGTATATGCATACATTCCCTCCCAGCTGATAGCTAACGCATCTATTGTGATAGTGGATGATAACGACGTAGTCAGTGATTAGTAAACCAATATGGGTTTTTAAGCCTGACGCTTGGATACGATTGTGAATCCAGAAGTCTGAATGGTCAGAAGCAAGTTTTTCAGCTCCTTTTATACTCTCATGGGCTGAGCCCGGGGATTGGCTGTCGCCTGCCCTAAATAGGGCAGGGAAAGTGGGGATGGCCGGCGCTGTTTTGGCGGTGATTGTATGAGATCACCGGTTGTGAAAAATTTGGCGGTTGTAACCAAAATGGCGGCTCACGGTTTTTTACCGGTTGTGGTAAATTTTTACCAGTTGAGATGTTTTTTACCGGTTGTGGTGATGTTGACGGTTGCGGAATTTTTTCTTTTTTTACCGGTTGTGGTGTGACCAAAATGGCAACTCATGATTTATTACCGGTTGTGGTAAATTTTACCGGTTTGGGATGTTTTTTTACCGGTTGCGGTGATGTCGCCGGTTGCAGAATTTTTCTTACCGTTTGTGGTAAATTTTACCGGTTGAGATGCTTTTTTACCGGTTGTGGAAATGTTGCCGGTTGCAGAATTTTTCTTACCGGTTTAGGAATTTTTTTCAAAAGTGTTGAAAAAAGAAGTTTTGTATTTTCATTTTTTTGGGGTTTATAATTTTTTGGCGGTTGTTTGTGATTTATTGGCCGGTTTTATGTGGTTTGCCGGTTTTGGTTTGAAATCTTGCCGGTTGTGTTATCAAGACAGATGTCCACTCAATTGTTGTAGCGGATTTGGAAGGTCTTATACTGGCGGTGGGTATGGCCCATTTGTTGTGAGGTTTTGACCGGTGTAGTCATTACCATTTCATTGATTCAGACTTATGGCGTTTCGTTCCTAAAAGTGGAACTCCTCAGAGGCGTATGTGGGAATAATACAGGTGAGATATGGTTCGCCTGTGGGTTCATCAGTAGGGGTAGTCTAGTGGTGTCCTGGCAGTGCGGTCACCAGACACGGTAAAGGAATATATATATGTGTACAGATGACGGGTGGGAGGTGGGGAAGAATGATGTGGAGTGAAGTGGTTAGAGATAGAGAAAGTTTTATTGCGAATGTAAAGAAAATTGGATGAAGGCGAGATTAAATAGCATATTGGTAGAACACAATCGATTATATGTAGAAGAACTGGAGTGTGGTCCTCCCCTCTCTTCCAGGTGAGCGTGATGTCCCTCGTTAGAATCTCCGGAAAATGTTTCACAGTAGATGTATGGAAAAGAATATAGTGATGTGTGCAGAACCCCATCACTGGAGATGGAACCTCTGCGCGTGATCTTATTGTAAAAAGCACACACCAATATAGAAGTATATATATAGAGTTCAAAATGTTCTCTGATGCTCCAGGTGAGCATTTGTGCTCCTGAAGGTGGAAATATAAATACACACATATGTCTGAAGATGTGAGCAAAGCCACGGAATAGCGTAACGGGTGGGACAGGCTAGAGCTGGAGGTGTGCGAGACTCCAGTCTATGTGGGCACACATGTTGCCCATTAGTGTCGTCATCCTGTCCCATTTAGGATCTGGCGCCATGGAGTTCTGGCTTTGGATGGTCAGGAAGTAGTGCAGGCAGTTAATATTAAAATGGTGAGCTGGCGCTAAGTTCGTGATGAGAGTGTTGGCTGCACGAATGTCTGTATTTCGCCTGGTGACTTCGTCTAATTCGTGGTGACTTAGAGAAGGTGACACATATGGTGGTGTTGGTGAATGAATTAAAGTTTTTAAAGAGTCAGAGTTAAATAAATTGTTGTAAGCGTCACTGACACTGAGTTCTGGCGAGATCGGGCGTGAAAGGGCTGGTGATACGCTTATAGTGTTGGCGTCTGTATCCAAACTGGAAGCCATCGCTGGTGAGGGCTGTAATGGTGTCTGGCTGGCGTGTGTCACCGGGCCGTCGGTAGGATTCGAAGACCTGTGTGTCTCGTATATTTTCCAGTGTTGGAACGGCGAATTCGTCTCTCGGTTTGCGTCTGGCACATATGTACATAATTTTGAGTGTTTCCGAGATTAGCTTGTGGTCAGTGTCCGCTAGATAATAGGAGTTGTTTGTCGGTGAACTCCGCTTAGGGATCTTGTACCCCGTTATTTTCGGCTTTAGGAGACCGTTGAAAGCCACTGGTAGTTTCCAACTCACAGTCTTTTGCTTACTCACCTTCTGAGTGGTGTGGAAGTCGAATTTATCGCAGACCCTGGGTTTTATTAATGGTTGCCCGGGGTCCACGATCTTTACACCCTCAATCAGGCGCGGGTTTGCCATGAGTTTGGTGATTCTATCTCGATTTAAACCGTGTCGCTCTAGATGGCCCCGCACATATTCAGTCCGTTTTAGAGGGACCAGGCACCAGTCGCATGTCCAGGCCGGTAGTTCAGTGTGTGCGGTGATGTTATGCCGTTTTAGACTACTCCTGTGTGCAAAGGTGCTGGCACATTTGGTGCACTGGAAGCGAGACATATTGTTTGTAAGACTAATATCGTGGAGTGATGAAGGTTGGATCTGGTGGGTAATGACTACGTTTATGACGTCAGTTTTGTTGACGTCATATGACGACCCGCGTGACGTCATAGGGAAGTTTGGTTTAGAAATCAACTGGCTGGAGGGATGGGCCAGGGGGTCACCCTGTATAGAGAATGGTGATAACAACGTACTGGGTCTGTTTGCTTATGGTGTGCATGTCGGCCCAGGGAAGGCGGTGACCCCTACCCTGCTTGGTTGATGCCTGTCGGCTCCATTGTGTGGAGCTGGTGGATCCAGTGGCATTCCTTCTGTCTTCTCCATTTGGTGGATACTTCATCTCCGGGGTCCGAAGAAAGGACCTGGATTATTCTGAACTGCATGTTAATTCTAGAATGCCTGGGTCTGTTGAAATGCCTTGGACTATTGTGATAGTGCTCGGATCTGGAATCGGAGAGACGTTAAGTCGTCATCTTACCATTCTTGTTCGTTGCGAATAAATCTATGTTGGGCTTGCCCCAGTGGTTGAACAGACAGTCCGCCACACATTGATTTAGTTGCCATTCCGTGGGAAGAATGCTCATTCTTCGGCTCAATGATTCTGCTAATAGAGTTAGCCTTCCCGGAATATGAACTACCTTCAGGGAAATCCCGTGATCTAGGCACCAGCAAAGCAGTTTCCATGTCATCATACAGAGACTGGACGACTTCGTTCCGCCATGGCAGTTTAGGTAAGTCACTACTGTTGCATTGTCCGATCGAACCAGAACACTCTTGCACTTGACTTTCTCTAGGAAGTGTTCCATGGCTAAGACTACTGCTCTCATTTCCAGCAGATTGATATGTTCTTTTGATTGATCCAGATTCCAAAGCCCTGATACTTTGTTTTCTGCCGGGCAAGCTCCCCATCCGTCCATTAATGCATCTGTCTACATCGTTAACTGAGGGTGGGGAGGTGATGTCACCCCCTCCAGGAGATTTTCTCCCTTCATCCACCATTGAAGGTGGTGAATAAGAGGTTCCAACACTGACACCTTTGAGTCCAGGAAACTCTGGGTTCACTGTGTCATGAGAAATAACGGGATCGGCCGCCGGCGTAAGGCTGCCTGTGGAATGACTGGTTCCAAAGACACCATCAACCCCAACATTCTCAAGTAGATCCGTGCCAGGACATCACAACTGTTGCACACTGACTGTATGACTGAGATGAGCATTTCTACTTTCTCTTGAGATGGGTAAACATACCCTACCTCTAGATCGAAGAACATGCCCAGGTAAACAAACTTCTGGGATGGAGTCAGCTCTGATTTTTAAGTTGATTATCCAGCCTAGATCTGTAAGAGTTTTCAAGGCTATCTCCAGATTCGCTGATAGACTTTCTTGATTGTGTGCTTTTAACAGCCAGTCGTCTATGTACGTGTGGATTGCTATGTGTCTCCTGCGGAGGTATGATGTCATAGCTTGGACCACTCGAGTGAAGACCCGAGGAGCTGTCGATATACCAAATGGGAGAACCCTGAATTCCCATTGGCAGTCCTGAAATGCAAATCTCAGGAACCGATGGAAACTTTTCGCGATAGGAATGTGAAAATAGGCATCTTTTAAATCTATTGATGCTGTCCACATTCCCTTCCTCAATCCTGCTACCACCGTTCTTACAGTTTCCATTTTGAAACTTGGTGTGAGGATAAACCTGTTGAGAATTGGTCTCCACCATCCAGTGCTTTTTGTCAATAGGAACACGGTTGAATAATAACCCAGACATTTTTGTGCGGGTTGAATTGCGTGTTTTAGTATGAGGGATTGAATTTCTTCCTCTATACACAACCGTTGATCTGGATCTCTTGGATTTTGAGTCCAGATCGGAACCAGAGACAGGCGCGATGGCTGGTTTGAAATCCAGTCTGGATGGTAACCGACTGAAGGCCATCGCAAGACTGAGCAGGATTGAGGTGGACCCGAGAAGGGCAAGAGAAGCCCTGTCTCTGGTGGCTGTCCTAGCAGCACTGGTATGGTCTCTGTGAGACGACCCATCAGGTTTGGACCCCGCGACCAGAACCCTGTGCTCCTCTACCAGCGCCACGCGCACCTCGGTATGCGGGCTGCCTGGTGGGCTGCGCTGGAGGAGCCTGGGCTCTCCCTAGCTGGCTTACGCTAGGAAGGCCGGGAGTGCTGCTCGAACACGCTCCCTGCGGAGCACCTCAAACTGCTCTCGCAGCGCCCTCTGGTTGTTCATCCTTCACCTCCAACCAACCCTGGCCCTGCCATCGGTGTCTGAAGAAGTTGAGTGTACAGGTGTCCTTTCGGCAAAATGGATGTCTCCGCCACAGCAAATATATCAACGATATGCTCCGCATACGGCAGAGATGGCATGGTGCTCGTCACCGCCTTCCCCCACCCCCCAACCACAGGAGCTGGTCCCGCTGGGAGGCTGGTGGATTCACCTGGAGTTCCAGCTTAATGCTCACCAGTCATTGGCAAGCATCCAGCCAGTCCTCCTCGGTGGCCACCTGTGAATGTTCGACGAGCCTAGGGCTTTCATCGTCCTCAACCACATTCACTGGTGAGGTAATGGCCGGAGCTGAAGAGACTCCTGGATAGCCAGGGAAGCCATACGGACTCGCAAGGGCTGGCATGGCTTGTGCCATGGATATTCCAGGAGCCGGATCTACGGCGTCATGGGAGGATAAATGCATGATGTTATAGTCCAGGCCTTCCTCATGGTAACTCTCCGCAAGCCAAGGCATACAGTATGGATGGCCATCGCCACCTAGCTGGCCTAGACGTTGAGGCGTGAAACATTCTCCCGAAGAAGTAGTTCCATGGAAAAGGTCACCCATGGGCACCCTTGGGGCCCATGTGTATCCATTTCCGTGGCCATCGGTAGGCCATAACAATGTCCTCTTCTTCCTGCCAAGAAAAATTAGACGCCAAGCTTGAAAAAGGATCAAACTCGGCCTGGACAGGAGAGTTATCGCGTGAGGCACTGATACCCTTAGCCGTAGGCTGCTCTAGAGCGTTCGATAAGCGAATGCCCGAGGCCATGGCTTTCGTTCCTGGGTCCACGGGTGAGGGAAGCCCCAGCGCCGGACCAAAAGGAGCCGTCTCTGGGTCTATAATGAAAACTGGCTTACTAAGAGACCCACACCCAAAGACGGGAACACTCTGTCTCGGAGAAAATGAGGAAAACAATGATGAACTTGAACCGGGAAGCAAGCTGCGAAGCAACTCTGGGACAACATCTGTGATTGTCTTCTTCATTTCTCCCATCATCTCAACAGGGAAGGCCTTCATGTCTGGCATAGATGCCTTCCTTTTCTTAGCACATTCTTTTTCCAGACACCTCTTCTCGTCTGCCGCCCGGTCCTTCACCTGCTGATTTAAAAAATCAGTCATAACCTCCACCGGCCATGACTCACATACATGGCAATTTAGAAGGGTGGTGCACGTACTGCACCTAGTGCAGTAATGAGGGAAAAAGCGGGACTTCACAAAACAGTGGCAGGCAGAGCATTTGTTCTCAATTACCCTCTGAAACGACATGGAAACAATTAGTTTTTAGTTATGACGAACTAAAAAACTAATTGCAGAAGGCTAAAAAGTTCCTATAAGGACAACTTTGACCATCAGATGAAAGATAAGCAAGGGCCATGGAAAAAACTATGGGCCTGATTGAACGTAAACAAATCGTAAAAACTTCTTATTCTTCTTAAAGAAGACAAGGGAGACATTAGAATTTGAACATGAATACTTGAGGAGATTTTAGACTCCACAGCTCAATACAAAGTTTCATTAGGAGTTGAACTTTATAAACACAATGAACCCATGCAAACCATCAAGAAAGGTAAATAACTCAACACTCTGATAAAATTTCCAAATATTTTTAGAAATAAAATGACTGAAATATTTTTCTCTCCATACTAAACCTCAGAAGACAACTCCTGAATGAGTGAAGTCTGATGAACAACAACAGGAATACCTGATCCTGAATCCAAAACCCTGTGGTGGGGGGAGAATGCGGAAAAATGACTTCTTATGGTAATAATTCCCTCTGCAAACTCATAATAAATTATTTGGACCCAGAAACCAAGTATAAATAGTGTTCAAATAAAGGATACAATTCAGAAATCAACTGTGTCTGAAAATACAAAGCACAACATGCGTTGGCTAATATATAGGCCTCCCCCAAAAAGAGCTAGCCTAATAAAGACGTATCCACGAGTTAGCGCGAATCCCGGAAACACCATCCGAGTCAACACGCACATTTTTTAGCAATAAATTTACTAAAGTACACCTGATGGCTTGGACCGGGAGCATCCTCCGGCGACTTGGCAGTGTCAGACATACTAATATTAGTCAAAATAAAGTTGCAAAACAACTTAAAGCTTCAAAAAGATCGAAAGCAAAAGCAAGGCTAGAAAGCGTGTTGCAATGGCAGGTCAATATTTTAGAAAGAGAATGAGACAGCCCCGTGCATGCACGAGTTTGGGCCACACATCCGCTGGACTGTCAGTTGAGTAACCTGTCCAGTGCGGGTGATTTCTTTTTAATTCTGAGTATTATTGAAGCTAGGTCGATATTTAGGAAATATCATAGCGTATCAGGGTGGTAAGTATACTCTTGATGTGAAAACAGGAGCCTGCCATTGCCTATAAGTAGAACTATAAAGTTTGGCCAAATCTGCAACAAAACACAGGTTGTGTCCTACCAAATTTGGTTAAAATCATTCCATAGGTTCTCGATAAGACAATTTCTCATTGCTTTCCTATGGGAGATTTTGTCGGGAACTACCTTCTTTTGAACAAACTTGACTGGCACATAGTTCCTAATCATATCTCCAAAATTTCTGCTTGATCCATTCAGCGGTTCAGAAGAGGTTGCTTTGCAAAAACTAGGCAATCCAAGATGGCCACCGAACAATTTGGCCAATAAAGTTCCCCTTCAACAAACTTGGTTCAGCTGTTGCCCTAGATGATGTTTTGGGAGTTTTGAATCGATCATCCAGAATGGTTTCAGAGATCTTTAAGGGTTTCTAAAAATCGGGAAAAATCCAAGATGGCCACCAGCCAAATTAGCTGATTGGATTCATTTGAACAAATTGGATCTCTATGCTCTAAGGATGCTTCATGCCAAATATAATTGAAAGCGACCCAGTGGTTCTTGCAATGAATTCAGTTAAATAAAAGGTTGGTGGACGGACAAATGGATGCTCACCACGGCATAAGCTCACTGGGCCATTCTGGCCAGGTGGTTTTTAACAGGTATTTGAGACACCCTTCTTTTATGATTATAAAGTTTGATAAATATAGACCTATATATCTTACACACCATGCACATGACAGGACTTTTCCTGTATGGTCCTTCACAATAATGTAGAGTCCATCTCTGTACTGCGGATCCAGCCTTGTAGATAGCGGAGTTGTTCCAGTGTACAAGCACAAAGCTCTCATTGTGCATCTCAGCTGACACCTGCTCAGGCTTAGCCGGCACTGCAAATAGATCATGGATTCATGCTTCATCTTTAATGGTCAAGCTGGCTAAATTAGCTTCTGCAGTGGCCTGAGAAATGTCCATTTTCAAGCCATAAGAACTCTTTTGTAAATTTATCTCTAGAATACTTAGCTATTCCCTGCCAATCTCTAGCAAAGCTCCACCCACACTTCACCGATCGATCCCTGAACTCTCTGCCTCAATTTTTAGAAAGCTACAATGTATCTAGGTAAGCTCTTGACGATTTTGAAACTAATCTGACTGGGTTATGTTTATGCCTATGGCAGAAATAAGCAGCAACATAGCCCATTCAAATTAGTTTCAAAATAGTCAAGACTAATTATTAAATAGTAAAGACATTCAAATTGTACATTTGCTGGACTATTCAATGTTCATTCATTACGCATTTTGATTGTAATATCACCATACATGTGACATCATATACTTGAGTGACAGATTGGATCTAACCAGTGATTCATTTAGATCTTTGGATTTGGGTTCAGCCATTAGCACACGCAGATTTGGCATCTCTCCATCATGAAATTAAATATTTCACATGCTCTCATTGCCGATAAGCATTACAGGGAATTGACATTGACCATGTGACCTCAATGTCATCAGCTGTATCCGAACAGCATAGACATCCATGTATACAAGCCGAGTTCCAATAGGGTCAAGCAATCTTGACATATAAACTGAGAAATTTCACAAAACACAGTTTTGTGCCAAACACAAAACTTAACGTTGCCGCCGACGCCGACGTGTACTCTGAAGTGATACTTCGGGCGGGACCAAAAATCGAAGCAATATTTTTTTCAAGTGGTGAGATCTAGGAGATGGGATTACAATGGTAATCAACACAGTAAATACATCTAATGGTTTCAACGACACATTACTGAAAAAGTAGATTCTCTACGATATTAAACTTATTCTGTTAACTATTTTGAAATTAATTTGACTGAATTTCAAAATATTCAACAGTTTTCCTGTATGGTTGTTTTGAAAATGAGATACCGGGAATTAATCAGTGAAAGGTTTAAAGAATAGCAAGTACTCACGAGATTTAGGGTTGATAATATATAGTTGTGCGGAGACAGCAGATAATCCGGCTTTTGTTGCTGCTCGGACATCCACTAGGACACCATCTTTGAGATAAGATTGTACTTCAGTGTTGATATTAATCATCTTTGAGTTACTATCAGCTGTCCAGGTTTCGTTATGAATCTGCACACTCTGAGCAATTGATGTGATATTGACAAAATACTGAATAATTTCTCCATGTTGTTTAGATTTTAGAACATCCTGTTAAAAAAGCAACAAAAATCCTAAAGCATGCAATCTCTGCTGTGCAATAAACGAAATCTAGGATTTCTTTTTTCACGAGAGAGTTGATACTTACCTCCCTAATACTTTTGATATTGCTAAATATCGGCCTTCACTCAATAAAACACTCAGATTAAAAACAGTTAGGTGCCCCTACTGGGCAGGGAGTCAGAGGTAGTCCGGCGGATGCTCGCCCCACCACCGCGCATGCGCCGACTACTACTTCCTCTGGCTCATTTATTGGCTAACACATGCAACTACCAAGAGCCTGAAGACCGAGCCTCTGTGGGGCGGAGAGGCCGGGTCAGTATCTAGGGAGGTAAGTATCAACTCTCTCGTGAAAAAAGAAATCCTAGATTTCGTTTATTTCACATCAAGAGTATACTTACCTCCCTAATACTTTTGATATTGCCAGAATTCGAAAGTGAATCTGGCGGGAGGGAGGCGAGGTCAAAAGACCAGCTCTTCCCTATACGCTTTCAAGCGTTTTAAGGCACTTATGACGTCTGAAACTGTGTGAAAACACAGTCAGGATTTGATAAACCATCGGATAACACAACCGATGCCTGAGAGATGACCGATTTGTCATATGCGCTCCCCCCCCTCCCTTGGGAGGAAGATTAAATGACCTCAATGTCCTACACGCTCTCTTCGTACTAGTGCTAAGTACTATAGGACAGAGACGAAAAGGCTCCATTTTCGTATACTCTCTATAAAGAACCACAACCCACATAAACCATCACCATATTAATAACACTGGGTAACGTGACAATACAAACAATGAACAACACATGAACAAGACTGACCTTGTTGTCCTAGGAAGCTGTCATCATGACTCCAGCAGAGAAGGATGATACAGTCCCGACAAGTGGTTGTCACCGTCGCTGAATGGCGAAGTATATAAGCAATGCGGAGGCACTCTTCACAAACATAAAGCGGTTATTGTTTCAAAATCGACAAGGCGAGAGGGTTAGAGGTGTCACGGAGGTAATGGTCTGTAAAACTAGACTCACAGTGCCACTGAGCCACTGACATAATATCATCCACAGGGACCCCATTAAAAAGGGCAGTGGATGTCACGACACCGCGGACACTGTGAGCCTTGGCCACGTCAACCTGTCGCCCGGTGGCGGATTTGTGACAAAATTGAATACATTCCACAATCCACCTAGAAATGGTGTCCTTAGACGCCCTACCATGGGGTTCAATATATGACAACCATAACGCTGACTGGTCGGTACGCCACTCCGAAGTACGCTGTTTGTACCGGAGCAGCGCCCGTACGGGGCACCATACTTTAGAATTAGGATCATATCTAGTTAAAGATGGCAAAAAAATAGGTTGACCTGGATATTTCAATGACTGATTTTTAGACAAGAAATTAATCCTAGGTAGAAGCTTAAGGCCTTCCCCTGTAACCACAAAACGGTCAACCTCGGCTGATAAAGCGTGAATTTCACTCCTACGCCTAGCCGAGGCCGCAGCAATTAAAAATACAGTTTTAAGAGTTAACATTTTCATAGAAATGGAACTAAGTGGTTCAAAAGGCTTATCACCTAGTACCTGGAGCACCAGTGATAAACTCCAAGACGGAATCAGTGGAGGATTCCTTGGTCTTAGATTGCCCATGCCTTTAATTAATACATTTAATGTACTTACTTCATCACTCCCCCTATTAGCCAAGCAAGGAATAACAGTCATTAAAGCTGACTTATAACCAGCAATAGAGTTAGGCTTGAGGCTATAGGCATCATATAGGTGACAGAGGAAATCAGCCACTACCTGAATAGATGATTCCATTGGATCAATACATCTTTTTGAGCACCATTCTGCAAATCTGTTGATTTTATAATTATATGCTCTGGAGGTTGACCCCCTCCTGGCTTTGGCCATAAACATGGCCGCTTGCTCAGAAAAGCCCTCCTTAATTCTAGATTCCTTGACAACATCCACGCAGTCAATCGGAACATTGACGGATTGTCGTGAAGGGCCTTGCCCTGGAAGATAAGGTTGTCCATCAGAGGCAGCGGAACCGGATTGCAGACCAGAAGGTCCAGCAGATCCGTATACCACGATCGGCTTGGCCAATCCGGGGCGATCAGAAGCACTTGGCACTCCTGCTGCCTGATTTTCTGAAGCACCTTTGGAATCAGGATTGCTGGGGGGAATGCGTATGCATACATTCCCTCCCAGCTGATAGCTAACGCATCTGTTGCGAAAGCGCTTGGGTCTGGAATCGGAGAGACGTACGTCGTCATCTTCGCATTCTTCTTCATCGCGAACAAATCTATGTTGGGTTTCCCCCAATGGTCGAACAGACGATCCGCCACACATTGATTTAGTTGCCATTCCGTGGGTAAAACACTCATCCTTCGGCTCAATGAGTCTGCTAGCAGATTTAACCTCCCCGGAATATGAACTGCTTTCAAGGTGATCCCATGATCCAGGCACCAACAAAGCAGTCCCCATGTCATCATACAGAGACTGGGCGACTTCGTTCCGCCCTGGCGGTTTATGTAAGTCACTACTGTTGAGTTGTCTGAACGAATTAGAACAATCTTGCCCTGAACTTTCTGTAAGAAATGTTCCAGGCCCAGGACTACTGCTCTTAGCTCTAGTAGATTGATATGTTCCTTGGACTGATCCAGATCCCAAAGCCCTGATACTGTGGACTCTTCCAGACAAGCTCCCCACCCCTCCATCGATGCATCTGTATACACAGTCACCTGAGGGTGGGGAGGGGTTAGCAAAACCCCCAGCAAGAGATTCTCTGTATTCAACCACCATTGCAGGTGGTGAATCAGAGGCGCCAACACCGGCACGTTCGAGTCCAGCGAACCTGAACTCTGGGTCCACTGTGTCATGAGAAACAACTGGATCGGACGCCTGCGCAAGGCGGCCTGTGGAATGACTGGTTCCAAAGAAACCATCAAGCCCAGCATTCTCAAGTAAACCCGTGCCAGGACATGACGACTGTCGCACACCGACTGAATTACCGAGATGAGTACTTGAACCCTCTCCTGAGTGGGGTACACATACCCCGTCTCCAGATCGAAGAACATGCCCAGGTAAACAAACTTCTGGGATGGAGTTAGCTCTGATTTCGGGAAATTGATTATCCAGCCCAAGTCCGAGAGAGTTTTCAAAACAATCACCAGATTGGCGGACAACGCTTCCCGGGTGTGTGCTTTCAATAGCCAGTCGTCTATGTACGTGTGGACCGCTATGCTTCTCCTGCGGAGGTATGCAGTGATCGCGAGAACCACACGGGTGAAGACCCGAGGAGCCGTGGAAATTCCGAAGGGTAACACCCTGAATTCCCACCGCCGGCCCTGAAATGCAAATCTCAGGAATCGACGGAAACTCCTCTCTATGGGAATGTGGAAATAAGCATCCTTCAAATCTATCGATGCTGTCCACATCCCTCGCTCTAACCCCGCCAACACCGAGCGCACAGTCTCCATCTTGAAACTGGGTGTCTCGATGAACTTGTTCAACGGCTTGAGGTTGAGAATCGGCCTCCACCCTCCGGCGTTTTTTGTTACTAAGAACAGGGTTGAATAGAAGCCCGGGCACCTCTGTGCCGGCTGAATGGCTTCTTTTAGTATGAGGGAATTTATTTCCTCCTCTATACACAACCTCTGATCCGGATCCCGTGGAATGGGAGTCCAGATCGGCGCGAGAGACAGTCGCGATGGCGGGCCTGTCACCCAGTCGGGACGATACCCGACCGAAAGCCATCGCAAGACTAAACGGTCCTGAGTCAACCGCTTCCACTCTGGCAAGCGGGCGGCCAAACGGCCGCCCACCGGTCCACCTAGGGATAGAGGTGGACATAAGGAGGGCCAGAGTGGCACTGTTCTCTCGGCCTGTAACACCGGAGTGGTTCCCACCGCGGTAACCAGGCCATCAGGCCCGATTACCGCGACCAGATCCCCGCGCGCCCCGCCCAGCGCCGCGCGCACCACGGTGCGCGGGCTGCTGTCTGGCTGGGTGCGGCTGGGGAGCCTGCGCCCCCCTCACTGCTGGCCGAATCGCCCGTGGCCTAGGCCTACGTTGCGACGGTGGCTGGCCCCTGACCTGGCCAGCACCACCTCGAGCCTGCAGAGGACGATACGCAGGGGGTGCCGCGCGAACACGCTCCCGCCGGAGCACCTCAAACTGTTCCCGCAGCGCCCTCTGGTTATTAACCAGAGTGACCGTCTCCTGGAGGTGCCTGCATCCCTCACCTCCAAAGAGACCAGGACCTGTCATAGGCGTCCGCAGCAGCCTATTATACAGGTCCTGGGACGGGCACAGATTGTCAAGTGCAAACGTGCGCCGCGCCCGGACACTTCTGGTTACCGCCCGCGTCAAACAGTCCAAAGCCAGGTTGATACCATCCTGAATGGCTCTCTGGACTGTCACCGGGCTAGGTTGGCGTGATGCGGAAGCCGCTACCACCCCTTGTAGCAGCTGGGAAACGTGGGATAGAGCGGCAATGGACGCTCTCCCACTCTCCTCCGCATCCCGCAGCGCGGCATTTGCCGAACGCAACGCGTTCGAGCACAAGACTCCCGTGTCAGAACGGGAGCCTGGCCGCGCATCTTCGCCCAAAGCCGCGCGATCATCAACGCTCGGCTTTGGCACCACACCGTACCGCTGGTAATCCAGGGGCACGATGCGGCACCGCTTCGCCACCTCGCGAGGGGCCTTCGCGAGACGTCCATTCACCTTAATGGACGCCTCTGCCGCTTCGAACATGTCCACGACATGCTCAGCAAGCGGCAGAGATGGCATAGCGGTAGCCGCCGGCCTACCAGCCAACCACGGCCTATGGTCACGCTGGCTAGCCGGCAGCTCCACGGGTAGATCTGGCCGAACACTCACCAGCCACTGGCAAGCGTCCGACCAATCCTCCTCCGTGGCTAACTGCGAGCGCTCTACTAGACGAGGGCCTTCGTCTTCCTCCAGAGCACTCGCAGTTGACGTCGACGGCGGGTAAGCTGATACCCCTGGCAAGCCTGGAAAAGCATGCGGGCCCGAGAGAGCAGGCATGCTAAAATCCGCGGCTTGACCAGGAGCAGGCGCCGTGGCAGAGCGCGGGGTAAACACCGCTCTACCACGGGTCTGACCAGCACCAGCCATACCATCGGCAAGCCGAGGTATGCGGTATCCGTGGTCAACAGCACCGCCCGGGGACACCCTCTGGACCGTGAAATCTACTCCTGCGTGAGTAGAACCATGGAACACGTCGCCTGCATTCCCCGCGAGGGGTGCACAGACGTCGTATTCCATGGCCACGTCCTCAGACGGCGACCCCAGCAGGAGATCCTCTTCTTCCTGGCCAGAAAGATTAGACTCCGGGTCAGCAAAGAAAGCTAACCCGGACTGGCCAGGAAAGGTGCCATAGGAGGGTTTGGCACCTTCGGCGCGCGGATACCCGGGGTCTGATGAGCAGACCGCGGGTCCCAGCAACAACCGTTGTCCACGGCCCCTCGGCGCGGCGCCATGCCTGCTGCCAGGGCCTTGGACTGCCCCCAACAAAGGGGCCACCTCTGAATCCACAACCGGACCGGACCTAAAGAGACCGGATTCAGAGGCGGGGATCACCTGCTCGTAAGCAGATGCCGAGGACAACAAAGGAGCTGGCCCAGGGAGCATGCCACGAAGCAACTCTGGGACCAGATCCTTTAATGTCCTCTGCATCTCTTGCAACATTTCGGACCTGAAGGCCTCCATATCCACCGCGGATGAGGCCTTCTTCTTACCCTTCTTACACACTTTCTCCTTCTTCTTCCTCTCTTCCTCCATTACCTTCTCCCTTGCCTGCAATGCGAGAAAATCAGACATTAATTCGCCCCCCCATAGCTTACATACGTCGCACTTCAGCAACGGTCCACAGGGACTGCAGCTGAAGCACAAGTGCGGGACGAAGCGGCTTTTCAGAAACCTCCCGCAGGACGGGCAACCAGGTCTCTGAAACAGGACAAAGGACAGGGACAATGAGCAAGGTAGTTAAGGTTAGCAAACTCAAAACCAACTAAAAAGAGAGGACAGGATCTCAAGATCAGAAATCAAGAAGAACCAGCCATGGACAAAACGTTAATTGTTAATAAAAAGGCCAAGGCCGATTATGACGTCATCACTCTCGTGACCAAATTAATCGATCCGCAACAAGCACCAAGAGCAAGAACGAATTGTATAAGTAAAAACGGAACATTTCCGTTGAATTGGCATTTCGAGTACACAACAATCAGATACAGAGATAACTCCTTCCAATTCTAGTATTGGCAAAAAGGGAAATTATCTCCCCTTTTGTTTACATTATAATTAGATACCTGATCCTTGTATAGACAAACCATCCAACGTGATGAACCGGAGAACTCCACCATAGTACGCCTCTACATTCTCTCCACCTCAGGGGAAGGAATTGGAGCAAGAGGGCAAAGTGAGAAGACCTTTATAACAGGCCTCCAACTCACTGAACATAGATCTTTTGGTTAGATAACCTAACAGTATTAGTAGGAAATGGAACCGTGGTGGAGAGAAAACATATCCTCTTGTGCCGAAAAGTCCACCAAAGCTTCTATGCGATACCTGTGGACAAAACACAAAGAGAAATGAGACATATGAAGCACCATGTTGTAAAAACCCAACATAATCAGGCGCTAATCACGGTAAGCGCGAGTCCCGGAAATACATTAAACCGGGACAAAACACGCTAGCATATCAAAGAATTCACCTGATAAAGCGATCCCGCTCCTTCCAGAGGCGAATCCTCCCTTTCCGACATGCTTCCACCAAAAATAAACGTCAAACGTGAGCGAAAAACAAGGCAACGCGCAGAAAAGTATGAAAACAACAAAACCGCATGTAACCCTTTGCCAATAAATGAGCAAAGAGGAAGTAGTAGTCGGCGCATGCGCGGTGGTGGGGCGAGCATCCGCCGGACTACCTCTGACTCCCTGCCCAGTAGGGGCACCTAACTGTTTTTAATCTGAGTGTTTTATTGAGTGAAGGCCGATATTTAGCAATATCAAAAGTATTAGGGAGGTAAGTATACTCTTGATGTGAAATGGGCATCACTCCGATGTCACAAACTTGATTGCTATACAGCTCGTAAAAGAATCACTGGTGGTGTATATTTTGAAAACAAATTGTTGTCATAACATCACCATCTTACAGGAATTTTGATTCAAATATGAATACCAATGATCAAGGATCTGAAAAAATGTTAGTTGTCTATGGGTTAAATTACTGTCAAATAATCTGTAGTTTTCATAGTATGAACTATTGTCCCCTTATTGAGATTGAGAAAGAAATGTGTCAATAATCGCTTATTATAAACCTATATATAGTAGCCAATAAAACGGTTGCATTTCTACCACGTGCTTATCAAACTAGAAGAGCGTTTGACCTAGAGGGCTGCAAATACCTTTCTCTATGTGGCAGGTAGCAATTTCATTCAAAGCATTCATATTTAAAAAAAAAAAAAAAAAACCCCACCAAAAAGAGGCCCAAAGGGCCTGTATCGCTCACCTGAAATTATTGGCCATTGGCACCAATGTACAAAACGAGAGGAAAACTAGAAAAAATTTACCAATCTAATTTCTAAAAGGCTAAAAGGTTTAGCCACGTTTTATTAAAATTGTCTCAGTGGTTAATAAGTAGTCTTTTAAACAATTTTTTTTAGAAAATCCAAGCTGGCTGAAAAAACATGCTAAATTTTGATTGATCCACGGCGGCCATGTAATTTTTATGTATCAACTTTCAATGGACAAACTTTAATGGTCCTTAGTCCCTAATCATCTCTCAAATTTTAGCCTGATCTGTTTAGTAGTCCTGGAGAATATGTCACTTTCAGGAAAATTAGTTTATCCACGATGGCCGCCGATACATTTAGCCAATCAAGTTCCCTTGAACAAACTTGGTTCTGCTGTTGCCCCCAAAGATATTTCATGAGTTTTGATTCGATCGCCCAAGTGTTTTCGGAGATTTTTTTAAAGTTTCGAAATCCAAGATGGCCACCGGCCAAGTTAGGCGATCGCCTCCGTTTGAACAAACTTGGATTTCTATGCCGTAAGGATGCTTTCTTCCAAATATACTTGAAATTGGCCCAGTGGTTCTCGAGAAAACATAAAAAATTTCCCATTGCTTTAGCTTCTTTTTGATGTATCAACTTTCCTTGAACAAACTTTAATGGCCTGTATTCCATAATCATATTTGCCAAATTTTGGTCCGATCTGTTCAGATGTCCTGTAGAATTCATTTGTGCAAAAACTAGGTCATCCAATATGGACACCACACCATTTGGCCAATCAATTTCACTTGAACAACTCTTGCCCTAGATGATATTTCACGAGTTTTGAATCAATCTCCAAAGTGGTTTCGGAGATCTTTAGACACTTCTAAAAACTGGGCAAAATCCAAGATGGCCACTGGCCAAATTATCTGATAGGCTCCGCTTAAATAAATGTGGATCTCCATGTTTAAAGATGCTTCCTACCAAATATCATTGAAATTGGCGCAGTGGATCTTGAGAAGAAGTCGTAGAAGGAAGGACAGATCACCGCCATGGCATTAACACACTTGGCCATTCTGGCCTGGTGAGCTAAAGACAAGGAAATTGACAAAGATGGCGAGTTTTTGCATTAAAAAGACTATTTTCACCCAAAATTTTGGACATATAAAGGTGAATTCTTAAAAAGGCACATCTGCGTATCATAACTGTGCGATATACCAAGTTTCATTAAAATACCTTAATCGGTTCTGTATGATATGCTGTTTACATGATTTTGTGGATGTACAGACGGATGCAGTGATTACTATAGGCCTTCGCACATTCCGGTGCAGGGCCCTAATAATGGACCTTTCCATTTTTAGCTATGCCCCACCCACACCTCGCTTGTGTTGGGATCGATCGATCTCTGAACTTCCTATCAATTTCCAGAAACCTATATAGATAAGTGCTGCCATAGGCAGCAACAGCGCCCAGTCAAATTAGTTTCAAAATATTCAACAGCATGTTTAATAAATATTAGACATACAATTCGTACAACGTGTCAGACTATTAAGAGTTAAAGATGGGCCATATAGAATCATTTATGACGTAATGATTTTGACGTCATCCTACACGCTGCTTAGCTGATTATAACATCATATGACATCAGATTGATAGATGGAGACTCTGAAATGCTGAATTGCCCATATTGTACTTAAAATCTCTTATTAGATGCTAACAAGAGGCCCAAGGGCCTGTGGCGCTCACCTGGACCATTGGCATTTAAACCATTTGCATTTAAATAGACATTTTCAGAAAATTCAAGATGGCCACCAAAAAATTGACCAATCAAGATTATTGTTTAATATGTTGAAGCCTACCGCCATAGGATCATTCCACCCGTCTTGTAGAAATCTGGCTATTGAGTACCGTTTATAAATGGTTCCGGAAAACTTTCAGAAAATCAGAGATGGCTGCCAAAACACTGAACTATCCAAAATTCTGAAGATTTTCTAGAGGCTACAACAATAGGATCCTTCCAGCCAAATTTGGTTGAAATTGCCCAAGCGATTAATGAGGAGTAGCATTTTATACGAACCCCCATTTTTCGGAAAATCCAAGATGGCCAGCATCAAAATCAAGCCGTCAAAATTCTGCATACATGTTCGGAAGCGTATCGGCCTAGGGTTCTCCCAGCTGAGTTTGGTTGAAATCGGCCAAGCGGTTAATGATTATTAGCCTTTTAACTGATTTCCAAAAATGTTCAGAAAATCCAAGATAACCAATTAAAATTCTGTATACAAGTTCTAAACCCTACAGCCATAGACTCGTTCCAGCCAGCCTGGTTGAAATCGCCCAAGCATTTAATGATTAGCGTTTTAAACGATTTTCACCCATTTTCAAGACACCCACCAAACAAATTACCTACTCAAAATTCTGTATACAAGCTCTTCTTCTTTTCGATCGCTGGTATCACACTTGGAGAGCCGTTCTCAAGGTATACAAGCTCTGAAGCATACCACTTTCAGGTCCTTCCAGTTGAGTTTGCTTGAACTCATTCAAGCGGTTAATCATGAGTAGCCTTTTAACCGATTTCAATTTTCAGAAAATCCAAGATGGTTGGCGGAAAAATTAAACAATCAAAATTCTGTATACAAGTTCTGACCCATACCAGTGTACTATACTCCCAAATAAGTCTGGTTGAAATTGCTTCAAGCAATTAATGAGCAGCGTTTTAAACAAATTTTTGCCATTTTTCTGAAATTCCAAGATGGCCGCAGAAAAAAATGGCCCGACCAAAATTCTGCATCAAATTCTAAAGCTTACTACGCTAGGGTTCTTCCATCTGAGTTTGATGGCCCAGTGATTATCTAGGAGTAGGCTTTTAAGTGATTTCCAGAAACTCAGAAAATCCAAGATGGCCATTGGAATAATTGACCAATCAAAATTCTGTATACAAGTTCTGAAGAAACATACCAGCGCACTATACTCCCAGCCAAGTCTGGTTAAAATTACCCAAGCAGTTAATGAGGAGCAGCATTTTAAACAATTTTCTGCAATTTTTTCGGAAATTTAAAGACGACCACCGAACAAATTGACCAATCAAAATTCTGTACACAAGTTGTAAAGCGTACCCCCATAGGATCATTCATGCCAAGTTTATTTGAAATCCGTCTAGCGGTTAATGCGGAGTAACGTTTTTAAGGAAAAGTTGATGGACGCCGGACAGATGGAGTCATCATTGCAATGGTTTATGAAGTTAGTTGCAGTGGCGTTGTTACATCATTGTTACATTGTAACCGTATAAAGAGACTGCTTGTTTTGGTTGAACATTTTCCCTAGTCTTGGTAATTTACACTTGTTACTACTTTTTGCCATAGATGTATAATAAATAGGTCATTTTACATTTTCACGTTTCTATTACATGCTTGGTTAATGCTCTATTAATAATTGTTATTGAAATCGATGCCATGTATAATTGTACAGCATCTTATCCAATACCGATTTTTAACATAATGTGGCCTCGTAAAGGAAAAATCCATACTGGGGTCGAAAATGTAAGATAATCTAATAGAGAGTATAGCTCAGAAGTAACTTGTTTGCAAAACAAAATAACTCATACTGTTGGATATGTTGTACTTAATTAAATTGCAATTGGAAGCCCTTGTCGCCTAAGGCAGCAATGGCTTTCAATCAAATTAAGTACAAAATATTCAACAGAACATTTACATCGCGTTCAAAATAATATTGTACTAACTAGCATGTTGTTTTCGTTTTGGAGACATATGTTAACTTACATCTACAACTTACATAAGCTGTACTCTAATTACCTGATAATAAATCTCGAAGCAGTTAATGGAATCACTTCGACATAAACTGTATGAGCCTTCTGATAAAACTGGCTCCGCAGTAGGCACTGCAGAATACAAAATACAGAGATCACAAAAATATGCTCGCATTTCATTTATCGTGATTATGCTAGCAACAGCTCCCAGTTAAATTATTAATATTCAACAGAAAGTTTATTCAATTGTAAATCAGACACAATTCATACACTAATGACAAACATTTAAATTTTCAAGATAGAGCTATATGTCATTCTGATTGTGGCATGAGATAACTAGTGATGTAATTGATTATGACATCAGATACTTGAATGACAAATTGGATCCCTCCATAAACATGATAGACATGTGGATAGACAGCAACAGATGGATGGATGGACAGGAGCTTTGGCATAATTTCACTTGGCCCTTCGGGTCAGGTGGGCTGGCAAATTGTAGAACAATATAATTGCGTTTAACAAGAGAATAATTCTGTAGCCGATAAAATGTAACAAGAGGTCCAAGGGCATGTGACGCTCACCTGGACCATTAGCATTTTAAACATTTGCATTTAAATAGATGATGGATAATTTCTTTAAAAATCCAAGATGGCTACCACAGAAATTGACCAATTAAAATTCTCATACTCCTTAAGGTGATCACCACATAAGAATTCACCAATCAAAATTCTGTATACAAGTTCTGAAGCCTACCACCCATTGGCAGCAAAGTGTGGTTGAAATTGTCCAAGCAGTTAATGAGGAGTTGCATTTTAAATGATTTCCCAGCATTTTTCGGAAAATTCAAGATAGCCACTGAAAGAATTGACGAATCAAAATTCTGTACACAATTCTGAAGTCTCCCTCCATAGGGTCCTTCCTGTCAAATTAAGTTGAAATCTGCCATGCGGTTAATGAGAAGCATTTTAACAATATCCGTTAAATTTATCAATCAAACCTCTGAATAGACGTTATAGAGCTTACGACTATAGGGACCTTTAAACCAAATTTGGCTGAAATCTGTCAAGAAGTCTAAGAGTTTCAACCAAAAAATTTACCACTCAAAATTCTGAATACAAGTTCAACAGCCTACCTCCATAGGACTCTTCAAGCCAAATTTGGCTGTAATCTGTCAAGAAGCTAAGATGTTTTGAAATTCCAGTAAAAATTTTACCAATCAAAATTCTGAACAGAAGTTCTAGAGCATACCACGACAGGATCCTTTCAGGCAAATTCAGCTGAAATAAGAGTAACATTTTGACAATCTCCGATAAATTTTTCATCAAATCCAAGACTTTCAACCAAAAAAATTGACCAATCAAAATTCTGAATAGAAATTTCTGGAGCATACCAGCATAGGATTCTTCCAGACAAATATGGTTGAAATTGGTCAAACCATTAACATGGTTGAGGAGAATAAGCGATTTGGTCACCATGGCATTAACTCACTTGACCTTTCGGGCCAGTTGAGCTAACAATGTTTTAACATCCATTCAATCACCCAACTGTTTGGATTTTGATTTGTGTTATTTTATATTTAAGTTTATATATGTGAGAGTAATTGAAAGTCAATCTAGCTGAAGTTGTGAATAATTACATGTATCAGGCATTAGAACATGTGCTTCAAATAGGTGAAATACGGTAATACAATTTTGAACATGATATAAGAAATGCTCTGTTGGATAATTTGGATGCAATTTGATTGGAAGCCATAGCTGCCTTAGGCAGCAATAGCTTCCTATCAAATTAAATCAAAATATTCAACAGTATGTTTTATTTTGCTTTGAAAACATGTTAATCTATATCTGAGCAGTACTATACCATCTTCCAGTGTTGAGAAACTGATGCTGCGTGGGTCACTGTGATATAGACTTTCCTTGTATCGTGCTGTGAGAACAAAGCTGTAGCTAGAGTTTGGCATTAAGTCCATAAGAACAATCGGAGAATGTGATGTATACGTCGACTGGAAAATACAAGGATAAAATTGTTACACATTTATCTAACCAATTTGCATAATTACATAAATTTATAGTATTCTTAGTTGTTTTTTTAAGCAAATAGTATAAGTTGGTTTGTCAATCAGGTAGTCAGTTATTTTTGCACACGTTTACAATCACCTTGATGTTTGAGTTTGTGACATTAATGTCATTGTGCCGCTTCCCACCATGTGTGCAATAGGCAGAGGGTTCATTGCCATAATTGCTCAAATTGTTCCACAAGCGCCATTATGGCAGCAACAGTACTCAGTCAAATTAATTTCAAAATTTTCAACAGCATGCTTATTAAATAGTAAAGACATACAATTTATACAACCCGACGAACTATTAAGCGCTTAAGACGGACAAAATCAAGTGATTCATCACGTACTTGATTATGATATCAGCATAAACGAGACATTGATTATGACATCCCATGATTGACTGAGAAACTGGATTCATGAATTCAAACAATTGCTTCTGGGGACAAAAGAATGGGTGGATATAATACCCACAATTTTGATTAGTCAATAGTGGACCTGATTTCTGATGTAATGTATAAACCCTGTTTGATGTCTAGGCTTCTATCGCCTATCTCTAGTTAAGCTCCACTCATGATTCTCCCGTGTTGGGATCGATCGATCCCTGAATTCCATGACTATAAATTTGCAGAAGACTATACAGGTAAGTTGTTAAATATTTTGAAACTAATTTGACTGGGTGCTATCGCTACCTGCCTATGGCAGCAACAGCGCCCAATCAAATTAATTAAAAAATATTCAGCAGAATGTTTATTAAATGGCAAAGACATATACAAATCGTACGTGTCGGACTATTAAGCTTTAAAGACGGACTATATTGAATCATTCATGACATCACGATTATGATGTTATCCTACACGTCATGTAGTTGATTATGACGTCATATGATGGATTGATAAAATGGACTGGTGAATTCGAGCTAGCAAATATAAAGCCAGGAGAGGATGTCATTGCCTAAATGTATTAAGCATGCCGAGGTGACATCAAGAAAGCAGTACAGTCAAATCAAGAATGGACCTGAGGAAGCTAAAGATTTTGGCGCAGGACAAGACACAGTGGGCAAAAGCGAGTCTGATTGCCGCTGTAGGATGTTTCTACTACTACAGCTGCCAAAAACAGTAATCATACATACATTTTTGAAACGTTACAGTAGGATTAACCAAAGATGAGATATGAACAAATAAATTGAGCAAAATGAAATGTTTTTACCAAGGTCATATTGACCTTGCCCGTTAACCCCAAGGTCATTGTGTAATGCCCTGTCATTACAAGGAAGCATGTGTCCATGTTTGGGTCCAGTATGATTAACAAACCATGAGATATGAACTGATAAGTTGAGCTAAACGCAAATTGTTTGAGGACCAAAATATTTAGTTTTTTAGAATTTCACATAAAACTTTTTAAAATGGCTCCTCATAAAGAACACAATTTTACATTAACCCTTGAAATTCCAGTGTTTCAAGTTCAAGGCACCGCTCCAGGAAAGCTGTGGAATTTATGTACATACTAACCTGACTGGAACCTTTGCTGTGATAGGCAGCAGCGGCTCCGATACCAGCAGCTGTGCCCATACAAATTAGTTTCAAGAGAATATTCCCTACCGTACATCGTAAAGAATTTGTCATTTATATGTGGGAGTGGGGCTGTGTGTGTGCGCGCGCACATGCATGTGTGCGGGTGTGTGCGTAAGTGAATGCACCATGCATGTGTACGTGCGTGTGCATGTGTGCTTGCATGTCTCCTATTATATATTGTGAGGCCAGAATTTTATCTCGTCTTTCAAATTCCAATGTTTAACCCTCACATTTGTTCAAGGAAATTTCATTTTTCTCATAGAAAATGTCAATTTACAAACAAAGATTGTTTTTGAAAATTTACCTCTGTAGTGACTGGTTCGGTTATAGAGCCAGTCATCATATTAATTCCAGTGATAAATTCTCGAAAATAATTTTCTCTTCGTGTGCAAATGGACATTTCTCAGGACCACGGTAGAAGCAGTTTTTGACCGCCTTGCGTGTTACATGTATAACGGGTTAAGCAATCTTACCATTTATTGAATCAATCATAATACTTACTGCAACAATGTTTCCCAACCAGTCAGACACATTGTAGTGATACTCTACGATAAGAGATGAATTAAAGTGATTCCATTCAATAGTTGCAGAGTGAGATGCTAATGAGGTGAAGCTAAGATTTGTAACCGGCATTGCCTTGTCTGAAAATAATCATATATATAAATACATGTTAAAGTATACCTCATAAATAAGATAGAAAGTTTCCAAGACAAAAACATGTTAGCAAGAAATGTTCTGTTAAATATTTTGGACTTAATTTGAGTGGAAGACATTGCTGCTTAGGCAGCAATGGCTTTCGATCAAATTAAATTCAAAATATTCAACAATACATTTTATTTTGTTTTGTAAACATGTTACGTTATTTGTGAGCTGTCCTGTATTCACAGAGATCTGATTACCTCCGAAATACCTGTATCTAAATTTCAAAGTAAAAAAATATATAAGATGTTCAGTAGTTTTCAAAACAATTTATCTGGAAGCTGTCCTGTCTCAAACGAGCGGCATGGATGGGGACTTGATAAAAAAGAATAGAGGAATCCACCCTGTATGAGTTTTTAATCAATCCTTTAGAGGTTTCAGAGAAGATTTTTAAAGACGTTTCTAAAAATCAGCCAAAATCCAAGAAAACAGAATACCCAACAAGCGGCCCAAGGGCGTTAACACTCACCTGAACCATTACGATTTGAAGCATTAGCATTTGAACAGACACACTATAAATTCAGCAGAAAACAAGACAAAATACAAAACTGGATTTCAGTACAAACAATATTTAATGGGAAATCAATGATGGACGCTGACCACAAAATCAGATTGAACTTTAAGTTTCATCCAGCCAATAAAAAAAAATCCAATATGGGCACCAAAGCCAAAATTTTGATTGGTCCATGACATCCATGTTTAATCAAGGATCAAGTTCTCTTGAACACATTTTAATCTCCCTTAGTTATCGATGAAATTAAATCTAATGAGTTTCAGCCCGATCTGTACAGCAGTTCCTGGGATGTCATTTTTGAGAGCAAGATGGCGACTGGAACAAGCAGTTAATGAGGATTAGCGTTTTAAATGAATTCCCATTTTAAGGAAAATCCAAGATGGCCACCCAAAGAAAATCAAGCAGTCAAAATACATAGAAGTTAGCTGAGATTTTTTATGTTTCATACATGTAAGACAAAAGGGGGCATAACTTCATAAACTAGATGGACTGTGTCCCAAGTGTTGAGGCCTTTAATTAGTTTTTCCGCATATCACATATGTGTGGCAGTGTTGCAAAATAAGGATTTCTTAAAACAATATACCCCTTGCTAAATCAAATGTCTATTGAAAACTCTAACATTCTTCTAAATCTTGAAAAGAAGACAAATCACACGGAAATAAAAGTCTACACCATGTAAAAGCATGGAAAAAACATTTACAGTACGCTGCAAAAATAACTTTAATTAGAAAACGTGAAAAAAACCGGGACCATAGCGCCAAAAATCAGGACAGTTTCCACGTTGCGTCAGTTATAAGATTTTGATGCGTTAGGAAAAGAAGATTTAGAGCACCAAGAATTTCATTTAGCGTGTGGATGCGTCGAAAAGAAATTGAGACCCGTTTTGAAGAAGATTTAAATGGCTAGCATAAATTTTCTTGACGAGTTTATAATGCAGGCTGTTACTGTCATCGTGTTCGCGTATTAATTATGTTAACGTGACACGGCCTATTTATGTCTACTCTGCATATAAGAAATAATCCAAAACCTATTACTAAATATTAAATTATCTCTAAATTTCAGTCATATACAATTCCATACATGTACATTCACTTCTAATCCCTGTAGCACTTTTCCTGGAATAAAACAGCATGTGAGGTTATGAGTGCGCTATTAACTTAAAGATTTATTTGTTGTTTACTGATTTTCCGGGATTTCCTTTGTCTGAATATATGGTATTAACATTTTAAACTGTATTTTCGTAATTCTGTAGCGATCTCGCTATTCGGTACATCCCGGTGCTTTGGTTGTTTATAAAAATGAAACCTGCGAAAGCAATCGCATAGGTTGAGATCACACTTTATCGGGGACTTCCCAAAAGTCCCCGATATAGGTTATTAACGTTTAAACCACATTTTCGTACTAGCCAAACTGCACTCACGGCGATATCGCATATGCATTACGTTTGGGTTATAAAAAGAAGGAATTACGCGTGTGCGGAGATCTCTTCACTAGAAGTAAATGCCAGGACGACCACATGCAAGATAAATAGTTCGTGTCGTCGTATTTCCAGCGCGTAACATTTTAAAACATGCGCCAAATATATAGCACCTCCTAAATTTAAAATTATTAGTGTGTTTAAAGATTTTAGTAGGTTCGTCAGAAAAAAATAAATGGGTCAAGACAAATTAGACGCAATAAAACAAGAGTTTAGGCCTGTCAGAAAATGTCTAGACAACGCGTTCTATATAGCATTTTGTTTTACTATGCGTTGAAAAATGGGCGCATTTTTTTTTCTTTTGGCACATTAAAAATGCGTTTTTCGTAAGTTATTTTTGCAGCGTACTGTAAATCATTTTAATTTTGCTGTAAACTGAACGCAATCATGATATAGAACATTTCTGTAAAGTTTTGTTGGGGTTGGATAACCCCTTAATTAGCGAGTTCAGTGATCAGCAAAATGGCGGTTTCTACTGCCGGGGAAATTGCAAAATTAGCATTTTAATCATTTTTAAATAGAGAACTGGATCAATTTCTCTTAGAGAATTGTAATAAATCTTATTTATCTGCTGATATTGATGTGTTATTTTCACTTTTTCAAAATAAAATTTGCCCCAAACAAAATATTCCCAATGAAATAATTTATCCAGCAATGTTTGTCTATTTTCTGAGTCAGTAACAGCCACGGTACCATTCTTTTACAAGATAGCCGGTATTCTATGGCAAAAATACACCGGTTCCTCAATGACCACAATCGCAAATGATATATCATTTTGTAAGGCATTCTCTGTACTTTTAGAAACTGTAAGTGAAATGTCGACTACCGTATCAATGATTTTGTCATCCATACAATCGATTAAAAAAGCACATCTGCATATCATAACAGAGGCATAAACCAAGTTTCATTAAAATTAAGTGGCTCTGTATGATATGCTTTTACAAGATATTGTGGATGGACAGACGCAGTGATTACTATAGGACTTTCGCACCTTCCGGTGCAGGGCAGAAGGTGATGGGCCTAAAAATCATAAGTTTTGCATTAAAAAGCTAATTTTCACCTAAAATTTTGGACCTATGCCGGTGAATCCTTCAAAAGGAACATCTACCCATCATAAAGAAGCCACCTGCAAAGATTCATTAAACTATTTTAAGTAATTCCATATGATATGCTGTTTATGAGAATATTGACGAAAATCATGAGTTTTTGCATTAAAGAACCCATTTTCACACAGAACCTCGGCCCTATAAAGGTGAATCCTTCAAAGACCACATCAGTGGATCTCAACTAAGTTCTATTAAATTATACCGCTCCGGGAAATACTCCAAAAAGTGGGAAATACTGGGAAATACTGAGAAATACTGAGAAATGCCCCAATACTTTATCAGAATAGGTAAATTTTAAGCTAATTATCTTAGATATATTATTCAGAGGGGATAATATAGAAGGCCATATCTAATATAGGTTGACATACGAGATCAAATAGGCACATCATAGCATATCTATAACATGTCCAACTCTACATAGCAGATACAACACTTACTATTTATTGTATAAGCAGTTGGTGGAATTTTTAGCAACCATTTTCAATAGAGGCTGCAACAACAACTTCCAATTGAAAATTGTTTCAAAATATTAAGAAACATTCATGAATGGTTTACTAAAACTGATATACAGTCAATTCATTAGCATGCTGTACATATTGTGGCATACAACACAAATCCATTATACAGCCTTGAATTTTCAGCCTACCAGAATATTGATTTAAAATAGAGATCTAACCTTTAGATTGCCAAACTATGCTGACCAGTACATGTACATGTATCTCCAAGTATTGTTTATTTATTTATCCTTAGAATCTATGTAAATCAATTCTAAGCTAGGTTGTCTATCACCCTCAGCTCCTATACAGGTGTGAATTGCTCTCACAGTGGAAAGATCAGGTGTCTAATTGGGGATAAAATGATAGAGATGACAACACATTTCATTCTGTTATATACATGTACGATAATGTATACTAATATTATGTACTATTTAGCATTTATACCATTACACAGGCTTTCACATTATTTTCAAGATATTCTGTTGATTTCAAGTTTAAATAGCAATTACAATTTTAACATTTTTCTGCAACTTCAGGATGAAATGCATTCAGTCACCATAGCACTAACTTAGATATAATGACATCCCAGGGAGTGAATTAGTTATTTAACCCCTTTACTATCTCATGGAAAATATCTAATAGCAGATCAACGATATTTTTGAAAATTTACTACTGGAATGACTGGCTCAGTTATCAAGCAAGTCATTCCAGTAGTAAATTTTCAAAAAATAGTCTTCCCTTGGTCTGCAAATGGACATTTATCAAGACCACTTCAGAAGACATTTTTCACCGACTTGAGTGCTAAAGGGTTAAAGCAAGTACACAGCAATAAAGGTAAAGATCTCATGAGCAAGTTTACATTGTTAAAGTCCTTTACTATTGGGTAGGTTTGAGGTAATTGTATCTACATGTAGATCTACTAAAATCCAAGCAGATATATAGAGCATAGATAGTGATTTACTGTCAAATATCTAGCCATATCTCATAAAATTATAATGGTATTTCATTGATGTTCAGTTTTGTCTGATATAGTGTTGGTTTAGCAGTAATACATGTTATAAGACTCCTTATGCATCGGTTTGCAATTTCTGCACATGCCACTAGATGATATTTACTAATGCTTGTCACTGTTTTCTTAAGCATCATAAACCTGATAAACAACCATGAAATTAAACTTTCCACCCGATATCTGAGTATTTCCCAGTATTTCCCGGTATTAACCACTGCCCTGGGAAATACTAGTATTTCCCGGGAAATTGCCAACCCTATCAAAAGGCACATCTGCCTATCATAAATGAGGCATACACCAAGTTTCATTACAATATTTGAAGCGGTTCTGTATGATATGATGTTTATGAGATATTGTGGATGGATGGACAGACAGACTCGGTGCTTGGGGCCCTAATAAACCAATTTTCTGTTTAATATCTTGAAGTGTAAAAAAAGTGCGGGAAACCAACTGTGACAGATGAACAGATGCACGGATGGACAGAAAACCTACGGTCCTACCAGCTTTAACAGTCATGACAGTAGCAGACGATAGAGTAGACTAAAATCAGGTCAGATGAATATTTTCATGATGGACACTGGTGGCGATCTTGGATTTCGGATCATCTCTGATTTCGTTGTTGCTTCCCCAGACCTTGTCCAATCAACCAATGACGTTTCAAACTGACCCTATAAATGCTAGTGAAGATATCCTTCAGAAGCCACCTTCCACCAACATGATCATATCAATTACAATATATCAGAACTGCCAATTTGTCTCTTGGTGTATACCATATCTAATATGGACACCAAATGCTATATATTCATTGGTCGATGCCGGCCATGATTTTTGATGTATCAACTTCCCTCAAACTTTATTGGCCCCAATTCCCTAATTATATATTGCCCAAATATCTGACCAATCAATTCGGTGGTTCTGGAAGTCATTCTTGCAAGAACTAGGTCATCCAAGATGGCCATCAGATGAATCGACCAATCAGGTTCTCTCAAACAAACTTGGTTTAGGAGTTCCTTTAGATGACCTTTCTTGAGCTTGAGCCAAGATGTTACAGAGATTTTTAAACACATTTTTAAAATTCAAGAGGCTCACAGTGCAAATGGATCAATAATCTTCATTTGAACAATCGTATGCTTCCTGAAAAATTTGGTTGAAATCGGGCCAGTGGTTATTGAAATGGTTAACGCAAAAGTTGATGACAGATGGAGGAATGGCTGATGGATGGTTGCCATGGCATAAGCGTACTTGGTGTTTCACGTCAGGTGAGCTAATAAATACTTACAGATTGCATGTCCCAACAGAAATGTTTTATGTATTTCTGTACTGATCCGGCAGTTGTTTAACCCCACTAGTTTTATTTCCAGTTCACCATATGACAGGAAGCATTTCTGGTTAAGATGACACGCTGTCTCATTCATCTCAGGACAATAATATGGATATGCTGCTGAAGAGTTAAATCTGGTGTCACAGCCTGTGATATTGTAACTGAAAAATATGAACATAAAACAAGATTGAAAAACCAAGATTGCGAAAATCATTTGGATCAGCCTGATCTTCAGACCCACTAACCATTACAGTACGGCTCAGAGTTAACCTCAGAGTTAACTTAACATAAAATGCGTCTGCAACGCGTGAATGACACATACATAGCGGGTCTATTTTAAAATAATGGATGCATCACTTTCCCATTGTGAATGCTAAAACAAGCAGTGTGAAAGTAAAACAAATGGGTTGGAAACAGTTTGACAACGCATCAGAACTTATTACACAACGCATTTATGATATTGGTTAGACAAGTCGTTTGAAATCTGATAACATGAAACGCGTTCATAATTATGCCGCGCTGCTATAATGACATTATGCGAGTCGACCAAGAAGGGCAACCGATTACTCGGGCATACACACATTATGCAATTATATTTTGCCAGGGTAGCATAAATTTTCGCAAAATTTCTGTCATGATTTTAGTGGGAGGCCTCATTCAATGTAGAATAATTGGCAGTATGTCGCATTATCAGTTCCGATACAGCTGTCTGGTAACGTAAACATTCCATTCTTACAGAACAAAATGAACCCGGTTACTTATTCACTGCCTAAATTCACCACTAATGAGAAATGCCTCGCGTGACTGTCTCGCCGATCGATAATTATGCACAGTCGTAGATTCTCGGAAAAGCGTAGCTGTAATTTGATTGGCTTACTGGACATCTGACGTCATTATGAATGAATGAAAATTACTATCGTAGTAAAATTTTGATCACGTGTCTCGTTGTCATTCATAACGAATTGATGACGTGATTTATTTTAACCAGTCTCTGAGCGACTCACGATCAACAATAGCGGAACACAAAATGTACACATATTCGCGGTGCCGCTTTTAAAAGCAATAAAGAAATATCTTAACGTCCCCTTTGACTTTTAAATTAACAAAACAAACAATGTCTGGTTCATGAAATATAGTGAAATTAGCTCCCTGACTATTTATAATGTTCACTTTCACGGGTTTATGAAGGCACTATTTATCATCTAGCTATGTTATTGCTACATAGAGGGGGGAGGGGGGGGGGGGGGTGTGCGGCGATTGCTCATTTCCTTGGCTGGCCTGGTTCCCGAGTGAGGCAACAACAATGTGTTATACTCGGCTACATTACATTGCAATATAGTGAATCCGAAAGCTACCGAATGTCACAAAAAGAAAATCATTAAATCACTACAGGTGTTTTATTTCCGCGAAAAGCCAATGAGATATCGGTACATGTTACAGCTTTAGGGGGACATAGTATTTCATAACTAGCCCTGAACTACTCTTTTTTCGTGTACAGCACCGATGGGGATATTGCGGTAGCGGACTCGAATCTTTGTGCGCCATATTATCAATAAAAACCACACCATCTGCATGTTTTAATAAAAAAGCGTCTACATTAGTCGAGCATTGGTATATTTTGACATCTTTAATCCATAATTTTGCGTTTATTCACTGTCTGTCCATCGCGAACACAGGTAATGCGTAGAAGTGATAATGAAGTTGCTTATGGACAATTTCCACTACAATTAATCTATGTCAAATCTCGCTAGTCGGCATGTTTCACTGCGCTGGATGTTTATAAAAATTAAATGCGAAACGAACCGATACTTACGGTTCTTGCACTAGATGCAAAATGTTCAGGGGCGCATCGTTACATTAATTCTCAACCGGGAATCATGATTTTGTGTTTCGTAATATTTATAATTTTGATTTTTAATATTATGTCCAGCTGTCTTTTTTAGGAAAACTTTCTCATATTTACCTTTGCCCCTTCTAGGAAATGTAATGTACCCCTAAGTTTGATTGGATCCCGAGTAGGTGGAGCCATGGAGTTGGTATGTACGCCGGGTATTATGCAATGCACATACAAATCTTTTAAACGCATTTAAAATTTGGTGTCTGTTCCGTTTTGCTTTTAACAACGCATTTGGCACTATCTCTGGGGGACAGCAAACAAGTTCAAACTTGCTTATTTACGCATTTAATGCTCGTTCTCAACGCATATATTTATTATTTGAAATGCATAAAAAAAATTAACTAGATGCGTTGTGATTGCATTGTGTTTTTAAAATCGATGCGTTGGAAACGGGCCTTCAGACCCGTTCGTTCGCTAAGTTAACTCTGAGCTGTACTGTACCATTTACCACTTCCATCACTTGTACCAGAGGTTCCCTCTGTTGAGCCACTACTGTACTGGAAGTAGTACCACCCGATGCTCAATCGCTTCTTAAACTTTGTAAGTTACACAAAACATACATACCATACCGCAGGTGCACCACAACTAAGACACAGCATGTATAGATGGGGGTGAATGTTCATATTTTACCACCTAAATTGGTGAGAGAGACTCAAGCCTCATTCTAGCAAATTATCTGTTGATAGAAATTGTTTTGTTACCCACGTCTCCAGACGCAAGGGTATATGCGAACATGGAGTGCTTCTTCTTCTTATTCTTCTTAAGACAGTTTTGATTTAACTGGAAGGATCTTGAGGGAAGTATGCCCGTGGGGTCCTGAGCAGATATGCCAATTTTGGGGTCTAAAATCCAACAGCTTTTAGCGAGTTGTCAAAATAGATTTTTACTAATTCTTCAATAACACTGGTTGAACTGGTGTAATCTTCTCCAAATTTGGGTGGAAGCTTGCGCAGATGGTCTCAACCACGTATGCCAATTTTGTGGCCACAGGCTAAACCACACCAGCAACATTATTTTCAAAACAGACATTTTTGGAAACATTTTTCAATAACTCTAATTGAGCGATCTTTTCCTAACTTCGGTTGAATTGTCTGTTGAGTCCTGAAGACATATGTCAATTTTATGGTAAAAAAAATAAAATGCAGCAGCTTTCAGCAACATTATTTCCAAAATAGACTTTTAACCTTACTTCAGCCTGACTAAAAAAATATATATCAACGACGTGGGTATTGGACAAATTTGTCTTTGTTTAGATAATTTTTGGTGTAAATATATCTTGATCTAGGTGAAGCATTTAGTACTTTGTTGTTGCTCAGTCTGGTTGTCAATGCTGTAGAATACAAAATATGATACGAGCATGCGTTGTGTGTACATGTAAAGTGCTGGACAAATGCTAACATGGTCACCGTTTTAGTCTTTGCCCCTTCAGAAGTGGCTAAAAACTGGTATACCGCTTCTAGGCAGTAGTATTCCAGTGACTTCCTTAGTGCAAATTAGCATTTAATTTATTCGAGAAAGTGGTGCAGCAGAGGTGGTGCTTGCAGAGGTTGTGCCGTGTCAAATATCTAAATGAGTACCACTTCCCAGATTCCTTCAGGGAAGTGCATCCAGCGTTTCCATGGAAGCAGCACACCGATTACAGGGAAGCAATACACCAGTTCTAAGGAAGCAGTACACGGCTTCCAGAGAAGCAGTAAGCTGCTTCCATGGAAACAATATACCCATTTCCAGTATATCTTTCTCAGCTGCTGCAAACACCATGGCTTTACCACGGCAATGCCGTTTCTCTATGGTAAGGAAACTCGCTTCAGTTATAAATTATGTTATCATCCTGGTTAAGCATACACAAAAAGGCACAGATAACACAATTATGCAAACACTGACAGGGCATAATTTATCTGGTATCGCATCTCAATTTGCTACACATATTTAGGCATTTGCTATACATTCTGCAACATGCATAGCTATAACTGCTATGCAAAATTTGTCTTTACAATTTATAAATTTCATATCAATACATGCTATGCAAATATTAAATTCTATATTATGCCCTGAACGATATATATCTAGTGAACTAAGCCTATATATTCAATAGATACATACAACTGCTTAAGGTTATTAGCACGATAGTACACTCTCCACGCCTCAATGCACCTGTACTTCATCACACCTTCAGAATATGGAGCCGTTGTGTTCCATGGGATATTAGGTTGCCAGCTTATAACTAGTGTCGCAGACGTCGGTGTATCGAGAATGACAGCACTTATACCAGATACACCAGGCGCATTACCTTGAAAAAGAAATAGGATAAAAATAATGTATTGCATATACATGTAGTAATAGTGTACTTATAGTACAGGGGGCCAGTCTAACAAAGCCTTCTTAACTTAACCATAAAGTAGACAACAGCCCACTTGATCAGACTTCCGCACTTGATACTTATGCTCTACATACACCTCATTGTCTAAATTTAAATAGGGTTATTTGTGAAACTGAAAACATGGTAGCATTTGTGAAACCAAAAATATGGTAATATTCTAGCTGATGAAAAGCTGCCAGTCAAGGGAGGTAATTCTTTAATTGTAATTCTTTAAAATCATTTTGCGATTAATAATGTTAATTAGCCAGGTACACTTAGATAATATATATACATGTATGGTACACTCATGAATCCATTTCCTCACTCAATCATATGACATCATAATCAATTATGCTATGTGTATGCTGATGTCATAATCATGACATCATGAATGATTCGATTAAGCCCGTCTTTAACGCTTACTAATCTAACTATGGCAGCAACAGCATCCAGTCAAATTAGTTTCAAAATAGTCAACAGCTTATCTGTATAGTTTTCTGGAAATTTATAGTCAGGGCATTCAGAGATCGATCGATCGATCCCAACACAAGCGTGGAGTGGGTGGAGCTTAGATAGAGATGTGCGGGGCATAGCTAAAACTGGATAGGTCCATTCATTAATTACACCAGAAACAGAACACACTATATCCATAGAAATATAGTACTACATCCTGGATCTATGCATACAGTTTGTCGGCATTAGCTCAACCAATGCACAAAAACCCTTACTGACCAAACCGAGCAAAACCGGCCTCCAGAGTTACCTATAAGTGGCAACAATAGGGTGTTGGGCTTAAATGATAATGAGAAACACACAGGTCTGGGACCTATTAAAATGGGTCTCCATGAGGTCTCCTTAATGCAGTGAACATCTATCGCGCTCCCTCTGTTCGCCCCCCCCCCCCCCCACCACTCTCTCCCTCTCTCTCTATATATATATATTGTTGGGTTTTCTCGTTGTTTCTCTGTCTCTCTCAAGATTACCCAATGGAGAACAAAAACACAGAATTCCTAATTCTATTTCTTTTACTAAACTAAATTTGGTAGTGTTTACTTTATACAGCTATATACATGAATACAATGTAAGTCAGACAGTTGACATCTCACATCTCCATTCAAAATAAAATCATTCCAACTCTCCTCAAAATAAAACCATCTCAACTCCCCTCAAAATAAAACCATCGCAACTCAACTCCTCTGTCTCTCTCATTCCTTGGGCCTTATATATGCCTGGGTTTGTGAGGGTTGAGGGCACCCACAGAGTTTTATGAGTTTTGAGTGTGGAGCTCGAACTTGAGCTTGAGTTCAATTAGTTTTGAGCTCAAACTCCAGTTGTTGAGTTTAATTAGTTTTGAGTGCCAGTTGTTGAGTTTAATTAGTTTTGAGTGCGCACTCTAACTCTCTAAACTCAAACTCTGTGAACTCAAACTCTGTGTAGAGCTCTGAAACTCAGAGTGGTGACCTCTGTAATATGACCATTCCTAACAAATTGTCCCCAAAGAGCATCAGCAGTGAATTGTATGCATGGCTGACTGGTCAGCTGGTTGGCTGGCTGGCTGGCTTACTCACTCCTCCTGGCACTGCAGCGATATCCTGCCTCACCACTGTCCATTCACTCAGCACACACAGGCCGGTTAACTACCTTATCTAAGTCACCTGTTTATAAAGGGCAGTTTTAGTTGGTTCACATGCTGTCCTTTATAGACACCTTATAATGTACTCACAAGACAAGCGCTCTCTCTTTCTCATATTAGCCACAGCTTGTAATGTTTTGAAAAAAATAATTACCTAACAATTATATATATATATATATATATATATATATATTATATAAATGATTGAAATGCCATTGCGTTGTGGGTATTGTACATTTTACTCGGCTGGTCCTGTCTATATGTACATAGCAATGGGCTACTGGCAAAGTGGCTACATTTAACAAATTAAAGATACTTTGTTTTAACCCTTTAATGTTCAAGGCAGCCAAAAAAACATCTTTTGCAGTGGTCTAGACTGTCTAGAGATATTATTTTTTTTAATTTCCCACTGTCATTCCAGTGGTAAATTTCAAACTGGTTACCTATGTGTACCAAATCAGCCACTCAGCTTCATCTCTATGGCCCACCATCTGCTTCCTACACATACCAAATGTGGTTGAAATTGACGCGTTACATCATTAACACTTTAACACTTATATCAGCCAAAAATGGCTTCTGCAGTGGCCTTGAGAAATGTCCATTTGCAGATCAAGAAGATTATTTTTTTGAAAATTTATCACTGTAATGACTGGCTCGGGTCTGCAAATGGACAGTTTCTGAGAAAATTGAAATTTTCGCGAACAAATTCAACGGTTAAAAGATTGTTCGCTTGTCCTCTCCATGATTTATTAACTGTCTGACTGCTGCAAGCCACCAGACAATAATTTCAAAGGGCAAAAATGTATGACATTCTGAATATTTTGAAAACAATTTGACTGAATGATTGTCAAATTATTTTCTAAATATTCAGTATATCCAGATTTAAACCCCATGGAAAATGTAGTCTGCAGAAATTCAGCAGGCAGACCATTAAAGTGTTAAAGGTGAATAGAGTAGGAAGGTAGGGAGAATTCTGTCAGCAATTTCTTAAATATAGCCACACAAAACACAATCTGCATTTTATTTTTTAAATCTGAAACATTTCAACTTCAAGCTAGAATGCGCAGTCGATGGCACACCACCGCAAATCCCCACGCATTCACCACTTCGAGCGTTACCATCACTTTGAGCCAAAACAACAAATAAATTCCTTGAAATGTAGTTTCAATGGGTAATGGGTTTCAAAATGATATGTTACATGACCACCTTTGGATAAATTTAATTTTTGACCCGCAGTCCCTACCCCCTGAGCCCTACCCCTGGGGGGGGGGGGGGGGGGGCATAACAAAATTTCAAAAAGTGCCATGCACATCCCTGGCCATATGTGTAATCATACCCAAAGTTTCAAGTTTCTATGTGAAATGGTCTAGGAGTTGCGTTACAATCGATTGGTGCCCACTTTTGACCCCACCACCCTACCCTACCCTCAGTTTGACCCAAGATCAAAATAATTCCTTGTACTGTAGTCTACTCATCATTGGCTTGAAAATTCCAAAAGTCTCATGTACATCCCTGGCCATATGTGCAATCATTCCCAAAGTTTCAAGTTTCTATCTGAAATGGTCTAGGAGTTACATTACATTCGATAATTACTGGCTAATTTTGACCTTTCGACCCGCTGGGCCCAGCCCAGGTGGTGGTGGGGGCGGGTTTTAGAACAAAATTCCAAGTGTCATGCATATCCTTATAACCATCCCCAAGGTTTCCAGTTTCTATCTTAAACGGTCTAGAAGGAGATGCGTTACAATTGATAAGTGCCCAGACAGCCGGCACACACACCGCGTGGGGATAATTAACATATATGCATGACATATAAAATCATTTCTGTATACATCTGACTAGAAATTAAGCACCGGCAAAGATTACTATATTGTAGACATGCGAAAGAAACAAAAAATTAAAATAATCCCTGGAGGCAAAATTGAAATATTTGATACAAAAATATTGTGGCTAGTCTAAGAGGTGCCCAGATGTACAGATTTATTTAACCGTTTAATACCTAAATTTGGTCAAGAAAATCCAAAAATATTTGCTCATTGAATATCCATGTGTGGACCAAGAGAATACCATTTTCTAAATTTTACCGCTGGAATGACTGGCTCGGTTATCAAGCCAGTCATTCCAGCGGTAAATTTTCAAAAAGAGTCTTCTCTTGGCCTACAAATGGACATTCCACCTTAGACTACTGTAGAGGCCGGTTTTCGCTGGCTTCGTCATGATGGAGGGGTTAATGGAGAAAGTTGACGGATATATGAAAGGCACCGGAGTCGCCATAACTTGAGCTCATTTGGGCTTTCGGATTACAGGAATTGATTTTAACACTAACACATTAACCCGAGGACAGTAGAATTTCATATGGGTTAGCAATGCTCTCAAAATTGGAAATACAAAAAAACACGGCTACAATGTCATTATGTTTAGTACCCACCAAAAACTGACGAAAGCACAGATTTTCTGCTACCTTCAAAGCTTTATTGAATATTTTGAAATTAATTTGTCCGGAAAGCCGTCGCTGCCTAGGCAGCGACGGCTTTCCGGACAAATTAATATCAAAATGTTCAACAGCTTCTCTGTATGGTTGCCATGGAAACGAGTTTTATAGGGATCTATCGGTGAATGGATTAAAGAAGTGATCAGCTTTGAGCTAACAAACATTTGGTTAGTGAAATTTGCTGAGGGATAGTATAATCAACGATGCACTATCCTGTCTGGGTTAGTAGAACAAGAGGCCCAAGGGGCCTGCGTCGCTCACCTGGAGCACCATCAATTTTTGTCACGTTTGTGGACATTTTTGCAAGTGCAATATGGCCGCCAAACACACTACATTTTGATTGCCCCATGGCGCCCATGTTTTTTTGATAGATCAACTTCCCTTGAACAAATTTTAATGGCCCAAATTTTGGCCTGATCCCTTCAGCGGTTCCGGAGGAGTCATTTTCATGAAAACCAGGTCATCCAAGATGGTCGCCGAACCATTTGGTCAATCAAGTCCAAAATGGCCGCTGGCAAATTGGCTGATCGGGTTCATTTGAACAAACTTGGATTCTTATGCCCTAAGGATGCTTCCTGCCAAATATAATTGAAATCGGCCTGGTAGTTCTCGAGAAGACATTTTAAATTTCCCATTGCTTTAGCATGGGAGCTTTTGACGAGAAAATTATCCAAGATAGCCGCCAAACCATTTATCCGACAGTTTCGAAAATTGTAAATTTGAGCTCAGATTACCCAAAAATATATAAAACCAATTTTGGCCTCAAAATCCATCACATAAAAAAATCCAATATGTCCGCCAAACAAGCTACATTTTGATTGGCCTACGGCGGCCATGTTTTTTGACGGAGCAACTTCCCTTGAACAAACTTTCCTGGACGGTAGTCCCTAATCATATCTGCCAAAATTTGGCCCGATCCCTTCAGCGGTTCTAGAGAAGTTATTTTCGCTAAAACTAGGTCAACCAAGATGGCCTCCGAACTATTTGACCAATCAAGTTCCCTTGAACAAATTTTAAAATCTACCCCTGGATTAGGTGTCTGAGCTAGTATGATTTCTGTATCATTTGAATCAGTTTCTCTCATATACTTACATTCACATGCATGTACCACTGGTACTGACATGAGCGCTAGGATTACAAAGAGCATGGCTTGTATATACAGTACAATGGCGGTCTGATCACATGACATGATGGCAATGCTGTTATCTCAATATTACACTTTGAGAACAAGATATGCATCTATGATCGCCAATGCGTGGAGAATGCCTGCCTCACAGGTGTTAAAACTGAAAGAACAAATACAAATGTAACGTATTATACGTCAATATCAATTTATAATTTAAATTATAAAATATGGTCAGACTGGCCAAAATGACCTCCACAACAGTGGTACATGCATTGAGTTATGATCAAATGAGACGTCTATTTTTTTCCTAATTTTACCACTGGAATGACTGACTCGATAACCGAATCACTCATTCCTGTGATAAAATTTGAAAAAAATAGTCTTCACTTGCTCTACAAACAGATATTCAATAAACAAATATTTAGATATCAAAACTAAATATTTAGACTTACTAGGTAGACTGTTTTAAGAGGGTATGATTGAATGTACACGTACATGTAAGCATTAATAGACACGGTCAGTAAGCCTATATTAAGCACAACATTAATTAAAAAGAAAACTCAACATATGATTATAAATCCATTTGCCCTGTAGGTGGGGCTTAGAATACACCTTCCGTATCCTCTGCGTGTCGTAAGAGGCGACTAAAGGAGGTAAGGGTGAGGTAACCCTGACAGAAACCTCGAGTGCTGAAGATGGAGGTTCCAGGCCGCACGGCGCACCCTAATAAACCATGGATCCACGCACTTAACGCTTATGATCATGTCGATAGTCACTTACAGGACTGGCGGTATGATCAGCGAACGAAAAGAAGAAAGAAGAATTATAAATCCACTACACATAGATGTAACCGTTATTTATAAGCCTAACATACATACTGTGTATATACATGTATGAAACTGTATAGTATACATAGGTGTTTAACTATCTAACTTGTGTACTTAGTAAACAAGCCAAAATCAGATTTGACTTGAAATCATAATAAACGGCAAGTGGCATTTTTGCCCACTGACTCGCTACTATTATACAATAGCAATTTGTGTAGTCTCAATTTCTGAATAAACAGTAAACCCTGTCTAAAGACTGTATAAACCGACCATGCATGTGAATTACTAAATAGACACACAGTCTCTTAATATGCCTCTTAATATGGGTCGCATATTCTGTTAGAGTCAAGGTGGTTCTTTAAGAAATATGGTCTCTTAAATGTCACCTCTCTAATAATACCATAATCTGTTGGTTCTGAAACACAGATGATTATTTGAGGAGGTTTGACTGTGCATAATATTCAGGATATAGAACAGGAAGATAAATTTGAAATATGATTTACGATAAATGTAAATATTCTACGACTCTGGCGAGATCTAGGGCATGTATGGCTGTAATAGGATGTGTGTGGCACTGCCTGCCACAGTAACTGGCACCTGTTGTTTAATCTTTAACCCTCAAATTTGTCAAAGAAAATTTAAATTTTCTCATAGAAAATGTACTTTTTCAGAGCAAAAGAACATAATTTTTGAAAATTTACCACTGGAATGACTGGCTCGGTTATCGAGCCGGATTCCAGTGGTAAATTTTCAAAAAAAGTTTTCTGTTGGCCTGCAAATGGACATTTCTCAAGACCATTGCAGAAGCCATTTTTGGCAGACTTTGTGTCAAAGGGTTTAATGAAAAGCTAATCTACACATCAACACTGTCTGGTTTCCACAACTAATCAACCCATTTAACCCTTACACACAAAATATTACAAATTCCTTATGAAGTTAAGGCATATTCTGTTGAATATTTTGAAACTAATATGACTGGGAGTTGCTGCTGCCTAATAACCTGTGGCAGTAAGGCAGGAACATTTCCTGGCACTCAAATAGTTTCAAAATATTCAACAACTTGATAAACTACTAAAATGCCATCCAAAGAATTTTTTTGGGTATTTATTAAAATTGATTGACCTAACTAGTGCTGGATTTCTAGCCAGTTTATTTTCGAAATATTAAGCAGTGTAACTGTGTGTGCTTTGAGATAGCGACGCAGAAATTTCAGAATGGAAAGGGTTACTGACCTGCATTCTCAGTTTCTATTCACCCTTTTACGTTCAAATCAGAAAAAAATGTCACTTAACTAATTAACTTAATAAGTTATTATACCTCTAAGCTGAGAGGAAAGATGAATGAACATGATATAGACACACAATACAAAATACTCAATCTTGAATTACCTCATGATATCTGATAACGCCATAATATCGATACCCTTAATATCATTGCCTTTAATTAATATATTGTCTTAATATTGTAGTACTAGTAAACATATCGCAGTTTGATGTTGTGTACTAGAATCATATCAATGGAATAATGTTTTGATAAATATCTATTTGCAGGCCAGACAAGTGAAATAGTTTTTTTTAAATTTACCACTGGAATGACTTGCTCAGTAACCGAGCCATTCTTCTCTTGTTCTGTACATGGACATTCTCTGAGAAAATTTAAATATTTTGGAGAAAATTTGAGGGGATTTGTATTTATGATGTGGCTACATATTAAATTAGGATCTGACTTTATTCTGCAAATGTTTGAATGGGTGAATATGTGAATATCATGTTACATTGCAGGACCTGGCTATATTTAATGGTGCAGAAATAATATGTCAAACTAAGAAGTTAGACGGCTGGCTTTCCAACATTCTATTAAATATAGTAAATGTAGCAATGCCAGATGAAAAATAAGAGGAGAAACTCGTCACATATGTCAGTCGCATGTCATAACCAAAGTTAATACAGAATGTAAATCTCTTCTCAGTAACCCTATTTTAAGGCATTAAAATGTAAAGGGTTAACATTTGTTTCGTATATCGTGGGGGGGGGGTGTGTGAATTTTTAGCTCACTGGAGATTCTGAGCGACTGGCTTGGTGTATATCTGAGAAATGATGAAATAAAGAACTATGTAGAGAAATGTATATTCTTTATGAAACTGGAATCGAAAGTGAGCAATTTACACAATTTTACAATCATATAATAAATCAATTATAATCAAAGATTATGATTCTAATTAATGCCATAATAATTTCTAATAACCTGACATACAAGTCAAGCAACTGGAGACCATTACTGATAAAAATCCATCTTCCTATAATGGGGAATGTACGAGTATGCTAAATATCCAATAATATCCCAGATTGGAAATAGTTAGGTTTCTATCCCATCATGCATCGAACTTAACATCATTAACGATTTTCAAACCAACCGAAGATGAAACTGTTATTATTAATTTGTAAAACTGGAATGTAATAGTGCAGGTAATTTCTGATTTGTAATATGTGATACATGACTAATATATAATACATGGATTGTCTTCTGATCATAAAATTACAACTCCAGCATTATACTACATATATGTTCAAATCAGCATATAATCATACAATGAATCGTGTAATAATCGGGGAATTCTCTTACACACATTTGTGCATTTTGATTTATACAGCATCACATTATCCTAGAATAATTATTTTCAAACCGTAGCAGATAAACAAACAGTCAAACAAACAAACAGATGGGCGGACAGATGGCTAGATGGTCGGATGGATGGACAGACGGACAGCAAGTCGGATGGATGGATGGATGGAGAGACGGATGGATGGATAAACAAACTACTGATCAAACAGGCGACAAACACACAAATATATACACAACAATTATAGCCCTAAGGAACCAATCTCCCACTATGATCAAATTCATGAATGATACTGGATGGATTACCAAACAGATGGAATGAATGAGTGTGTGAATGAATGATGGATGAACGGATAGACGGCTACCTTATGACCATACCTATACAAAGGTTTTGAATGGGTTTCTTGGAGGTCCTTGTGTACAGATTGCACCATACTATTTTGAAGGTCAGTGACAAATTAAACAAGGGTATACAAAACTCATGCTATTACCATTGTTTAATTTATGTCACTGACCTTCAAAATAATATGGTGCAACCTGTACACAAGGACCTCCAAGAAATCCATTCAAAACCTTTGTATAGGTATGGTCATAAGGTAACCTTTATATAAGAGAGGTCTTTGTTTCCTAGTTGAAAAAGTAATAAAGTTGTCTCTCTTATATAAAGGTTACCTTATGACCATACCTATACAAAGGTTTTGAGTGGGGTTCTTGGAGGTCCTTGTGTACAGATTGCACCATACTATTTTGAAGGTCAGTGACAAATTAAACAAGGGTATACAAAACTCATGCCATATTTGCTATGCTCTTGCTATAAGTGTGGTCGTAACCTCATTAAGGAGAACACCACAATCTAAAAGATTTTATCAGTAAATACTAATACGTCAAAAATATCAGTTATGATTAACGCATTTGTTGAGAGTTTTGTTTGGTAAACACTGAAATTCAGGAGTTTAATGTCAGGAGAATGGTTCTAATCTGGCTTACAAAAGTGTCGGTATGTGCTGCTGTTAGCAGCACAAATTGTATATGCTGGTCATCTGAGTAACAGATTGAAATAAATAAATTAGAGCAAAAAGTAGGCAGTGACCTATAGACAGAGCCATGCCTAGGTGTGCAAACAATTGGTTTTCATGCTCCCGGCAATTACTATTTCTAACCATTTCATCCTCAAGGCCGGTGAAAGGATTAACTGAGGCAACTCTATCTTTTAGACCACAGCCCCGCTTTCACCTGAATGGGGAAGCCATTTGAACTCAGGGTAAAGCGGCCTAAAATCAGGCCTTACCACAGAGATGCCTACAGGTATGACTGCAAACAGTCCAGGTATCAAAAACATATTCTTTTCTTGATAAGCCCTTACCACAGCAATGCCTATGACTGCAAACAGTACAGGTATCAAGAAGGTATAACATACTTTTCTAAAATCAAGGGCCTTTGCATGATGATGCCTATGACTGCAAACAGTACAGGTATCACATACGTCTCAATATTATCATTATGATCAACAATTTAAAGCTGAGCACTGGTATCAAGGACCATTATTTGCAAAATGGATGTCAGATAGTTTTATCTTGCATTTAGTATCATGTTGTGTTTCTTTTGGCAAGCAAATATAAAATGCACTGGTCATTCTTCAGATTCAGATGACTGTTTATATGTTATATTTGTCAAAGACAAAAAGCAGGGTTGCATTTACACTTATGTAAATTTTGCCCTGCCTCGAGCAGTGGAATATCATCATTTCAAAATAAATACAATTGCATTAATTACTTTTCTAATTAAGCCTAATTGTCTGCTGTCCCAGTTGAGCCTTTCTAATGCATATTTCATGCATATTTCTTGGTTCTTGTTTCAGTAAGATATCACATATTGTTTGTTGAATGGAGCGATGTATTTTTTCAATGAATATTGCCAGATGGCTTATCATCAGCAGAATATATAGCTTTTATTACTAACACCGGTTCTATGCTCATTTAAGATAAATGGAGCATATTGCACATTGATATATTGGTGACTGGTTTCGTGATGCACATTCATAGGATTCATGTTGTGCCCGGTAGGTATAACAATTAAAAGATGATGGTTATGCCATTGGATGTTTCATCTGTAATATACCAGTTCTCATCCCAAACTATGAGTTGAAACATTAAGTGCGCATGTCAGAAGAGCTGGCATCTAAGTGACAAGAATATTGTTCGCAGTGCTATGAAAGTATTAAATTTGGAAACATAAAAATATGAAACTTAGGGTGCTGAATGTATAATACTTATGGTCATGTTGGTTTTCAGTTGTAGAATAATTCACATTCTTTTAGAGAATCTGATAATCTGAATCACTGAAAACGGTGTCAGATGGTTTTGATAAAAATGTGTGATTGTCAAATTCAGGTCATTGTGTGTTTACATGGCGGATTGATATTATTTCAATAACAGCCAGACACACGAATCGATCATGAAAAATGCTTATAATGTAACAACTGGTGTATCAACTGAAGGGGGGAGGGAGGTAGTGTCTACTGACCTCGCACAGAAAAAGAACACACATTCTATAGGGGGTAGATGGAGAAGGCGAAGCAGCATCATATTAATGTACTGGGCATTAAAGCTTGATTATTGTGTTTAGAGTCTTTAGTGTTGCTCGTGCTAAGTTTGGGCTCTGAATATATATTTCTATAGTAGCGACATTAACTATATCTGTGTTAATCTCTTCCCTTACAATGTTGTAATGGACCAGCCAGAGAAGTTTGGCTATGATTTAGAGAATGAAATTTATGAATTACAGTTGCTCATTCAACAGGTCAGATGAATTGTATAGCGCATAACAAAATCCAGAGTATTTGATGATGACTGCAAATTGAATATCACAGAGTTTTATGTGTACTTCTCTAGTAGCTTTACAATGATGTTTTGGGATTTGTTCGCTTCTAGGCTTAATTTCCACATTAAGCCACATGTTTCTTGATTACATGTACCTCAGGAGCTTATAACATTGATGCTTTTTATATTAGATCGGTTTGAAGTTAACCCATAGTCATTTACACTTTTTTGCCTCTACTGAGAGTTGATCTACAATAGTAGAATTTGATCAAGCAGCATAAACAGTAACATAGCATCAAGTTGGAAAATACATAAAACAGATTTTGCTATTTAATAAGATGTTGTTTTTGAATTGGCAATCTTGGGGCATTCACACATAAGGACAGTGTGCATCTACTAAGCAATATATTATTAGTTAATATCCTCTTATACAAGAGAGCCTCGGATGATAAAGATCTTGCTGGCTAGAAAATTTTGGTTATTAATTCATGGAGAGAATCAATAAAGAAATAATGCTTACTATGAGCATTAAGTTTTGAAAGCTTTTGGGTTATTGACATTTTTTACCAATGACCTAATCAGTGTTGCATTTTCTGGGTCTAAATTGGCTTCACCAAACCATTTATTAAGGATAAGATTTTTAAAATGCATCATTGTTCAAATATCAACTATGGCCAGATAGAATTTTATTTGGCATTTCAATAAAGTTTTGAGTAAAATACTTGATATTTTTATACAGCAATCACTTGAGGAATCAATTTAGGAACTTTAAGCAGTCATTATTAGAACACAACTATTTTGCTTGCATATAAATCAATTTCGCCAAGGTGTATAATTTTCAATGCATTGCCATCATATTTAGAGAGAATTAAGAATCGAAGAAAGATAATAACACAAAATTATTCATGAAGACGATAAGGCAGTATGTCGAGACACTATATATCGAAGGCTGAAAATAACTAGGATACTGGCATGGATTGATATAAATATCTAGACTATACAATAGACAGAAATGGCAGTAGACCATTTTTGCTGTCCATTGATATGGTTTGAAAATTCCATAACTTAAATCTGTACAATAGGTTGATAATTAGTGTTTAAAAGTTTTATAACAAACTACTGAATATATTAGAAAGATGTCAGTGTTCAGAAGGATGATTATCAAATCTGTTAATTGTTCAGTTCATATGTTATCACAATTGTGAACAATTAATTACATGGAATTTATAGTATTGAGTAGCTTTGAAGTCTCGAGGAACTCCGGCTGACTGAGTGGTGATTGGCTAGCATTTATTAATTAAACGACAACTTACCTGAAAGTGGAAGTTAGATGTTTGACTGTAATTCTAGCCAATCACCACTGGAAGCCGGAGTTATGTTGCCCACCTCTAGTAAAGATGTCATAGTTTGAGATTTCATTTGGGAACTTTTCTTGTCCCACCCTAATTTGGGATTACTGTGCTGTCCACTCAATTTATCTTTGAAGACTGATCTCAGCAAGTCATGATACGTCTCTCATGTAACTCCGGCTTCCAGTGGTGATTGGGTAGATTTACAGTCAAACATCTAACTTCCACTTTCAGGTAAGTTCTCGTTTAACTAATAAATTTTATTGCATAGAGGTGATGGCGGAAACTTATGCTAAGCGATTTCTTTATTTTACATGATTACGATTTTAAATTTTTTCATGACCTATGATAAACAAGAGCCATCAGAAGACGGCATATCACACCCCCTCCTCCAGATCCATACATTTCAGATAAACATACATCGTAGCTAAACTGTAGTTGTGTTGACATCTTGAAATGATTGCCAGAGATGGACGCACCGATAGACTGACACACATACATTCTATACAGACGCATGGATATACAGGCATACGGATAGCATATGTTCAAGTGGTAATGAGAATCCTTACTAAGTTTCAATAGAATCACAGCTAATTTGTAGTTATGCTGACAAGAAATGATTGGTACTGCAGTTTATGTATCGGCTTAAAGGTATTTAAAGGGAGATAACGCTGTAATGAATAATTTTCTGGCCATGAAAAAAGCACATGCACATCTTCGGATGGTAATGACTAGATTTACCATGTTTCAAAAGAATTGTAATTAAACTGTAGGAGCTGCATTGACAAGGATGGACCGACAGATGAACATACATTTTGAATAGATGGATGGATGTACCAGTATACGGATAGCACATGCACAGCTTCATGTCGTAATGATAACACTTACCAAGTTTCAAATGAATCGCGGCTAAACTGTAGTAGTTGAGTTGACAAGAAATGACTGGCGATGCAGTTTATGTATCGGCTTTAATATAGTTAAAGGGTGATAACTCTGTAATGAATATGTTTTTGGCTGCGAAAAAAGCACATGCACATCTGCACATGATAATGTGGACAAAATTTAAAGTTAACATCCACTGAGACGTCTAGGAGTTGCGTTGACAAGAAATGATTGTCAGAGATGGAAGGACTGACAGATGGACATACTTACATTTTGGACAGACGGATGGACGTACAGGTATACGGATAGCACATGCACACCATCACGTGGTAATGATAACATGCACCCATTTTCAAAAGAATCTGAGCTAAACTGTAGGACTGGCGTTGACAAGAACTGATTGGCAATGCACTTTATGTGACGGCTTTAAGATATTTAAAGGGGGATAACTCTGTAATGAACAACTTTTCCATCGGGAAAAAAGCATTTGCACATCTGTACATGATACTGATAATGTCGACAGAATTTTAAGTTAATCCATTGAGACCTCTAGGAGAAGTTGCGTTGACAAGAAATGATTGGCAAATGCAATTTATGTATCGGCTTCAAGATATATAAAGGGGGATAACTCTGTAATGAACAATATTTCCGACGCGAAAAAAGCACATGCACATCCGCACATGATACTGATAATGTGGACGTAATTTTAAGTTAATCCATTGAGACCTCTAAGAGTTGTGTTGACAAGACGGGGACAGACAGACATGCTGATCGCTATATCCCCCATCTTCCAGTCTAGGCCTCGAATTAAATTTCATTCATGACTTTCCATGAGCAGTTCAAACCCTGACACGGGCATAATTAGATGACCACACTTGACATGATGTTGCTTCAAGCCTAAACAGAATGTAGACAAATCCATGAATAGACTGGATTATGATAATAATTGTCATACAAAATGCCTTGCTATCTATGTTTGAGTAGGCACATCATTGGTGATTGTCAAGCTTGACTTCAAATATAAAATAAATATAGAAGGCTTATCAATACAGCACACTTATCAACAAGAGGCCCAAGGGCCCGTGACTCTCACCTGGACCATTAATTCGCATTTGAACAATTTGCGTTTAAATATACATGATGGAGTTTTCGGAAAATTCAAGATCCCTGCGAAAAAATTGACTAGTCAAAATTCTCATTAGAACTATTGAAGTTGATCACTATAGGAGCCTGCCACCCAAGTTTCATTGAAATCTGGCCATTGATTAAGGGAGAGTAGAGTTTAACCCACTATATCTGATTTATCTTTTTACCTTTACTTTTTGCAACAAACAGTACGTATTAGGTGAAACAAAACTCCAGTTCACAACAAGAATCCAGGAACATTTCAGAGACTTTAGCAGTAACAGGGACACCCCTATAGCTAAACACTTCAACCTTCCTGATCACACCCATACACGTTTACTTCTGCATTGTTCAAGTCCTGAGAGGGGACTCACATGCGGACAGCATTACACCCACCAGGAGGCGCAAGGATGCCTACTGGATCCACCAACTACACACCATGACACCATTTGGCATCAACCATTTCGGATATCCGGCCTTCCTCTATCCCCTCACCATGTTTTTTTCTCTCCTACATTATCATACCTACATGTTTTATATTAAACAAGAGGTCCAAGGGCCTATGGCGCTCATCTGGACTATTGGCATTTAAACCATTATAATTTAAATAGACATGATGGGTAATTTTCAGAAAATCCAAGATGGCCACCAAAAAATTGACCAATCAAGATTCTCGTTTAATATGTTCAAGCCTACCATCATAGGATCGTTGAAAGCAGGCTATTGATTGAAGGAGTACCATTTTTAAATGGTTCCGGAAAACTTTAAGAAAATCCAAGATGGCTGCCAAACCATTGACCTATCAAAATTCTGAATAGAGTTTCTAGTCTATGACAATAGGATTCTTCCAGCCAAATTTGGTTGAAATTGCCCAAGCGATTAATGAGTAGCATTTTATACAAATTCCTGTTTTCGGAATATCCAAGATGGCCACCTTCAAAATCATGCTGTCAAAATTCTGTGTACAGTTCTGAAGTGTACCGGCAAAGGGTTCTTCCAGCTGAGTTCTGAAACCTACCAGCCTAGTATCCTCCCAGCTAAGTCTGGTTGAAATTGCTCTTGAAAGCAGTTAATGAGGAGTAGCGTTTTAAACAACTTCTGCCATTTTTTGCAAAATTCAAGTTGGGCGTAAAAAAAATTGAGCAATCAAAATTCTGTATACAAGTTCTACACCATAACCCCATAGGATCATTCATACCTTAATGAGGAGTAGCGTTTTTAAGCAAAAGTTGACGGCCGGACACCGGATGGTTGCCATGGCATAAGCTCACTTGGCCATTCTGGCCAGGTGAGTTAATAAAGTTACTGCCACTAAACATGCTAATAGTAATTGGAATTAAATTTAACTGATTGAAAACTCAAATATCATATTTTATTTTAATTATAGTTTTGCAATTTAGCGACAGACCTGTATGGATGCTTGAAGAATGACAGATCTGTGATGTCTGAATAACAATAACCACACTAGATATTGAGCATTCAAGTCTAATCTGTATATACACACTCAGTCATACTAACTTATATTAATTTACAGGAAATATACAAAGCTCTGGGTTGCATCACTGATATATATATATAAATATAAATATATATATATATATATATAGCAATGATGCGACCCAGAGCTTTGTATATTTCCTGTAAATTAATATAAGTTAGTATAGCAATGATGCGACCCAGAGCTTTGTATATTTCCTGTAAATTAATATAAGTTAGTATAGTAATGATGCGACCCAGAGCTTTGTATATTTCCTGTAAATTAATATAAGTTAGTATGACTGAGCATTTATATACAGATTAGACTTGAATGCTCACTGTCTAGTGTGACTGTTATTCAGACATCACAGATCTCTCATTCTTCAAGCATCCATGCAGGTCTGTCGCTAAATTGCAAAATTATAATTAAAATAAAATATGATACTTGAGTTTTCAATCGGTTAATATAAATGTGTCAGTGTGAATCAGTTAATTATCAAGTAATGAACAATGTAAGCACATACATGTATGCAAAGCTCGGCTATTTAACAGAAAAAGTAATAATAGAATGACTATAGACAAAATACTGTTTTAAGAAAAAAACATACTCAAATTTCCCATGAAAGTTGATTGTGACTGACGTTAGTTACATCTATGACTATATTGTGATTGACGTTACATTGTGACTGATGTTACGATTTTCAATGCCATTCTTTAAAGAATAAATAAAATTGTGACAACTATTATTCTTATTTATGACTTAGGTATGTTGTGAAGTAGGAGAATTCTAATTAGCAAGTCTCTACTACTTGGACTTTGTGTAGTAGAGCAAAAAGTGGTTGTGTCTGTGACTGACGTTACACAACTAGTAGGGCAAATGAATGTAGTGAAATCGTGAGTACCGGACTATATAACTGTTTTACCTATACACATGTTCTGAAGCTATTACTAATGAACTGTTATAAATTTAATTTAGATGAGCATATGTCAACATAAATGAGAAAAACTTCATTCCATTACACAAGGCAATGGTAAGGAGCCATCTCTCTCCTATGCTGCAGTTCTACATCCCGGAGAGGTAATGTTGCAGCTGTTTGGTGCCCATACAAAATGTCGGTGACAACACTCATAGAAAATGTGCAGAGGCGAGTAACCAACCAAATACATGGTCTAATGGAGCTTAGCTTTGAGGAAAGGCTGAAAAGACTGAACATGCCTACACTGGAATTTCGCAGCATTTCCAGTGATATGATCGAAGTAGGGCTGCGCGGTTCGACTTACAGCCATATCGGTTTCGATGACTTTTCATATTGGTTTTAACTGAATATCAGTTTTATTGGTGACTTCCATCAAAGAAAGGTTGAAATCCATTCTCTAAAATGCTCGAAAAACGATCGTTAATAACACGAAAATAGTATTCCCGCAGTATAATTTCTTGGCGCCTTACACATATGCTTAATACACGCCATGCCCATCGTTGCCGGAGTGAACTTATTATCTGGGACCTCCTAAATCCTAAGTATACTCTAATAACCATCGTTTATTACATCAATATCAGTATACAATTAGACATTTCATGTCATTGTGAAAAAACACCAAATCACATGGTATTAGACAGATTTATTTCCGGTATTCAGAGTGAGTAGTAGTCTGCGACTCACATGCCGTGGTTTGGACTTGGAACTTGGAAATTACTATATAGGCAGTATAGACCAAGTACTGTACTTTAGATCCGATTCGAGTTTCATACAAGGAAGTTGGATCGGTTAGTTATCTCGTGCTTGCATATGAAATCTCACGAGAATATGAATGTGTGTCATCAGGTAAATTCTTCCATGAATAGTTCAAACAATTATTTACAAATATATCTCAGAACTATTTTCCAAATAGATCGATCGTGTAACCTGGTTATTATTAGCATGTTAAATTCACATGCTAGTCAAAAAGAATTTGTTTTAAACAGAATGGGGCGAAATAAGATATTCCGCTTTCAACAGTCTATCAAGCGTGTGTTAGATATTTAACGTCATGTGTGTATAACCATTCATTGCGGCAAAGATCATAGTGTCAGCCACGACGGCATTAGCTAAACAATGTTCATTCGTATGAAGAAAAATTGTTCTTCAAATAAGGATTGGATAATTTTTGTCATGCTAGCCAATGAAAAAATGGGAATGGAATGATCAGCAAAAGGGGCTTAAACGATATAGATATTTCACGGAAAAACATGTCTTAGGCATCAATCATTACTAGTTGCACTTTTCATGATTGTCGTTGGTTAGTATCCTTTATCACAGGCATTTTATTATATATATATAATAGGGGAATATGTGGTACTGGGATGGGTGGACAAAAATTCAAAGGCCCATGCTTTTATTTTTAACAATGATGATACTAAAAACCGAAAATATGTTCATATTCATTTTTTCGATATTTACATGTATATTCTATAAGCAGTTTTGAAACCGTCAGTGCGTGATATCGGTTTTAAATATGGTATCGGTATATCGCGCAGCCCCAGATTGAAGTATACAAACTTTTGCATGGTGTATACAATGAAGTGGCATCTATACTTAAGCTAAGATAGAGAAGCGGCCAGGGGACATGATAAGACAATTTTCTACCTGAGGACAAAACTAGATATCAGCAGAAACTGTTTTCCAGTCTGTGTCCCAAAAGTCTGGAATAAATTCCCACAGTATGTTGTAGACGCTCCGTCGGTAAATACCTTCGAGGCCTGTCTAGTAATACTGGAAAGATCAGTCATTAGTATTGTCAGGGTACCTGTTTCTAACAGGATTCTATTTCTAAGAATGGCTCCTTTTTGCATTCTCCCGCACTCATTGCTTTGGTGACATCATCAGAACATGTTTATTTCAATAGATACATGTACATCATTTTTATGCAACATTTGAAAATTTTACTTATCTTTTTATTTCACGTGTGAAAAACATGTGATTTCACTATTTCTTTTTTTCCTGTCCATAAAAATGTCCATAACTTGTAGTAAAGAAATGAAACAAACTGGTCCAGTCTTCGCGTCACACGACATCAACCAACGTAAATACGGCTATAGTTTCTATATATGGTAAAGACTAAAATAATTCTAACGTTTTATGGTATATAGTCGAGTTGCTTAAATTCATAAATACTGAAATTCATGAATTTGTTTTTATCGCTCTTTTTCTATGATGTAGTGGTGCATGGAAAACATCTGCACAGTAGCCAGGTTTTGGTTGACAGTTCTGAACCTTTTCACAATTTTTTTTAGCATAATGCGGTCAAAACAAATAACTATTCATACAAATACTGATGGTAGTGATAAAAATTGCCAGATTGCTTAATGCACTTTCTTAGATTTTTTACTTGCGCTTATTTTGCAGCTTAAATGACCAATTTTCACAATCCAAAGTTATCACCTGCTTTGTTTATATTTCTCCACCGCTTCAGATTAGATTGATTGACTGGAGAACCTCTAAATCTTATTGTAGAATGGGTGGGTACTTATCAAAGATTTAACAAATTGTCAAAATGAACATATAATGCACACCTGTTTTTTAACTGTTAAAAAAATATGATTCTTCCCTTATGTCTACTGAGCAAGTTTTAGAGAACCTACGGTTAGTCCATTACTTCAGCTCATTAATATTCATGACATTAAATGCAGAGCTCCAGATAAGCAGCGTATTTACGTAAATACGCAAAAATATACCCAAAAAACCCAATTTAAATCAAACTTCCAGCGTATTAAAAATGCAATCCAATTACCAAATACGCGAAATATTGAATAAGTCAAGCGTATACATGATTCCTATCAATGCTCAAACGGATACCTGTTATGTGGATCGAATCAAACCTGCAGTACTCGGTTACCATTACGCAATCATAATATTATGTAGTAATTTCAAAATTCTGAGTCCAAAATTACAGCTCCGCGAGTAGCAAACGACTATGCCGAGTACGCGCTCTAAATATTGAATCTACTCGCAAATTCCTGACATCACATGATTTGTAGATTTTCACAACAAATTTCTGTAATATTTTATGAAGAATTTTGGTGCAAAAACAATGATTATTACAGCATATACACAATATTTATAGTGTTACTTAATAATTTCACTCCCACGATGATGGACATAATTTGAACCAGGGAAATGTGTCCTATTTTCGTGTTATTAAAGATCATCAACACGCCGCAATGAGCTAATCATTATAATTATTATAAAGAAGAATCTCCCCTTATAACCAGAATAGATGCTTTCGCAATTGAAAACAAACAATTCGCAGAGAATGACAAATCCATAGATCTATAAACCTTACAGCATGCAACAGGGCCACTACAATCATGACAGTATAACTATCAGCATTGCATATTTAAAAAATATCAAACAGATTGTTGCAGCCTAAGGCAGCAACAACCTTATGTTAAATAGTTTCCAAAATATTTAAAAGCGATCCTTTTACTGGAGTTATTTCTCACCAAAATCTGATACATTGTAGCTGCTTGACTAAATATAGCTCTCCTATTTCCTGGAAATTGCTGCTACTGACTTCCTCATTACTGGGAAATCCCATGAAACTGCTTGATTACCGGGAAACCACTTACCATATTGGCTGCACGCTATTCAATACACAGTCAAACCTGTGTATAGTGGACACTTGTTTTGGGGCCATTAAGATGGTGGTTCTTTGAGAAATGTAATTCTTTACAAATTAAAGCATATTCTGTTGAATATTTTAACTTTCCTGTTGTTGTTTCATACAGTGATGTCATATCATCATCTTATCGCTATATAAATAACATATTTACATCCCAGTTAAAAACTGGTACCTATAACTACACAAAACCTGAAAAACGATACTACGTACTTACACATGCTAAATTTATTTTGGGGAAATAAAAAACTTTAATGTATGTATTATTTCACTTAGCACTTGCTAATTACTAAATGGAAGTTCTTGACAAAAGATTTACATTCTTACGCAATCGGCAAAACTGTCCATACCCTGTTAGAAACCGATACTCGGACCATATATGACATACGGTGCCAATAGAAACCGGAAGAAGAAGTGCACAGTACCATGATGAAGATCTGACCAATGAGGCATATGCCTGTGCCCAGAAGCAACATAAGTAAACATAAGTTAATATGAACATAACAAAAGCTTCAAATAAAGTATCTTGATATTCTGAGTTTCTGTACATAGATACATAGGCATCTTCTGTTGGTTAGGCTAGACAGCAGATCTTCACTCACATGCTTGTTGTCGCTAACTTCTTGCACCTGTTTAACTTGGATGTGGGTGCAGACGGGTTCGACTGGGAAATTATCTGCGAATTGTTTGTTTTCAAAAGCTGTTGCTTCATATGACAGCAACAGGTTTTTTTCATGTCAGCTTAGTTTAAAAATGTTCAACAGCTTTCCAGTGCACTAGTTTAAATCCACAGCCTTTATAAATTTTGTCTGCTATACCAAAATGGTTGATTGCTCGACTTTTATTGATGGCATTATCCTTTGATCTTTATCACCACACCTATGTGAATTGAATTTAGATAGAATATAATTGCTGAGCAATGATGTCCTAATCAATAGTACATAAAGAGAAGAACAGGACATGCTGTTAGCACATACTGTGGCAGATATCAACTTTCTTTACAAGTCAATATTTGCTGTTTTTAATCCTTTTAACACTTTAACACTAAAACTGGACAGAACAGCGTATGGTGTGGTTTTGAGAATGGTAAGGAGAAGAAGCAATTTGACAATTTCCAGTAAATTTTTAATAAAATCTAAGATTTTGACCCAAAAAATTGAGGAATCAAAATTCTGAATGGAAGGTCTGGAGCCTACGATGATAGGGTACTTTTAGCCAAATTTGGTTGAAATCGCCCAAGTGGTTAATGAGGAGTAGCATTTTAAAGCAAAGTAGATGGACGACGGACGGACGCCACGGCATAAGCTCACTTGGCCTTTCAGTCCGCCAGGTGAGCTAAAAATACAAGAATGACCTCAACAAGATTGGATAAATCAGGATTCTTGCGAGAAGTGCTGAAGGCCATCACCATGTCGCAATGGTATATATTCTTCGTGTTTCAGAAGCACCTCTTGTGGAGTAGTTGTGGTCTGTCGGAACTAGTCCACTTTACGGGCCGCCGATAATGGCGGCCAAAGTCACGCAAAATAACGTGACAAATGAGATTTGGCGAGATTTTAACAGTTTCTAAGAATTCCGTAATGACGTCATAGGAATTCTTTTTATTGCGCAGCGATTGGTTAACATCTATGACGCGTTAATGATGTTTCATTAACGTTTGTGACGTATCAATGAAATAAAGGTTATTTTAAGATAGAAGTAATGTAAACAAACATTAATTTTTAAAAGCCGGTTGTATTGTTTATGATAAAAACGTGAACATCGTTAAAATATCTAACCCTAACCCTAAACTCTAATCCTAACCAATTCCAATTGCTAGTATCGTGCCCAAGAGATATTGACTATATTATAATATTGTTTATATTTAATGTAAAAATAATTTTATCCAAAAAAAGAACACTGTGTACAGTCTACACTGGTTTGAAGTCAGTGGCACTAAGCAGCTGATCAAGGAACAATAGCATATTTACAAGAACGTATTACCAGTTATTCTTGAACTGTTTAATTGTTAAATAATCTGCTGGTTCTACACCCCCACCAGCTACTAAGTCATTAATTGACCCATTGCGTTTGAAGAAACATACAACCAGCTCAGGAGTGTATTAACCCTTTGAGCCTTACGGCATACATATATGTATTGCAATTTATGATGTCATACTTATTCTGCTGAACATTTGGGAAATGATTTGATTGAAAGTTGTTGCTGCCAGAGGCAGAAACCATTTTCTGTTAAATTATTTGAAAAATATTCAATAGTTGCTTTGTATGAACGTTATAAAAAGTAAATACAATTAGTACAACATTGAAATGAAAGGGTTAATCCTCATACTATGGATATAGATTTTTAAATATAGAGATTTAACCATTATACTGCTGAACCGAGATATTAACAATTTATAATTCTAAAATGGAATCCATATTGCTGGCAAAAAAGTCTGCCTGCAATAATAATTTAATTCAATAAATTCAGCATTACAATGGTTAAGTAGAACTTACATGAGGTTTAAGCCTGATATTATTAAGGATTGTATTTAATTGAATATATATATTGCTGAAAATTCGTGTTTTTACAAATTATTGAACAGACATGTTTGAATGGTGAAAGTTTGTTTGCCTGGAAACTAGTATGCTATATATGTGTGAAATTATTATATAAAAAGTAGTTACGGGCTTGGAGAGCATGTCAGTGAGTAAGGTTGTAAATGAAGAGTTATGCAGAAGTTTGAATATATACACCTGTGCAAAAGTTAAGCACCAGCAAAAACAATAGAACGTAGAAACATGATGGTACAACTAGGCTGCCATACTTTTTGTCCCCGCGTTAGCTGACATAATTCCAAGTACGAAATGCACATGTATGCATGACTTCACGCCGCTTGATGTCCGTGCGTGGCGGGAAACAGCACACGTGTTCAGTTATGTAAAAGTCCAGTTTGAGGTGTAGAACATTACATACAGATTTAGGCGACAAGATTAGGAATTTTGTGTTCATGACCGTGGTTTATTTGTACAGAGAGAATTAGCTCTTGATTGTGAACCGCTATGGCAAGACGAAGGTTAAGTGATCGTGTGAAATGGCAAATCATAGGCATGCATACCACTGGTATGTCATGCAGAGAGATTGGCAGACAGCTGAACATTAACCATACTGTAATCAGTCGTTTGATTGCAAAACATGGGCAAACTAACGAAGTGAAGGACAGGCCTAGATCTGGAAGACCGAAGAAGACTACTGCCCGTGATGATCGAGCCCTAGTACGCCTTGTTAGGAGATCTCCATTCACCAGCAGCAGAGTGCTCAGCCAGCAATGGGAAACGCGCAATAGAGTGTCAATGTCTACCGTCAAAAGGAGACTGTATGCTGCTGGCATGAACACTAGGAGACCTGTCAGACGTCCTCTCCTCACTGCACACCACAAAGAGGAGCGTCTGAGGTGGTGCAACGAAAGAAGACACTGGAACATGAGATCCCGGAGACGGGTACACTGGTCCGATGAAAGTCGGTTCCTGCTTCATGCCACAGATGGTCGAACTCGTGTATGGAGGTCCAGACGCACGGCGTACGACCAACGTAACATCATGGAAGAAGTTCCATTTGGTGGAGGTTCCGTTATGATATGGGGGTGCATCTCATTTGATTGTAAGCTGGATCTGTTGACTGTACCTGGAACACTAAATGGACAAAGATATCAAGATTCCATACAGGATAGAGTTGTGGTCCCTCATTTTGTAAATCATGCACCTGGAACCCACCCTATATTCATGGATGACAACGCCCGACCACATCGTGCTAGAGCTGTGCATGAATACCTCCGCCAGAATGCCATCGAAACCCTACCATGGCCAGCAAGGAGCCCTGACATGAACCCTATTGAGCATATCTGGGACATTCTGGGAAACATGGTGAGAAGGAGGGATCCTCCTGTGCAGAACCTACAGGAATTAACAGACGCACTCCATCTTGAATGGCAACGAATACCACAATGGCGTATCAGTCGGTTGGTGACCAGCATGAGACGTCGTGTCCAGGCCGTCATCCAGGCACAAGGTGGATATACCCGGTATTAATAATGACGGTCTCAAACTCGTGCACAGATGTTAAACTTCGTTTTCAGACACCATTAATGACAATCTAGCCATGTGTGTCAACTGTAGGGCAATAGTTGTCAGTTGTGTCAACGTAACCATATTCAGGCCTCGTTTTCAAGTTCAAACAAAAACATACAGTGTTTCCCCACCATCATAATCAGCATTCCTCTAGTTGCATTATTACCTCTTGCACTAAGATGGATGGGTACATAAATGTTTATGCTATTGCTTTCTTCATAGCACATGAATATACCCTCGCATGTGCGTAAAAATAGGGTGGTGCTTAACTTTTGCACAGGTGTATATAAAGTAGTATTGTAAAATGATTACTGAATTTGAAGTTGAAAAACAAAGTACAAGTTAAGACTGCGTTGGTGTTGCTCTCTGGAATAATTATAGTCAATGTCCAGAATAAAGAAAATATCATCTGTCTATCCAGTCCATAGCCTAATAGACAATCATCAGTCCGTCTGTCACTCCATCAGACAGAGCATATTGCAGAGGCTCGCCCCCAGAGTCTCAACCTACAAACCCTGGTTACCTTACTAGGTAAGATATAATCTTGTTTGTAGGTGTGTAGTAGGGCCTAAGCTGAAATGTGGTAACATTATGATGACGTAATGGAAACAAATGACAATTTCAAGTGGGGTTTTGTTGTTTATTGCTAAAGTAAAAATAATAACAATGTGAACATCATTTAAAAAATTTCACCCTAACCGTAGTACTAAACACTAACCATAACCAATTCTAATTAAGCCAAAATATAGTGGTGTTTGTAGGTGAGTTTGGTAAAAACTTTTTATAAATCCCCCTTCTTAAATTCCTGGGAAATCTCTTGACAACAATTAAAGTCTTGTATTATCTCGTCGGTCGCGTTATTTTGCGTTATTTCGTTTTACTATGAGAATTATATTATTTGATAATTTATTAACGTCAATAATATTTGTTTATTTTTTTCAGGCAGTGGTTAATTCGATGCCCGCGCACCACTCTGGTACTACCATGGATATATAATCCATAGACATATAGGATTTTGTATTTTATTATATTGTTATTTTTTTGTTTTTTTAATGTTATTTTCATAACTAAACTGTACTGTGCTGATTAGCCATAATGGCATAAAAAGCAATAACGTATATACTACCTTGTCCTACCCAGTAGGAATGGCCACAATGGGAGCTCTCACTTTCCTATTGAAAGAAAGGATTGTCTGCGCATATTTTGCGATTTACTCATCCAGGGCTTTGCGAGGAGGTTTTTGAGAGGGCTTCGGGACTGTCTTAAGCGACCATCGTACTGAACACAAACTAGTTACAGTACAGCTAATAAATCAGTTAACATGTTTCCAGCCCACCCCACCCCAGATACATGTTAGTAAATAGTTAAATACTTAATACAATTTTGTATAGGTTTATAAATTGCAAAGTTTTAGGAATGGCAGAATACAGTTTTTGTTTTGCCCCGCCTATCTCTAGTTAAGCAGCTTAAGCTCCACCCACACTTTGCCAGTGTTGGGATCGATCGATCCATCCACTCCTTGAATCTAAATTTCCTGAAAACTGCGGGTAAGCTGTTTACTATTTTGAAACTAAAGTGACTGGGCACTGTTGCTGTAGTAAAGACATACAATTAGTAGGCTACAATTTGGCGTCAGTTGATGGAGTATTAAGCATTTATGACAGAATTAATTATGTAATTCATGATGTAATTGATTGTGATGTCATAGATCGATAGATTGTAGACTTTTATAATTTATTGTTGATATGTTCATATATTAACATATGTTCATATTACGATTTTGAATGATTTATTAATAGGTCTATTGTAGTTAACATGTTCCTAAAATGACGATTTTGCATGATTTGTTATTAGGTTTAAGCTCGTTGAGAATCTTTATTAAACAGGCCTAGCAAAAAGATACAACTCGTACAACAACGCTTAGTCCGTCATCAATTGTTTAAACTAGTTGGGTTCACCTAATATGCATATATAAATATACGGGTAAGTGGTTGAATATTTTGAAACCTATGGCAACAACAGCGCCCAGTCAAATACGTTTCAAAATATTCAAGAGAATCTTTATTAAATAGGCATAGTAAAGACATACAATTCGTTAGTCCGTCATCAATTACGCGTTCCTGATGACTTATCTAGGTCATTCATGGCGTAGTTGATTATGACATCATCCTACACATCACACAGTTGATTATGATGTCATTTGACTGATGGATAAACTGGAGAGGGCTATTGAGAGCCATGCAGTATCATGCATTTGGGTGCCGTGACATATGTTAATTGTTATGCATTTGTGTGCTATACGTTAGTTTGTATTTTATTTCAATCAATCAAATTTTATTGGCAAATCCAACATCTGGACATATGCCTAGATAAGACCATTGTAGATGACATTAACATCGATTATATCATACATTTATATAACAAACAATATACAGGATAAATATAGTTCTTAATTAAAAACGCACACACGTATGCATGCATACATCCACCTATACATACATACAGACATATGCAGATAGCTGTAGCCTATGACTTGAGAAATATAACTTGATCATCAAGTACATGTAGGTCAAATTCAGAGAATTCATTCAGTTTATTGAAGAGCTTTTCATGATTATCGCTATGCAGTGAGCAATTCATCAGAAAGTGCATTAGACATGAGTTATTGATAATTAGTAATATGTGCAACATATATTTTATGTCTGACGATGTCTTTCACATATGTTGGCCCTGAAAATGGGCATTGTGACAAATCAATTGTCTGACGATGTCGAGTCATCCGCATATTCCGCTACAGATGCTTTGAACAGATCAGGTGAGCTGCGGTTTCAAGAAGCATACGAGGCACTGTCCTCATCAATAATCATATAACGTTGTTGTCATCACTGGTGGTGGTGGTGGTTCTAAATATGGACGCCTGTAGGTTGTATGTGCAATACAGACTATTAATTAATAATCTTATAACACGATTGTCATCACTGCTGGTGGTGGTGGCAGCGGCTGTAACTACGCCTATATAATAAGTTGCACATATATAATTTATATTACTGTAGGTCGCGGGGTAGTGTCGGGCCGTTCCGGTGTCTGGTGTCGACTCGTCGTGCTGCATGTGCATGGCGAGTGATGACACTGGTTAGCTTCCAGTCTCGGGGTTACGGATCCCGTGCGATACTTCCCTAAGGGTAACAAAGACCGGCTCCTAAGGCCGGTGGAACTCAATCGTTTCGGTGGGGCCGTGCAACAATTGTCGCGAACATTAAACACTACAGTCTCATCCCAAGAGTTTGTGTCACTGGTATGCCTGCCCATAGAAATTTCATGATCTATGGACTTACAAGATTTGATTGGTGACCTAATTAAAATAAGTCTATACGATGATTTTACATAAAACAGACCGTCAAGTATGCTAGATAAAAATGAGCATACGAAAATACAAGACATAGAGACAGCCTGATGAACTTTTAAACGTGGGGCTCCCGGAGGTACCACACAGACTCGTAGGTCCGCAGAGGTATCCCCGCAAGGGAGGCTCCCGTACACGAGATAACTAAGTAATTTAATATAAGCTATTATACCTCTAAGCCGAAAGGAAAGAAAATTATCTTTCATAGTGTCGAAAAGCCATGTGCCTCACGCGGACACTACTCCTAGTGCTAGTTTGGGTGAGGAGTATTAGACTCGCGTGGGCCGTCGCCACTGAATCCTTGCGAGAGGCAAGTGCTCGCGCGGGCCTCCATCACAGAAAAATGTCGCCATCGCTTAAAGCGAGAGAAGAGTATTGGCCAAAAACGGCTTACTCTAATATTCAACCAAAATAAATGCTTTAAAGAAAAGACCATACCTAGTGAAATTATGACTATTAGGTTGCATGCTGTTTTACGTGAAGACGGGACGAATGACTCCCTAAGGATTCCCACGTCACCGTCTTCTGTAGTTTCCAATATGCTGAATTAGTAGCTGCCACTGTTATTTATGCGGGCCTTCTTCTATGCCTAACCGCAGGGTTGGCAAGTTTTGGACACTAGTGGTACCATGGTTTAAACGATCCGCCCAAAATAGGTTTTGGACACCTTAACTTGTCCAAAACTGTCCAAATCCTAAAATATTGGTATAAAAATATTTTTCTGAAATGTAATTTTCTTAAAACAACTATATAGCATTTAGACACATACAGGTACATGTACATATTGATGGATGGTTATCTACATGTATTTTTGGATACTTTATTGCTATATAATAATATTAATAATAATAATAATAATAATAATAATAATAATAATCTAAAAGGACACATATGATTTCAATAAATTAGGAGTCTTATTTGCTTCTTTCTATAACCCATGGGCTAATTTTTTTCAACTTTTGTTTGTCTTAAATGTTTTAACTCTGTATATTTCGACCAGTTGTGTTAAACCCACAGAAACCCTATTTAATCAATAATGTAAACATATTAGACTACCTATGTACAGCTAGATGTTTATATTATTGAGAACTGTCTCTGTGTCTAAATCTATTTCTTGCAAAATGCTCATGGCCTATGGAAGAATCCTAAACTCATAGAGAAAATATAGTCTGCTAAGATGTTGTTTCAACAATTAACTGATGACCCTTGCTCTCTAAGACTATTTTAGAATGCACTACTCAGTACACACATTAGCTATGTTTACATAAGCTGATAGAATATAAATTAGATTCTTCATGTTTTCATCTATCCTCAGTTAATGCTAGATATCAATTAGACAATTAGTAAAAAGATATCCTTGTGCTACAATAATCTTTGAATTCTTCTGTTGTCCTGAATATTTATGTGTTGATGGTATTTGAAATAGTTAATATGTATTTCAAAGGTGGTAGGCCTAAGGATCCAATTTGGAAGCACTTTTTGGAAGTTAAGATTAATGGCAAACAAATGGCTAAGTGTAGAGAGTGTGAGTACACAGTTGTCAACAAGGTAGCAAGGATGAAAATACACTATGAGAAGTCTACTGAAAGTCCTGTTGAACAGGCTGATACAGACAGTGCAGACACACATATCAGCAAAGACATCAAGATTTTGAAGGTAAATAAAATTAATGCTTAACCCCTTGCCCTCTAATGTCAATAATTAAAAATTCTATATTTTATTGTGACTATACCAAGGAAACTGGTTTTCATTTTTCAACAATTTTGTTGGGCGATGACAAATTTGTTGAAAATAAAAAAACAGTTTATCTTTTAATTTTATTTGAAAAATGTTTTTTGTTGACATTGGAGTGTTAGGAGTCCAATATATCTAATACATGCCTTAACCCTTTCACCGATGAATTCCTCAGCTATCATTTTCAAGGACACTATGCGGGAAAACTGCAGAATATTTTGAAACTAATTTGACTGGAAAACAAATTTACTCGTGAAATGACTGCCGCTTTTACTAAGCCAGTCATTTCAGTGAAAAATTTTCAAAAATTTGTGCTAAGTTGTGTTTAAAAGTCATAATGTACAATGTAGGTAAGGTTACTATTCACTGTAATTGTCTTGGCCGCATAGGGGTTATCAACAGGATGTCTCACCATTAGTTCAGATACCTGAGTTAATTATTCTCTTTGCCATGCTAGTAATAGAGCCAGGTCTGATAATCTCTGATAACCACAATCACATGCTGAGCCTCTTTACAATTCAATGGTATAGGTGTGATAATTGGCCTGTGAGGGCACTGGCTTAAGATTAGAAATAACACACAATGATCTGCTTAACCCTATACTTTCTGCAACCCAGGGTTTTCAGAAATACTCTTGCCTGAATACTGTTACTACAGTAATATTATGAAAACAATTTGGCATAGCACACTAACACCCTTCAGATAGACTGATGCAAACAGTCAAACTAATATTCAGCAAGTCCCAAAGTTTTGAAAATAAATAAAAACATGCATTTATTTGACAGAAGGGTGGTCTATCTTTAACTCTATCCATTCCAAATTTTAAATGTATTGAATTATGACATAAAATTAATTACTTTTGAAAATTCAACATAGGAATGACTGATTTTAATGCAATTCCAGTCATTTCAATGTAAATTTTTAAAAAGATTATCATATCTTGTCCCCAAATGGCTTGGACCAGGTAGGGTGTATATCTACATTTGGCTTATATAGCACATGTAATATCCCTTTTCTTTGTTTCAGCTGGACAAACCATCAGCTGTACCATGCACAAAGCGACTAAGAGAAGAATTGCCATCACAATCAGCACCACCCTCACCAACCTGTCCAGTTCAATTCTCAATTCAACCCGATCTGAGCCGACATTGTATCACTACCACCTCAGCGATGAAGTCAGCAATAGATATAGTCGCGAGGTTGTTTTATGCTTGTAACCTTCCATTTTCAATGGCTGAACATCTGCAGTTCATAAACGTTGTTAGTATGCTACGCCCAGGATATAAACCCCCTTCACGTAAACTGATTGGTGGAAAGCTTCTAGATGCTGTGCATGATCAGGTGACAGAGGATATGAAGGTGATTCTTGATGGCAAGACAGCAACATTAGTGGAGGATGGGTGGAGTAACATTCACAATGAACCTATCATAGCATCCTGCTTGCAAGTAGAAGGAAAGAGCTTCTTCCTAAACAGCTTTGACACTGGTTCTATGACTAAAAGTGCTGAAAACTGTAAGGTGAAGTGTCAAGAGACAATACAATATGCTAAGACAAAATACAACTGTACAGTTAAGAGCATTGTCACAGATAATGCAAAGAACATGGAAAAATGCGTGATGGTTTGAAGGCTGATGACAATGATCTTATTGTCTATGGCTGTTCTGCACACTGGCTAAACTTACTAGGGCAAGACATAACACCGGATACGCTAATTAAGCATGTAGTTGAGATTCAAAAATATTTCAGGAATCACCACAAGCCACTATCCTGGCTCTCGGAATGTATTGGTAGTGCTAAGCCACAGCTTCCTTGTGACACTAGATGGAAGAGTCAACTCGTGTGTATTGACTCCTTCATTCACAACCATCCACATTTCATGAAAATTGTACAAGACCATGAAGGAGAAATAGATAATTCTATTGTCAAGAAGATAATGGACTTTAACCTGTTTAGAAATGCAAGAGACTTAGCCGAACAACTTCGGCCAATTTCAATAGCAATTGACACATGTCAGAGTGACACATCAACACTAGCCGATGCATGCCATGTTTGGCTTGAATTACTAAACAACACTCTGCTAGAACCACACAAGAAAACTCTGTTAGCACGTTTCAGCAAGGCAATCCTGCCAGAGCATCTTGTCGCATACACATTACATCCAAAGTTTCAGGGCGAGATGCTGGTAGCAAAACAGTTTGAAGAAGTGAACAATTGGATAATAGCTAAGAACCCTAGCTTTATAGCAACATTTATTGCATACCAGGCTAAAAGCAGCCCATTTCCTGCATCATATTTCTGTGATGCTGCAGTTCAAGTGCCTTCAGTGACATGGTGGAAGGCCTTGAAAACACTAGGTGTGCCAGGTGATTTTATTGATATGGCTATTCAGCTGCTTGAAGCACCAGCATCATCCGCATCGATTGAGAGAATTTTTAGCAATTTTAGCTATATCCACACTAAAATCCGTAATAGGCTTGGAGTAGAGAAAGCGTCAAAGCTAGTGTTTTGCTACAGGATGTTGAGAGGGCTGTCTGATTTGGACTACTAATTAAACCTAATTAAGCCTTTTAAGTTTTAATTGTATGTATTTGATAAAAATGTAATAATAACTCATATAATAAATGGATTTGTTTAATATAGTGCTTTTGATGCAATCTCTGATTTCTTGTTATTTTTTAATAGGATTATGATGCATAAGAGTATGGTGATATGTCCAACATAGTTTTGGACAGTTTTGGACTGGTTTAAACCATTTAAGACAGGTTTTGGACAATGTCTGCTCAAAGTTAGTTTTGGACTGTCCAAAACCCAACCCTGCCTAACCGAACATTTAGTTTTTAGAGACAAGAACTATTTTAGGCCGCAAAGGGCTGGCGTCTACCTAGCTTTTAGATACGGCTGTCATTGAGAACGGATGCCCTAAGAAATCAGTACTGAAGACAGCGTGCATTAGGGTTGGGCGGTATTGCTCAAGGCATGACGATATCGGTATCTCATTAAAATACCGCGGTATCTCGATATATCGTCATTTGGGTGGGGTGTGGAGTTAGGGTGTAAACATTGAATAACATGTATTTCGAATTGGTGGTGTCTACAAGTTATTTTCATTAAATTTGCTGCATTGAAACCGTACATTGAGATCGTCATGATTGCCATTTCCGCATATTTAATACACGAAATTCCACACTTTGACACCCTTCACTATACAGTTTAAAGCAACGAATGTAATGCAACTAACGTATTCATCACAAATAAGAAAAATAAAGGCAAAAATAAAGGCTTTTCTTCTGTTCTTGTGTTGTATTTTGTGTTATCTTTACGTCACGACAACTGTCAAAAGATTGAGCAAGTAATACGCATTAACTTCATTGCTCAGAAAGGAATTCCGCAGAGCGAAAGCTGATTGACCGCCGTATCATACTGCAGAATTCCGACAGCTGTTATCACGCCCACCGCTAGCGTAGACGATGCAAATTAATAAAATAACACAGCATGATTTTGAATGAGAACCAGCGTGAAGACCGGAAACAATTATATCAGATTTTATTTGGTCTGCAATATTAAATACTAATTTGCCCCATTGTAGACCTATTCAAATTCGCTCCCTACTTAGCGGTCCCATCCATTGATCTCAAGGCTTAGCCGGGATGTGTGAAATTAACCCAGTTAACACTGCAACCAAAACTGCCACAACAGATCGAAGACTAGAAATAATTAGGCCTAAATTATTTATTTTAAGGCTGTTTCTCACTTAGAATAAATCTGTAATGTTATGTGGAATGAATTTTGATTTGATTCGTTTAAAAATGCTAAATACATTGTAGTTTTTATTGTAATTTTAGTTACATAAAAACGTATAACGGTAAAGCAAGAGATTAACTTCCCCCTCACCCACCGTTCAAAGCTGTGGTATTGAGATTAAGTGTGTGTGGTTTCCTATCGACATAAAAAGTTTTAAAGTTTAAATCTTTCACGGTCAGAAGAATGTTTAACCATGCAGATCAATGACTAAAGGAAAAATAGCTTGACCTGTAGTAATGACATCATCAGATTGGAATGTGGGTAGTGCAAATGGTATTCCCCACTGATTAACACTCAGAATGAGGCAAGAAAAAACATGTAATTATGAAAAGTGAACAACAAAGGATTATTTTGTACTTTAAATCATTTTATTAGCGCAAACAAACCATGAATTAAATGAAAACAGATTATTTTGGAGTTTTAAGTTTTTATTACCTTAGACAAAGACTGGATTATTACTTAAAGACTATTACTGGACCGAATAGAGGTAAGAGTATGACATTTCTAACTTGGTTATTTATATTATGCTCACAGTTAAAAGTGCAATATCGTCCTGTCGGTATTGACGATATTTACGATTTTTCGAAATTATGACGATTTCGGTATCGGTATTCGGTATATCGCGATATTGACGATAATATCGAAAAATCGCCCAACCATAGCGTGCATACATGTTACCTCGCAAGATCTCCGAACTGGGTAAGAATCCGGACATCTTGCTCCGTAACCACACAAAACATCACAGGACATTGGTTAATTTTCACAAAAGCAAGTTTAGGCAACTGATCTAGTGTTACGGTGCGGGTAAGAGAGACGAATATCCACCGTGAATGTCCTTCCTGTGAGGGCGTGGCAGATCTTAATATCATGCCCAGACATTCTTACGGAATTCGGTGGGGATGCGCATCTCGCCCATCACCAGGTCCTACGGAGCTATCTTTTTAACCTGACGTTAGTTTTAAACGCAAGTTGCCCAGTTATGCACTGCAGTGCGGGAGGGTTGCCCAGCAGATAAAATGAAATAATAATTAACATATTTTCACTTATACCCTTTGGCCTTCGCGGTGTGGTTCCCTGTCCCCGCCACAATGGACGGACGCCCTGTTCTCCACACAGGATGCAGCCTAGGCTGGGTACCTCTCCGTATATGCCTGAGATAAAGACCTGTCCAAGTTATGGGGCCATAATCCGGGACAGAGTCAAGATGTACACTGACGAAAAATATTTTTATTCAAACATATGGCAGTTAATTTTGCTCATTTCCGCATATAAAAATGAATCCGAATCATGATAGTATACAAAATTACAAAGCAGATTTTATTTTATTTATTCATATGTTACAAACGTATTTTTGATTTCAAACACCTGGATTCCAGAAATTAAATTACAGAAATGTATGATTTTATTATAGAAAATATCCATTTACCAGATTATTTTTTGAAATTTTATCACTGGACTGAGTGTCTCGATCAATTAAGCCAGTCATTTCCAATGATAACTTAAAAAAGATAACCTTTTCTTTTGTCTTCTAATGAACCTTTACTTGAGTATTAAATGATTAACAATATAATGAGACATATATAGCAGGTAATAATAGAAGGAGCAATACGCCTATAGGAAGAGGCTCGTCTATAACCTGGCAGCTGTTATTATCTACTGGCGGCTGTTTTCGACCGCGGCTGTTATCGACATATATACAGGATTCTTTCATTAAAGTTTTGTCGAAGCAGGGCCATTGCCTAGGCTCAGGATGAGGGCGTAATTTATGATTACAGGGTCAAAATAAAATTCAAATCGGACCAATGGTTCTTCAGAAGTCGTTTAATGAAAAGGTTGATGGATGGTCGGCACGGCATAAGCCAAAGATCAGGTGAGCTAATTATAGAATAATGATTCACGCATAACGAGACCTTTATAATTATACATTAATTGGACAACAAATGTGCTTTATCAGTGATTGCAGTCAAATACTTCAGTGGAGAAGATGTGACTGCAATTTTTGGGAGTTAAACGACCTTAGGTCTATATAAAACCCCGTTACTTGAAGAATGAGTCTAGGTTGTTTTTGAATGTGTTTAATGTTGGAGCGTTAATTGCTTCTGTTGGTAGAGAATTTCATACATTAACAACTCTATTTGTGAAGAAATACTTGCGTAGATCAAGTCGACAGGATTGTTTGTAAAGTTTAAGTGCTAGTGTGTGTAGATACCATTGTGAAGAAATCACTTGGCTTAATATGGTCCTGGTTAGAAAGATTTGTGTAGACTTCTATCAAGTCAGCTCAGATTCTCCTTCTTTTCAATGTGGTAAGATTTAGTTTCTGGAGACGTGTTTCCTAAGGTATACTTGCTAAACCTGGGATCATGCGTGTCATCCTGTGTTATATCCGCTCCAGTAAGTCATGTCTTTTTGTAGGTGTGGGCACCAGGAGGGGATACAGTAGTCTAAGTGAGGTCTTATGAGGGATTTGTAAAGCTGGAGAATAACAGGTCGGGATTTATATTTTATTATACGATATAGCAGGCCTAGGGCTTGGTTTGCTTTTATTGATGCTACTTCACATTGTCTTGACACTTTCATTGATTGCTGAATCGTTATTCCCAAATCTTTTTCTTCAATGCTTTTTGCTAGTGTGTTGCTTCCCATTTTATAGCTACAGCACATGTTATTGTGTCCTAAATGTAAAACACTAAATTTATCTAAGTTAAAGCGCATCTGCCATTCTTGAGACTAGCTAAAAATTCTGTGGAGGTCTGCTTGGAGTCTAAGTGTACTTTCTTTGTTCAGAATTTCTTTACCTAATTTAATATCATCAGCAAATTTACCAATTTGGCTTGTAATGTTTTCGTCTATGTCGTTTATATAGATCAGAAATAAAATTGGCCCAAGGACCGATCCCTGGGGCACTCCACTCTTTACGCTTGTCCAATTATATTTCTGTCCATTTTTACGACACACTGTTTCCTATCTGATAACCAGTTTGTAATCCATTGGAGTATCACCCCGTCTATCCCGTGAGATTTAATTTTCTTGCACAGCCTCTGATGCGGGACTTTGTCAAACGCCTTTGCAAAGTGTAAGTATATTATGTCAACTGGGTGTCCATTGTCTAATAACTTTATCAAAAAAGCAGTATAGGTTTGTTAGTGTAGATAGGCCTTTCTTAAACCCATGTTGTGATTGGTTTATTAAGTAGTTGTTCTCTAGGTAGGCAAAGATTTGATTTCGGAGTAATGTTTCTAAGATTTTCCCTATACCTGAGGCGAGACTGATCAGCCTGTAGTTACTTGGCTGGTCCTTTCCCCCCTTTTTAAAGATTGTCGTGACGTTGGCTAGTCTCCAATCCACACGCACTTTTCCAGATCTAATCGATTTGATCATAATCTTAGATATACGGTCAGCAGTTTCTTTTGAGGCTTCTCTCAGTACCCTAGGGTGTATATTGTCTGGTCCCGCTCCCTTATCTGGCTTTAAGTTAGCAAGGGCTTCCTAGACAATGATAGCTGATATTTCTATGTTACACAGTCTGGTTTGTATATTGGTTTGCTTTGAAGTTGGGATGCTGCTTAAGTCTTCAGTCATAAATACTGATGAAAAGTATTCATTTAATAGCTCAGCATTCTTGACCGTATCTAGAAGGCTGTTTCCTTCATTATCTTTTAGTGGTCCTACCCTATGTTTTGTTTTTCCCTTTCATAAACATAAAAACTCTTGCTGTCTTGTTTAATTTTGTCTGATAGTTTCCTTTCAAATTTTCTTTTTGCATTTCGGCATGCTGTTGTTGCCTCGCCGAGGGCCTTTCTGTACATCTGATAAGTTATTGCACAGGCATTTGAAGTTTACCCGCCCATTTCATATACTACTATATATATAATACACAAGGTGGTCAACGGAGATCACGGAAACACAGTATGCATGAACAAAAACAAAGCAAAAATCTTAGTTCTAAGCCTCTCCGTTTGGGATTATGGCGGCGTATGGTGTCCGTTATATCTGTCTAACACATCGACGCTGGTTTTGCATCGCTGCTACAAATTTTATTATCAAAATATAAAATTTAAGTGCAGTAAAATAATAATTCATCTTGAATCTGAATGCATATTGTTGGTGTTGAGGTGAAAGGTCCAACGATACTGGCGTTTCGCAAACAGATACAGAGCGCCAGGGACCAGTCTAGCAATGGCTAGTTTTTCCACAATGGTTTCTGGAACATTTACAATTCGCTTAAAGTTAACAAAATTCGTAGGAGAGATGCAAAACCAGCGTCAATGTGTTAGACAGATATAACGGACATGATACGTCACCATCATCCTGAGCGGAGAAGCTTAGAACTAAGATTTTTGCTTTGTTTTTGTTCATGCGACTGTGTTTCCATGATCTACATCGACCACCTTGTGTATTATATATATATATATACATTATGGGTACCGAAGTTCGTCAATCTAATCAAGTAATGCACACGTGAAAGAAAACAGATCTGTGCAAGAATTTAACACAATGTGAAATAACACTTCCGAATACAAATGAAAAAATTTCGGTACAGAATTTTAATTTTTTAAACAAATTCCAAGCATTTTAACTGACCCACCTCGCCAGGTTATGTGTGAAATAGCGGTACGGAATTTCGTGAATAGGTGATTATGCATCTTCAGCTGTCTGGTACATGCTTGTAAATCCTTAAATATCATTGCATTAGTTTGTTGAATGTTTCAACTGCTAACTGTGTCCGTTTTAACCCATAAATTAGTCCTACAAATGAATGTATAAACTATAAAAGCAGTTGATACATTTTTCATGAACACTGTCGGTACCTATACCAAACCAGAAAAAAACCCCAAAAATATACAATGTGACCAGATATATAAAATAAAATATGATTACTAGCTTACTTCTATAGGCGAAAATGGGCTCTGGCTTTATAACAATGTATACAAGTTGTCATGTAGTGGTGTGTGTGTGACAGTTTATAGCCTAGAACATTTTTTGTGATCAAATGTCTACGCTAACAAGAATTTGACTTGACAAAATGCTAAAGTTGTCATAAATTTTTCTTATTTTTAAAATCATTTTAGCTCAATTTTAATTTTTAATCCATGGCTCAGCCAGGTTGTTAATTAGCTTAAAGGCATAACTCCCCACTCCGCCATGACAAAGACTTGAAAAAAGCACGACCCAAAATGGCTTCTAAAGTCATATTCACTATTGAGCAATGTCTATTTGCAGACCAAGAAGACTATTTTAGAAAATTTACTATTGGAATTACTGGCTCAAAAACTTAAAGCATAAGAAACCCACATCATGAAAACTTGTAGCCGTCCAAGGGTTTTAACAAAGCCGTCCAAAACCAGCCTCTGTAGTGGTATTTGGGAATGTCCATTTGCAGGCCAAGAGAAGACTATTTTTGAAAATTTTACCACTCAAATGACTGGTTCAATAACCGAGCCAGTAATTCCAGTGGTAAATTTTCAAAAATAATTTTCTTGTTCTGCAAATGGGCAGATAGAGGTCTCTCAGGGCCATTGCAGAAACCATTTTTGGTCAGTTATAGTGTTAAAAGGGGCCACTTGAAGTCTTGAAATTCCAGTTTCACGATTTCAAAACTATCATATACAGGAAAGGTGAGAGAATGCGATTGCTGCCAGCAACAGTTCCCAGTCAAATTAGTGTCAAAAAATATTCAATATAAGTGCTTTTAAAATTAGGATTTTGACATTCCTGTGTTTGAAAAGATTAATTTTTTCGGGATAAAAACATCATATTACGAGTTACATTTAATACTAATTTTATGCTAATCTTCAATTAATTTGCTAGTACATCAATCATATTAGAAAACAATGAGGCCCAAGGGGCCTGTATTGCTCACCTGGAACATAGGGATTTCAACTAGAAAGACCATCAGCTATTTACGTGGAATCCATAGGAGTTGGCCGGAATTGTAAATCACAGTAGCCATGTTTCTTTACGTATCAACTTCCCTTGAACAAATTCTAATGGCCCTCTTAGTTCCTAATCATATATCTGAAATTTCGGCCTGATCCGTTCAGCGTATGGCCATACCCATTCCTGTGTTAAAATTTGATCCAAATCACAGCAGTAGTTTCTGAGATATCCACAGATCCAGAATTTCATCCGATCTTGATATGGATTCTTTTATCCGGAACATAGCCAACATCTGGAAATCCTCTTGCATGTCAGGTTCCTCCGATAAGTTAAAATTTGGGCCAAATCACATCAATATTTTTTTTTAATACATCCGGAATTACCTTTTGTGATTGACTAACTAACTAAAGGGCATGAAGGTTTACTGAGCCTCAATCAAATTTTACCCAGAGGAAAAATTCTGGTAGAAAATTACCCAATTATCCAATCTTGACATGCTTGAGATATAACATACAGACTTTGTCAAAATATTATACCGACAGACATACCGACTTTATAATAATTGCAGGTCGTGGCTAAAAAAATTAAGTATCTCACCCCTTGATCTGGATGATGGATTAAGATATTTTAGCCGAGACCAGAGGCTGGTAAAAGTCGGTATGTCACTCCGTCTGTTAATTTTTTTTTAATAAGCATATATCTCAAGGCTGGATAATCGTATTGTAACAAAACTAGGGCACACATGCTTGTTTATTGTTTAGTACTACGTGGGTGCTCATGTTTACCCTTTGCGCTTGAACATGAAAAACTAGACATGAAAATGTAAAACCTATGGATCTATTAAATTTTTTAAAAGAGCTCCTAAAGGCTAAACTGGCTCAAGATTTTAATTTTTATATCTGAACATTACTGTTCAAATATGTCAAACAGGGTCTGAAATAAGGAGAGTCAATTTGATCTGACAAAAAAGCGGAAGTTGACTAACCTGAGGGGGGGTCCGGGGGGGCACCCCCCGAAAAATGTTTAAATCTAGATGCTCTCAGAGGCCATCTCCTGCATTTCTGGAGAAAAATATAGGTTTTCGGTTGGCTGTGAAATTGTTCTATTTTTACCCTTTTTGTCCTGAGAAAATCAAATAGACTAAGACATTTTCAGGATAAAATGCATACAGATTGCAGGAAATTTCAATTTCCCTTTCTCCGAGATCTAACAATACCCATCATTCTGTTACTTCTGATATACAGGCTGGCTCTGACAGCTGGCTCTAGGACTATAGACTTAGAAAGCTTTACCGACTCCTTGAAACCGGGTACTCGGCTCCCAACTGCCGAGTACCCGTCTACCATAGAGCTCATATTGTTTGAATAGCCACCAAACAAGAGAAATCCATGGCTTGCCTCCGTGAGCCTGGGAGGCTGGGTCCGTAACAGAATGGTGAGTATTGTTAGATCTCGGAGAAAGGGAAACTGAAATTTCCTGCATTCTCCTTCGATCAATACTCACCATTCTGTTACTTCTGATATATACCAGATTTGATCAGTAACCTGGTGGGAAGGGGCAAGCCATAAATGCTACTTTTGCCCCTTGGAGAAAGATTTAGACTTAACAACTCGACTAACGGAGACCTAAAAGGACCATCAAGTTATCGGAACCGAATCACATTCACGTCACTGCCCCCCCCCTTTTGACCCTAAGAAAAGGGAGAGAACTCACGAACATGTATCTCGCCTGAAACACAAATATGCCAAGAGGGTTAACTGCTCTTTGCATATATTAGCCTGGGAATGAGCATGAATATATAAGATGAATGATCATGATATATAGACATAATACAAAACACTCTCAATCGTGAATTACCTCATGATATTTGGAATTCAGACCTGGAGCCTCCAACCATTCACTTGTCCGGCCATCAGTGACACAACTGGTTGATATCCTCTCGCTCGACCATGTCTGCTTCTTAATTCTCTCTTACAAAAGCCCAAAAAAGGAAGAAGAGCAGTGCGGTCATATAGCTATCGTCTCAAAACAGCTAAAGCGAGTGGAATGGCGAAGTCTGACACATCCCTCATATAGTAATCCGTGAAAGAGGACTCACAGTGCCCTTGTGCGACAGCCATGATGTCCTTAAACGGAACACCATTGTAAAGGGCAGAAGAGGCGGCTATTCCTCTAACATCGTGCCCTTGCGCCTTGCACTTGGTGCCCAGTCGTAATCTCACGGGTAGTCTGAATACATTTGACTACCCAACGAGAGATAGAATCCACGGATGCTGCGCCATATGGCAGATCCACAGATGTCTATCATTCGACCGTAACGAGTCTGTCCGTTTTGTACTTAGTCAAAGCACGGACTGGCCACCAGACACTGGCATCACGATCCAACCTACTTAGTTTCGGTATAACGATCGGTTTGCCGGAATATCTCAAAGATCGAATCTTTGACATAAACTCTGCTCTTGGCAGTAGACGCAGACCCTCTCTGGAGACAATAAATCGGTCCCTCTCTGCTGAAAGTGCATGGATCACACTGCGCCTTCTAGCTGAGGAAGCTGCCAATAGAAAGACCGCCTTTAGAGTCAAATGCTTTAGACTAGCCGAACGCAATGGTTCGAAAGGGTGCTTGGCCAGTACATTAAGCACTAAAGATAGACTCCAGGCTGGAATGACTACCGGTTGTCTCGGTCGGAGATTGCTCATTCCCTTCACCATCACACTCAACTGGGCCACCTCTGGACTATCCCTGTTGGCTAGACAAGGGATTGCAGGAAATGTCAATTTCCCTTTCTCCGAGATCTAACAATACTCACCATTCTGTTACTTCTGATATACAGCTGGCCTTGACAGCGGCTCTAGGATTATAGACTTAGAAAGCTTTACCGACTCCTGGGAACCGGGTACTCGTCTCCCCACTGCCGAGTACCCGTTTACCATAGAGCTCATATTGTTTGCATAGCCACCAAACAAGAGAAAACTATGGCTTGCCTCCGTGGGGCTGGGAGGCTGGGTCCGTAACAGAATGGTGAGTATTGTTAGATCTCGGAGAAAGGGAAATTGACATTTCCTGCATTCTCCTTCGATCAATACTCACCATTCTGTTACTTCTGATATACACCAGATTTGATCAGTAACCTGGTGGGAAGGGGCAAGCCATACATGCTAATTTTGCCCCTTGGAGAAAGATTTTAGACTTCAAACTTGACTAACGGAGACCTAAAAGGACCGTCAAGTTCACGGAACCGAATCACATTCGCGTCACAGCCCCCCCCCCCTTCTTCCTCCTAAGAAAAGGGAGAGAACTAACGAACATGTATCTCGCCTGAAACACCAATATGCCAAGAGGGTTAACTACTTCCTGCATATCGTTTGTATTAGCCTGGGAATGAGCATGAATATATAAGATGAATGAACATGATACATATACATAATACAAAAAACTCTCACTTGTTGAATTACCGTATGATAACAGGACTTCAGACGTACCGCCTACAACCATTCACCGGTTCGGCCATCAGTGACACAATCTGGTTGACATCCTCTCGCTTGACCATGCCTGCTTTAGGTTCTTTTCTTACCAAAGTGAAAAAAGGGGAAAAGCAGTGTGGTCACTAACTATCGTTTCAAAACAGCTAAAGCGAGTGGATTGGCTGAGTCTGACACATCCCTCATATAGTAATCCGTAAATGAGGACTCACAGTGCCATTGCGCAACGGCCATGATGTCATCTAATGGAACACCATTGTAAAGGGCGGTCGAGGCGGCTATTCCTCTAACATCGTGTGCCCTTACGCCATGCACCTGGTGCCCAGTCGCCATCTCATGAGTAGTCTGAATGCATTCGACCACCCAACGAGAGATAGTATCCATGGATGCGGCGCCATAAGGCTTTTTATGGCAGATCCACAGATGTCTATCGTTTGACCGTAATGAGTCAGTCCGTTTCTTGTACTTAGTCAAAGCACGGACCGTGCACCAGACACTGGCATCACGATCAAACCTGGTTAACTTCGGTATAATGATCGGTTTGCCGGGATATCTCAAAGATTGGTTCTTTGACATAAATTCTGCTCTTGGCAGAAGACGCAGACCTTCTCCAGAAACAATAAATCGGTTCCTCTCTGCCGAAAGCGCATGGATCTCACTGCGCCTTCTAGCTGAGGAAGCTGCCAATAGAAAGACCGCCTTTAGAGTCAAATGCTTTAGACTAGCCGAACGCAACGGTTCGAATGGGTGCTTGGCCAGTACATTAAGCACTAAAGATAGACTCCAGGCTGGAATGACTACCGGTTGTCTCGGGCGGAGATTGCTCATTCCCTTCAACATCACGTTTAACTGGGCCACCTCTGGACTATCCCTGTTGGCTAGACAAGGGATAACTGATGCCAAAGCTGACTTGTATCCAGCAATTGTGACGGGAGCTAGTCCTGTAAAGAACAGCTGACAGAGAAAGTCTGCTATTTGCTGAATAGTGGAATGAAAGGTAACAATACCCTTTTCCTCACACCAGTCTGCAAATCCGTTAACCTTGTTGTTATATGACTTGAAGGTTGACCTCCTTCTCGCAGCCGCGATGAAATCAGCAGTCTGTCGAGAAAAGCCGTCCAACGTGGAACGTTGTCTGACAACAACCACGCAGTCAATAACATTTCGGGATGCTCGTGTAGGAAGCGTCCCTTGGCCTGGGAGATTATGTTCGGAATCTCGGGCAACTGCACTGGATTTTCCACCAGCAGATCTAGCAGATCCGTGAACCACGCCCTGCTTGGCCAATACGGCGCTATTAGCAGGACCTGACACGGTTCCTCCCTGATCTTCACCAATACCTTGGCCGAAGGATGGTGGGTGGGTACGCGTAAGCGTGCATCCCTCTCCAGCTTATCGCCAGAGCGTCTGTATCGGCGGCATTTGGATCTGGAATCAGCGAGACATAAGTCAAGATTTGAGCATTTTCCCCACGTTGGGTTTGCCCCAATGCTCGAAGATCCTTCGTAGGACTGGAGGGTTGAGGGACCATTCTGTTGGCAGAATTCTCTGTCTGCGAGACAAAGCATCCGCCAGAATGTTCAATCGGCCAGGAATGTGAGCTGCTTTCAAAACAACCGAGTAATTCCTGCACCATTGAATCAAGTGCCACACTTTGATACACAGTGTGGGTGACCTGGTCCCGCCTTGGCGATTTATGTATGATACTACCGTCGAATTGACCGACCGTATCAATATCACCTTGCCCCTGATCATCGGAGGAAACTCTTCCAACGCCAGTTCCACTGCCATCATTTCCAACAGATTGATATGCAGCTGACTATCCAGGAGAGTCCATGTGCCCGAGACTTGGTGTTCTCCCAGGCAGGTCCCCCCACCCCCTCCAGCGATGCATCCGTGTACACGGACAGCTGGGGGTGGGGTAGGTGCAGTGAAACCCCTACTAGGAGATTCTGACGCTGTTTCCACCATACAAGATGCGATATTATCGGCTCCAAAACTGGCTTACCAGTTTTGACAGGGGTTCTGTTCTCTGTTCCCACAGAGACATCAGATACAACTGGATAGGTCTTCGCATTAGAGCAGCGTACGGGATAACCTGCTCCATGGAGACCATCATGCCCAGCATCTGAAGGAACCGCCTCACCTGAATGTGGTTTCCCACTCGAAAACTCCTGAGGATGGCTAACAGAGACACCACTCTGGGCTCTGATGGGTAAACCCTGCCCTCCTCGAGGTCGAATCGCATCCCCAAATAAACGAAATGTTGATTGGGCGTCAACTCGGATTTCTCCTCGTTGACTATCCAGCCTAGATCTGAAAGTAACTTCAGAGTCAGAGCAGTATCCACGTTCAACCTGGCTGCCGAGTCTGCCTTGAGCAGCCAGTCGTCTATGTAGGTGTGTAGCGCCACGTTCTCTATTTCTGAGAAACGCTGTCACCGCAAGGACCACTCTTGTGAAAACCCTCGGAGCTGTCGACAGGCCAAACGGGAGAACTGTAAACTCCCATACTTGATTCTGAAACGCAAATCTCAGAAACCTGTGCCAACTCCGATTTATCGGAATGTGGAAATATGCATCTTTCAGATCGATCGATACACACCACATTCCTTTCCTCAATCCCGCCATTACCGACCTCGGCGTTTCCATCTGGAACCGAGGCGTATGGATAAACCAATTTAATGGCCTGAGATTGAGTATGGGTCTCCATCCCCCTGTGCTCTTGGGGACAAGGAACATGTTTGAATAGAAGCCTGGAGTGTTCCGGTTTGCTGGTTTTATTGCTCCCTTCAGAAGCAAACCCGACACTTCCTTTTGAACGGCTTCTAACTTGTCTGGCTCCCTTGGTACGGGTGTCCAGACAGGTGCCAAAGACAGATTTTGTGGCGGAAAGTCCCACCACTCCGGCATGTAACCGTGGGATAACCATGCCAGGACCAGACTGTCTGACGTCACACCTCGCCAAGCCTCGACGAAACGCATGAGCCTTCCACCCACCATAGACGCCTCGACGTCTAACGGGGTTGTCCGGCTCGCAGTCCGCCCCTCCCCCCCCTTTCTTAACGAGAGAGAGTGAGAACCATTTCGTTCTAGGCACGACGGGTATAACTGGCACCACTGTTCCTGTCGCACAGGTGCGGTCCAGGCGGATATGAAGGGAGCTTGCGTACCCTCAGGTACGCTTCGGCCCCTTCTGTCCGCCCTTTGAGGCCTTACCCGTACCCTTCCCCTTCCCACCTCTAGGGCGGTCAGGAGCAACATTGGGGAGGGTAGGCGCCTCTACAACCTTCCTGGGTTTCTTCGCCGGCGGCGGCTCCGAGAACCCAGCCGAAACAGACGTCGCAATAGGCCTGGCTTTCGCCTTGCTCTTATGCTTTTTCTGTTTCTTTGAAGGCTGTCCCGTTAGCGGCTTGCCCACAGCCCCTAGTGCGTGCGCTTGCCGCACTAGCTCTAGATTTACCGCTAACCGATTCTGCGCAATACTGGCGGTGTCCTCTAAGATGGCCCGCGCTTGGCCACCAAAGATGCTAGGCCCTGTCAGGGGCGTCCCAAGAAGACGTTCCCTGACTGCCGTAGCCGGACGCATATGGTCAATGACCATTTGCCTCCTGGACTTCGTCACACGTACTTGCACCCTTGTCAATGCGTCCATTGACAGCACCAAGCCGTCATTAACGCACGATAGCGCCACAGGTGGCACAGGGTGGCCTGCCCCCGCTTCAGCCCACACCGACTGAAGTAGACGATAGGAGTGATTGACAGCGCTCATCGCTGCCCTCACACCCTCATCGCATAGGGCCAGGACTTCTTCCTGGTGTACCTGGGCCGTATCCACTAGTGCCGGACCGGGACCACCCGACCCAGCACTCTGGATGCCCAGTACCCATCGGTCATCCTCCGTGACTACACCATACCTGTCGTATTCACCCCGCGGAATACGACATCTTGCCCGCACCTCCCTGGAGGCCGCAGGGAGCTGACCCTTGGTCATTAGTTGTTTACTATAAATAGCATCAAACAAATCAATGAACCGTGGATCCAGTCCCACTGACTGGATCCGGGCCGCGGGCAAAATCCCCGTCCTAATCGACGCAACTGACGGACGGGGTGCATCTTCATCGGCCGAAACCACAGACGGGTCCACTCTGGCTAGCCACGCCAGAGCATCAGACCAGTCTACCTCCGAAGAAGATACCCCCGCAAACACGTCACCCGTTGACGTGCTCACGGGTCTGCCAGCCATGGCCTCCCGGCAAGGAGCCACGGCTGACACGCCAGGCACTCCGCTACCACACGGTTCCGCCGCCACCCCATGAAACACTCCGGTCCATGGGGTAGGTCCGCACGGAAAACCGTACGGACCCGTAACCGTCGCGGAACCATAGCCGGACACGGGCGCCAACGGCACCCCATGTCCGGCTGCCGGACCAGGCGAGATAGGTGAGTACCACGCCTGGCCCGGCACACCCGTTCCCCTGACGGCTGGTGACAAACCAAGCCGCGCGGAACCGGTGCACGGTAACGGATTGGCCTCAGCCGCAGGTGGAGCCGCTGACCTGGCTTGCGCCAAACCAGACAAATGGAGGCCGGTTCCGTCCAGGACGGAATCAACCTCCATATTCTCCACCTGCGGCTTCACGGGCCGCAGCAACCTCTCCTCCTCGTCTTCAGACTCCGAAGAGCCGTCACTAGACGAATAAACCGTGGAGCCGTCCTGGCGGACGGCTCCCACACCTGACGGCCCGGCCACCGCTACTGGACCACCCGGAGGTGGCCGCAGAGAGACAGAACCCGTCTGGCCGAAGCCAGACGGGACCGCCAGGGGGCCGTACGAGACGGCCCCCTCGGTAACCAGTCCAGAATCCTGTCCGAGGACAGGATCCGTACCAGGCATGGGGAGAAACTGCCCCCCAACCTTTGGTAGCAGGGACGACACCAGCGTGGGCAGAACGCTATGCAGAAAACCCTGCATAGCCGGACCAAACCACGCCGGCGGTGCCATCTCCGCCACCTCCAGCTGGGGACGTGGAGCACCCCCACCGGCCGAACCGGGCGCTCCACGATTTCCTCTCGGACCGCCTGACCCCGCGTCAGACCCAGCCAAGTCCTTCTGGGCAAGGAACTTAACCATCGTTTCGACGGACCACACTGCACAAACATTACACCTATGATCTATATTACACAGGGCACACCTAAAACAGACATGGTCCTTGAACATTACACGGACAAACTTATGGCAGTCGTCACATGATGGCGGGGCTGGCTTGGCCTATAAAATAAGCACAAACCTACAATAAACAAGCGGAACGAGACACGGATGGAAGGCAGACAATTAATTTTCAAATATTTTGACTCATAAATTAACCGTAACCTCCCCGCACCCCACCCCGCCACGTTACAACAACGATCGCATTGATTATGACGACAAGTACGCGGTGGGCACAACACACCCATAATAGATCCTACAGGATGTGTAACGGCTCCAGGAATCATATCGCATAGCATTCAGGGTATATTTACTAATCAATATAAATTATACTCCTAACGAACGCAGCACGATATGTGAAGAAAACAACAAAATGTATAACAACTGCTGTCTCACACGGTAAAACCGCAGACCACACATCTACTCAAGAATTTCGAAACCACCGATCATTGCAAACCGATCGTGATCGCACGTAAACTTGATCATTCTAAAGTTTCCGGTACCATTTTTAGTACGCAGCACCCAGAACAAGATGCGCGAATTAATGACAAAATTTTTCTTCACATAAACATCCGAGCGACCGGGTGTGACGTCACCCGCTCGGATTCTACGGAGAACGACGTCAGCCGATATTCGTGTTAGAAATACCGTAGCAAACACCTATTTTCATATCTGCCGATCGCCTGTTGGGGTTTAAAGAAGGCGATCGTCTGGCATATATCGTTGTTAGCACACGTCCCAGATTCTATGGGGTCAGAAATTGGAACATGCGACACAACGAAATTTAGAGACCTAAGTCTTTTAACTATGGATAATAAAGAACAATACAACCTGGTTGTCTTGGGCGGTATTCTCCATAGTCCTTAGTTATCCTTTCAGAACACACAAACTATCACTGATTAAAGACTTAGATTATTTTAAAACACTAAAATCCTTAATGCAAAAAGCATGTATTGCTCTTGTTGCTATGCAAACAAACATGAGCTCTATGGTAAACTGGTACTCGGCAGTGGGGAGCTGAGTACCCGGTTCCCAGGAGTCGGTAAAGCTTTCTAAGTCTATAATCCTAGAGCCGCTGTCAAGGCCAGCTGTATATCAGAAGTAACAGAATGGTGAGTATTGATCGAAGGAGAAAACTGATGCCAAAGCTGACTTGTATCCAGCAATTGTGACAGGAGCTAGTCCTGAAAAGAACAACTCACAGAGAAAGTCTGCTATTTGCTGAATAGTGGAATGAAAGGTAACAATACCCTTTTCCTCACACCAGTCTGCAAATCCGTTAACCTTGTTGTTATATGACTTGAAGGTTGACCTCCTTCTCGCAGCCGCGATGAAATCAGCAGTCTGTCGAGAAAAGCCGTCCGACAACAACCACGCAGTCAATAACATTTCGGGATGCTCGTGTAGGAAGCGTCCCTTGGCCTGGGAGATTATGTTCGGAATCTCGGGCAACTGCACTGGATTTTCCACCAGCAGATCTAGCAGATCCGTGAACCACGCCCTGCTTGGCCAATACGGCGCTATTAGCAGGACCTGACACGGTTCCTCCCTGATCTTCACCAATACCTTGGCCGAAGGATGGTGGGTGGGTACGCGTAAGCGTGCATCCCTCTCCAGCTTATCGCCAGAGCGTCTGTATCGGCGGCATTTGGATCTGGAATCAGCGAGACATAAGTCAAGATTTGAGCATTTTCCCCACGTTGGGTTTGCCCCAATGCTCGAAGATCCTTCGTAGGACTGGAGGGTTGAGGGACCATTCTGTTGGCAGAATTCTCTGTCTGCGAGACAAAGCATCCGCCAGAATGTTCAATCGGCCAAGAATGTGAGCTGCTTTCAAAACAACCGAGTAATTCCTGCACCATTGAATCAAGTGCCACACTTTGATACACAGTGTGGGTGACCTGGTCCCGCCTTGGCGATTTATGTATGATACTACCGTCGAATTGACCGACCGTATCAATATCACCTTGCCCCTGATCATCGGAGGAAACTCTTCCAACGCCAGTTCCACTGCCATCATTTCCAACAGATTGATATGCAGCTGACTATCCAGGAGAGTCCATGTGCCCGAGACTTGGTGTTCTCCCAGGCAGGTTCCCCCACCCCCTCCAGCGATGCATCCGTGTACACGGACAGCTGGGGGTGGGGTAGGTGCAGCGAAACCCCTACTAGGAGATTCTGACGCTGTTTCCACCATACAAGATGCGATATTATCGGCTCCAAAACTGGCTTACCAGTTTTGACAGGGGTTCTGTTCTCTGTTCCCACAGAGACATCAGATACAACTGGATAGGTCTTCGCATTAGAGCAGCGTACGGGATCACTTGCTCCATGGAGACCATCATGCCCAGCATCTGAAGAAACCGCCTCGCCTGAATGTGGTTTATCACTCGAAAACTCTTGAGGATGGCTAACAGAGACACCACTCTGGGCTCTGACGGGTAAACCCTGCCCTCCTCGAGATCGAATCACATCCCCAAATAAACGAAATGTTGAGTGGGTGTCAACTCGGATCTCTCCTTGTTGACTATCCCGCCTAGATCTGAAAGTAACTTCAGAGTCAGAGCAGTATCCACGTTCAACCTGGCTGCAGTCTGCTTTGAGCAGCCAGTCGTCTATGTAGGTGTGTAGCGCCACGTTCTCTTTTCTGAGAAACGCTGTCACCGCAAGGACCACTCTTGTGAAAACCCTCGGAGCTGTCGACAGGCCAAACGGGAGAACAGTAAACTCCCATACTTGATTCTGAAATGCAAATCTCAGAAACCTGTGCCAACTCCGGTTCATAGGAATGTGGAAATATGCATCTTTCAGATCGATCGACACACATCACATTCCCTTCCTCAATCCCGCCATTACCGACCTCGGTGTTTCCATCTGGAACCGAGGCGTATGGATAAACCAATTTAATGACCTGAGATTGAGTATGGGTCTCCATCCCCCCGTGCTCTTGGGGACAAGGAACATATCTGAATAGAAGCCCGGAGTGTTCTGGTTCGCTGGTTTTATTGCTCCCTTCAGAAGCAAACCCGACACTTCGTTTTGAACGGCTTCTAACTTGTCTGGGTCCCGTGGTTACGGGTGTCCAGACAGGTGCCACAGACAGAATCTGCGGCGGAAAGTCCCACCACTCCGGCATGTACCCCTGGGATAACCATTCCAGGACCAGACTGTCTGACGTCACACCTCGCCAGGCCTCGACGAAACGCATGAGCCTTAACGTCTAACGGGGTTGCCCGGCTCGCGGTCCGCTCTCCCCACCCCGCTTTCTTAACGAGAGAGAGAGAACCATTTCCGTCGTGGCTCGGCAGGTATAACTGGCACCGCTGTTCCCGTCACACAGGTGCGGTCCAGGCGGATATGAAGGGAGCTCTCGTACCCTCAGGTACGATCTGCTCCCTTCTTTCCGTCCTTGGAGGACTTACCCTTACCCTTCCCGCCTCTAGGACGATCATGAGCAACATTGGGGAGGGTAGGGGCCTCCACAATCTTCCTGGCTTTCTTAGCCGGCGGCGGCTGAGAAAATCCAGACGAAGCAGAAGTCGCAGTAGGCTTAGCTTTCGCCTTGCCTTTCTGCTTCTTCGAAGGTTGGACAGCTAACGGTATCCCTACAGCCCCTAGTGCGTGCGCTTGCCGCACTAGATCCAGCTGTAGGTTTACTGCCAACCGATTCTGCGCAATGCTGGCAGTGTCCTCTAGGATGGCCCGCGCCTGGCCACCAAAGATGCTAGGCCCTGTCAGGGGTGTCCCAAGAAGACGCTCCCTGACTGCCGTAGTCGGATGCATATGGTCAAGAACCATTTGCCTCCTGGACTTTGTCACACGCGCCTGCACCCTTGCCAGTGCGTCCATAGACAGCACCAAGCCGTCATTGACGCATGAAAGCGCCACAGGTGGCCTGCCCCCGCTTCAGCCCACACCGACTGAAGAAGGCGATACGAATGGTTGACAGCACTCATAGCTGCCCTCACATACGAAACGGCTCCCTCGGTGTCCAGTCCAGAACCCTGTCAAAGGACAGGGTCCAAATCAAACATGGGGAGAGACTGCCCTACAACTTTTGGCAGCAGGGACGACACCAGCATGGGCAGAACGCTATGCAAGACACCTTGCCTAGCCGGACCAAACCACGCCGGCGGTGCCATCTCCGCCACCTCCGGTTGCAGACGTGGAACGCCCCCACGGGCCGAACGGACGCTCCACGATTTACTTTCGGACCGCCTGACCCCGTGTCAGACCCTGCCAAGTCCTTCTGGCAAGGAACTTAAGCATCATATCGACCGACCACACAGCGCAAACGTTACACCTACTGTCAGGACTACACTTAGTACAGTGGAAACAGACATGGTCCTTGTATAGAACCCGATGATATGTGGCACTCGACACATGATGGCGGGGCTGGCTTGGCCTATAAACCAAACCTACAATAAGCCAGCGGAACAAAACAAAAATGGAAGGCAAACAATTAATTTTCAAATAATTTGACCATAAATTAACTGCAAACCCTCCTGCACCCCACCCCACCCCACAACGTTACAACAAAGATCGCATTGACTATAACGACAAGAACGAAGCGGGCATAAATACACCCATAATTGATCCTCCAGGATGTATAACGGAACCAGGAATCATATCGCATAGCATTCGGGGTACATTTACCAATTAATATAAATTATACTCCTAACGAAAGCCAAAACGATATGTGAAGAAACAACAAAATGTAAACAAACTGCTGTAGCACACGGTAAAACCGCAGACCACGCATCTAATCAAGATTTTGAAACCACCGATCATTGCAAACAGATCGTGACAACACGTAAACTTGACCATTCCAAAGTTTCCGGTACCATTTTTAGTACGCAGCACCCAGAACAAGATGCGCGAATTAATGAAAAATTTTCTTCACATAAAAAACCGAGCACCACGGGTGTGACGTCACCCGCTCGGATCCTACGGAGAACGACGTCAGCCGATATTCGTGTTAGAAATACCGTAGCAAACGCCTATTTTCATATCTGCCGATCGCCTGTTGGGGTTTAAAGAAGGCGATCATCCGGCATATCTCGTTGTTAACACACGTCCCATATTCTCTGGGGTCATACGAAATGTTAACTTTTAACTATGGAATATCATGGAAATATACGACCTGATATCCTCGGAAGCGTCCATATTAATCCAAAATATCCTTTTGAGAACGCACAAGCTATCACAATTAATCACAGTAAAAAGACTTTCCAACTGCAAAAAGCATGTATTCTCTTGTCGCTATGCAAACAAGAATGAGCTCTATGGTAGACGAGTACTCGGCAGTTGGGAGCCGAGTACCCGGTTCCAAGGAGTCGGTAAAGCTTTCTAAGTCTATAGTCCTAGAGCCAGCTGTCAGAGCGAGCTGTATATCAGAAGTAACAGAATGGTGAGTATTGATCGGAGAAAGAACAATTTCATAGTCAACTGTAGGACCCAGAAAATGAGGACTTAACCACTTATACTCGGTCCTCCATTTAGCAAGGGTTGCCCCTTTGGGCACTTTTCGCTCAGATGCCATTTTAGCAACACATCAACTGCTGTCACAGTCATGTACAATTGAATTAAAAAAAATTTTCACTTTAGAACACATTAGTCAAAGAAGGCTTGTGATAGTTTTCCTGATAAATGTTCACTTGCAGGTCAAGAGATTATTTTTGAAATTTTCCATTGAAATGGCTTATTCAGTAACTGAGACAGTCATTCCCGTGGTAAATTTTCAATAATAATCTCTTGACCTGTAAATGACCATTAACTATTTTTAATTAAAATTTTTAGACAAATTTGACCATTAAATGGTTAATTGTAGAACGCGAATATAATGGTAACGCGCGTGTTGTCAAGCGTCTTCTACAGTGCGATTATTTATGAACTTGCTTTCTTCACTTCTATTGTGAGAAAACTCGCCCGCTATTTCATTGGTTTTCTATATACAGCTAACAAGAAAATCACGAGGAAGAATTACCTTCTTCAGTATCGAAGGCATGAAAGAACGCGTCTCAAACTTCTGTGAAAATCTCTCACATAATGTCATTGGATTTTCTAGATATAATTATGTCCAACAACCAATGAAATTGCGAGAGCAAATTCTCTACTCATGACAGAAGGTGTGTAAGAACACATCACTAACTCGCACGCAGTGGCAGATTTTGTAGATCCGCCATTGCTAATTTTGCATCGACTCGATCATTTTCAGACTAGCGAAATGACAAGATTTTGAGTGGTATCATTTATCAGATGTTCTATGCAATTTTATCTGTCATTTATTCGCCGTTTGACTTAATTTTCAAGTCACTCACGGTCTATATCCCTCATTAGAAATCAGAAAATTTGCCAGTATGAAAGGTTTACACTATTCCCGGGACAATTAGCTATTGTAAGACCACCCTCTAGGATGAATTTGCCGGTATGACACGTTTTGACAGATCACGAATACTGGTAACCAAGGTGAATATCGTTTTCACTTAGAAATGTGAAAATGACGCACAAACGCGCGCTCGATCGATCTATCGTATTTGAGTGCGATACCAACATTGTTCACTTGTTCTCTTTTTCCAAAATTTGCAAATTTCCCCCAAAATTCATGTTCAGTAAAAATTGTTTACCCATCCAGATTTGATCGGACATGACCGATGTCCGACCATTATTTCATACCCTGGTCAAAGGGAAAAAAGGTGCATGTAACGCCTTAAAAAATTCTTTATCAAGATCAAGAAGTGGGTGACACTTTCCCTCCCCCAACCCCAAACCGACCACCTGGATAAAATTGTTTATGAACACTATATGGAATTTGTTGATGTGGCTGTTAATGTAAGCAAAATTAAAGATTACAGATGTGTAAGAAAGTGATTGGTTGCATGGTTCGTACTGGTCATGAAAATCCTGGAAAGTCATGGAATTTGAAAATCTGAATTCCAGGCCTCATAGGTCATTGAAAAGTCATGGAAAATGGTAATCGTGCAAAATTAAATAAATCTGAGGCATTAATTTCCACAGTCAACTCAATGCAATGAAAATTATAGCAACAGCTTATCAAAACAAGACTTTGGCTTGGTTGTTGCAAGATGCAATATTCAGATATTTTACAGAATAGCTCAGGTCGTAACTTATGTATCTATGTCATAAACACAACTTTGCTAGATATTAATTCTTGGAGGTCATGGAATTTGTTAATTTTGATCATGAAAAGTCATGGAATTTTAATACCAGAAAGGTGTACAAACACTGGCTGTGGTAACCGTGCCGACTTCAGGATGCTTGTAAAGTGTAATCTTGTATTTCACTATTTGCACTTGTACTTTGTAGCATAGTGTGTTTTATTTGTTTTGCTTGAACACAACCTCTTCAGGAATGTAAAAGCAGTAAAACAAAATGGAAATTACTGGGACAAAAGCAATAGGCTTAGGTCATATGCAATGATACGATCATGACTGATGACAGGTTTAGAAATAAATGAAAAGATCTAGTTGCCCGCAAGTCAATGTATGATGCCATTTCATGCATTTTCAGGTTGCCCGTTGAGCTAAATGACAAAGAAAATTAGAAACACTATTGCTTTGTCTAGTAAATTCTGAAGAATGGCCAAAATTATTGAGAAACGGCATTAAGCATCCTGGTTACTTTTTCTAAATAATTAAATAAATAAATGCCTTAAAACGAAGAGTTAGTCAGTGGGTATCAAAAACACAGTATAATACTATTAGTCCGAGTATTTATCATGGTTGCCCTGTGTACTATTAACAGCCAAAGTTTAGTTGCCCTTTTGAAACTCAGGTTATGTTAAACCTTTGAATAAATAAAAATTAAGATATAAATATGTAGTAAAAACACATGGAATGAATAAAAACTTTCATGTTAAAAGGCTTATCTATGTATCCTAAATATATATGAATAAAAACTAATTAAATGTGTGATAGAAGTTGCCACGTTAAAATTCTCCTTACATGTCCGCCATTTAGATTTTGGCATATGACAAAACTCTGAGCTGGGTACCCTTCAAAATCTACTCACAAAACATATTTTACCATGAAATACAAGTCTCAAATACATATCATTGTTTTCTAAGAATATTCCTCGATAATTTAATCAACTTTTTATGACCATGCGCTGATTTTTTATAGGTTTTTGACACCAACTAATTTTTTACATGCTTACAAGTTACTGCTTGTAGGATATCATTATCAAGCAATTTAATGTATGCCTTCGATGCACAAAAGAGTTATTATTCCTTCTTTTTGATTGGATAATTTTTTTTGTCAACCAATCAAGCTGTGAAACGCAGTGAAAGAGACCCCTATTTCGCAGAAATTTAATGACCAAAAAATGAACACATTTATTTTACTATTTTAGTGATGATGATCACCCCTCCCCTGTGCCCCATCCTAGTTAAATACAAAATTATTAATACATATCTAAGTAGTAGTAGTGGTGATTTTACATTACAACACAACATTTATATTTTAGGTTGAGTAAGAGTATACTTAAATATACCTGTGACAGCATTTCTCTCGGTCCACTTCACGGCAGAAATAAATCCATTATCAACTTCCTCATTAAAACCTGCCTACTTAAGCATCTTGTTTTGTCTTGTACTGTGTAGACCCCGTCTCCCGGAACTATTTTCCTTCAGCTTTAGGGTCGGTAGTAGAAAAAGTCTGGTAAAGACAGTTAACGGAGCGGGTTGTCACAGACTGTTACTAACCATAGCTACGAGATTAATTTGGTGGGAATTCCTACCAATCTCATCACTCACACTGTACTGTCCTAACAAACATGTTGTATTTGGCACTGACATACTGAAGAACAATTATCTCAGCTTGAATGTGTTATTGATTTGAAACTATATGCCCTCTATCAACTAGGTGGGAAGGACCTACTGTTATCCTATTATTGCATTATAGGCTGTCTGACTAGGTGAGAAACCTTACCAGTCCATCCAAGCACCACAGTTCGTCAGCAACAGGAGACACTTCCACCCGTAATACCCACACTGGCAAGCTATCACACAGTACATACGCTGGAATCATATGTAAGGACCTCAACATAAAACTAAATATTCTAGTTATGCTGTATGTGTATGTTTGTGTCATTACCAGCAAAGTAAGAACTTAAAATCATCAGTAACCATGCCTAAGAAAACCTCAACCTCAACACCTACAAGTAAGCGAGACACTTCCAGTTCCCAGAAAGCAGCCACCTCATATGGTGCTGCTAGCTCACCACAGCCTGAAACAGGCAAACACCATATATGCCTAGACTGTAAACAGCATGTACTAGCCAGTGAAAAGGGCGTTGAATGCAGCATTTGCAAATACTGGTTCCATAAGGAATGCCACAATATATCTGATGAGTTATACAGTGTACTAACTAGTCCAGAGACTGATCACTTAACCTAGTACTGTCTGTCCTGTAAGCGAGGTGTCAAGCGAATAATACAACAACTCATGGTAATGAATGAAAGGCAAGACAGAATGGAGGAAAAGTTGAGTGTGCTCAGTGACAAACATGAGTCACTGCAATCTGATGTGGAGAGTGTCACTGCACGGGTAGACAAACTAGAAGTGGAGGGTACTAGCAAAAAACACAGAAAATGCTCGATCCCCTGACAGTCTGCTCCAAGAGATGGAAGACAGAAACAGCAGAACAGATAACTTATAATGTTCTTCAGTATACCTGAAAATCAGGAGACAACTCAAGCTGCCAGGGTCAGTGCAGACACTGAATCAATTAACAAGCTATGTGCTGGAACCCTACATACTCCACTAACTGAAATTGTAGACGTCCGTAAGATTGGGTTATACAAATCTGACAACACAAAGGCCCCACCACTAAGAGTACAAATACCAAGCAAAAAGGCTCGTACATCGTTATTAAAAAATGGCAAACTCCTCCGGCAGGAGGAAAAAGATGCAAAACAACAGATTTATATTGCTCCAGACATGACCCCACTACAGTGACAGGAAGAACAGAACCTCAAACAAGAAAGGGATGAACGGAAAAGTGCGCTGCAGCAAGAAGCAATTTAACAGACTACCTCTGGGCAATCAGGTTGCATCGACTGACCAAAGGTGAGAGAGCAGGATGAACCAATATATGTAACACACAATCATGTAAATAATGTACAGAAATCTTGCACAACCAGCATTTATGGTTTAAAATGCATTTATTCAAATCTAGACACATTCCACAACAAGAGAGAAGAACTGCTAATCTACATAGAGCAAAATTCCCCTGACATCATCGGCTTCACGGAACTCAAGCACAAAAACCCATCTCACACCTAACAAACACAGAATGTGAAATCCCAGGTATGACAACTGGCTTACCATAGATTCCCACGGTCGTGGCACTGCTATCTACACAAAACACTATCTGAAAGCCTCGGAACGCTCATTTCCATCAGCCAATCATTACCAAGATTCAACCTTGTGTAGTATCAAGCTGAAGGACAACAATAATATCCTGGTTGGTTGCATCTACCGATCTCCCAATAGCAGTATAGACAACACCAACTACCTAGATACTCTTATAAAGGAAGCCTCAGCATCACCCGACTCACATATCGTTATCATAGGAGACTTTAACCATCCAGGCATCAGCTGGAAAGATGGTACATCCATGAGCAGTGACAACCACGCCGCGACCAAATTCCTTGAACTGATACAGGACTCATACCTAACCCAGAATATCACATTCCCTACACAGTTTCGTGGCGACAACACACCAAATACGCTTGATCTCTTGCTGTCAAACGAGGAGAACATGATTGAAGATCTAACTAATCATCAACCGTTTGGGGCATCACATCATATCACTACCTGCTTTACAATCCGCTGTAGCTACCCTGACAACCCGAAACCTAGAATAGTGTACAAATGGGACAGTGGAGCCTATGTCGCATTCAACCAACACATATCAGATCTGGACTGGCAGACAGAGCGCAATGGGAAGGACGTCAACGAAAGTTGGGACCTCCTAACAAGAGAAGTTATGTCAGGCCAAGAAAAGTTTGTTCCAATGCACAGCCATGGTACAAACAGACAGGCTAAACCACAATGGATGAACGCCAAAGCCTTGTCCAAGGTCCAAGACAAGAACCGGACATGGAGGACCTTTTATTGGCGTCATGACCAAAGAGACTATGTCCACTACTGCAGGATGAGGAACCAAGCCCGCAGTGCCATACATCAGGCAATGAAAGATTTCGAAAAAAATATAGCTAAAGAAGCCAAGCTTAATCCAAAAGCCTTCCACAAATACGTAAAATGCAAACTAAAAACACGAGCTGGCATCTCAGACCTCGATCACGATGGAGGCACAGCGACTGCAGACAGTGATAAGGCTGCAGTACTTAACAATTTCTTTGTTAATGTCATCACTAAGGAAAATGATGTAAACATTGAAAGTACCCAGCACCATATGGAATCACAATTACATGGGCTGAATCTAACAATAGACAAAATTGCTGAAAAATTACGTACGCTAAAGACGAATAAATTAGCCGGCCCTGATAACATACACCCACGAGTACTCAAGGAGCTCAGTGACACACTGTTACTTCCACTGTACATCATCTTCTCGAAGAGCCTGGCAGAGGGAAACATACCAAATATCTGGCGGCAAAGTAATGTAACCCCTATATTTAAAAAAGGGAGTAAGCGAGCAGCCGATAATTACAGACCCATCAGCCTAACTTCAATTTGCTGCAAAGTGATGGAATCCATAGTTAGAGACAGTATAGTTGATCACATGACCACAAATAATCTATTCTCAGATCAACAACATGGATTCCGGTCTGGACGCTCATGCACCACACAACTACTAACTGTAATAGAAACGTGGACCGAACTGCTAGACAAACAAACCTGCATGGATGCTATCTACTTTGATTTCCAAAAGGCATTCGACACCATTCCACACAAATGACTCCTTACCAAGCTCTATAGCTACGGTATCTCAGGGATGGTCTACAACTGGATCTTAGCCTTCTTCTCACCTAGACACCAGCGAGTCTGCGCAAATGGAGCATATTCCCCATGGGCCGATGTCATTAGTGGAGTTCCCCAAGGCAGTGTCTTAGGCCCTATTCTGTTCTTGATCTATATCAAGATGTAGCCCATAGCTTCATAAAGCTATTTGCTAACGATACCAAACTCTACAGCGAACTTGTATCAGCAGAGGACTGCAGTATACTCCAAAACGATATAGACAGTCTACAATTATGGTCAAAATGCTGGCTTTTAAAATTCCACCCCCAGAAATGCAAAGTAATGCGGATTGGAACTGGCCACCCTGATGACACCTACACATTGTCCGAAGCGGGGGGGGGGGGGGGGGAGGGGGGGGGGAGAGTGACCGAACTGGAAATCACAACATGCAAAAAAGACCTAGGAGTCCACTTCGATGACAAGTTAACATTCCATAAGCATGTCCAGATGACAGTCAACAAAGCTAACCAGGTAGGCGGGCTAATCAGACGCTTCTTCCGCTACCTTGACAGTGAAATTTTCAGACTACTTTTTAAGTCAAGAGTGAGACCATTGCTCGAATATGCCAACACAATATGGAGTCCACGGCTCAAGACGGACATAACCCATATAGAAAATATCCAGAGACGGGCCACCAAGTTACTACCAGGACTGTATGATAAGGCATATGAGGAAAGGCTCCGCATTCTAAAACTCCTGCCCCTCACATATAGATGTATACATCCGTGGTGACATGATTGAAACATACAAGTTCCCTCACAATAAATATACCATGGACCTACAGGATCTGGCACTAGAAACGTCAACCAAAACACGTGGCCACAGCTACAAGCTAAAGAAACACCATTCAAACCAGTTACTACATGCACACACATTTAGCACCAGGGTTGTCAATAACTGGAATTCTCTAAGCGAAAATGTTGTGACAGTACCCTCACTAAATTGTTTCAAGAACAGACTCGACAAGTTCTGGTCTCGCTATGTGTAAACAGTCGACCTCCCAGCTGTACTTAGAAGCCAGACCCAACTAGAGTGTCAGCAAGAGGAAGATACAATCACTGCACCACCTCAATCCACATACAAGCCACCCCTTTACGGCTAGCCCACAGCAAAATTTACATAGGCCAGGTGGGTGTGTCCTACCAACTTCAATCATTTCAACAGTCATCCTACATATCATATAGATAAAGCTTATGCACATGCAACCGGGGCAGGTGGGTATGTCCTACCATTCCAATCATCAGCTATTGCACCACATTGCACTGTACATATTGTATATATTGTACATCCAAACAGGCCAGCTGGGTATATCCTACCAACCTCACAGCAGTTAATACTTACATGCATAGCATATAGACACACAACCAGGCAGGTTGGCATATCCTACCACCCTCGTCATCAGCTATGCACCAGTACTTGGCACCAGGCCAGGTGGGCTTGTCCTACGAACCTCATCAGTGTCCACCACAGCTGTATATAACTACATGCAACCAGACAAGGTTGGCGCATCCTACCAGACTCACCAACGTTTAGCACACTTGTATATAGCCAAAGCGCACCCAAGCAAGGTAGAGGAACATGTCTTACCAGCACCTGCAAATCTTGTTTATACCTCTGTACATCCAACCTGAATAGGTGGGCATGTCCTACCAACCTGATTTTACTAATTACTAACCTATGTACATATGTAAATTGTACATCCACTATCCGCTTATGCGCAACAATACACAATACGTATTTAAGTTGAGATCAGCAATAGGCCCTACTAGGGCCTCCAACGTCGCAACAGATGATGATGATGATGATGATGATGATGAAGGGCACCTCCCTCTACATTCGTATCTCGTGAGATCTCCTTCGATTCGAGATCGAGAAAAGTATCTCGTATGTATTGAGTAGCCATTGGCGTAGTGATTTCCACCAGAATATGGTGGGAGAGATAATTGAAACTTAAAAGGACACGAGCGCTACTCTCCTCATACCAGACACTATTAATTCACGTAAAATGAGATGATATAAAGCCAATAGTAGTCTGTATGACAAGTAGTTAACAGAAAAATAGTCCCTCTGAATTCATCGTAAAATTCAAATCTGTCGCACGTCTGTCGCACACAAAATGAGGTCAAGAATTCGTTGCGTGGATATTGATATCACACAAACCACTGGGTGGATAAAGTCCATTTTAATGTCTGTATTAAATTAGTGATGCAGAGGTTAAGAAGATACCAGAATCAACATGATCCAGTGTTCTTTTTACAGTCCGCTACAGAGATGGACTGGGTCCTGATTTGTCTGGTCGCTGAAGTGGAGTCTATGGAACAGTCTAGTCATTGTGATGACATAATAAGATGGCCGGCCAATACATTAGAGGTGTATTATCGTAGAAGCCGTGCCTCTATTTTCAGATCGCTCCCTCCAGGGGCAGCCAATCGGCGGCTCCGACCACTCTCTGTATCCCTGGGCATAGGCAGATGAGATCTGGGGTATCTAAATGCTGACAGCCGTATAGCAAATCATAGGCATGCCTTCAGTGGAGTTCCTGTTGTAATTTTTGTACATGCATGACTAAAAAAAATAAAAATAATAATTTTGAATCTTGAATCATGATTCTTGAATCTTGAATCTCCAGCTTTGATGTAGAGGCTGCTATCAAGTTATAACAAGAAGAACTATAGAGCCACTCAGACAAACACGTAGTTATGTCCTGTGTCATATCCACATGAAGGGCCATTCAGTCACAATAATGATGATATTGTAATTTCCTCTGCTATCCAGAAAACTGTTGTAGTAGTGTAGTTGTGGCAGTCCTGCAATCGAACACACACGTTGATCCTCTCTGTAATGATACAATGGATTGTCCAGGATACATAATATGGGTAGATTCTAGATTGTCAGTTTTGGTTGGTTGGTGATCTGTTGGGACATGACATGGTCTACCAGAGGGAACACAATATCCAGTAGATAGTTTTAGTTTAGTTGTTTAGAATCTCTCAACTCTGATGCGTACATGTATGCTGATGATACGAAGCTCTGCCGACAAATTACGAATACAGATGATCAGCGAGTGCTGTAGTCAAACTTATACAAGCTTCAAGACCGGTCAGATGAATGACTACTCAGGTTCCATCCAGATAAGAGCAAGATTATGACAGTGGGCAGAAAGCATGAAGATGAAGAGAGAGAATATGTTATGAGCGGTGGCCCTGGTGAGATGGCAGAACACAAGCTGGGAAGAGTGACCAACTAGAAGGACCTGGGCGTTAACATCGACAGCAGGTTAACCTTTGAGCAGCATTTTAATGAAAAGATTAACAAGGCGACACAAATCATGGGGATGATCCGATGAACGTTTATCTACCTAGACTCAGATAGCTTCAACTGGCTGTACAGGACACTTGTGAGCCCACACCTCGAGTATGCGAATGTCTAACGAGTAGTCAGTAAGAGATACAATAGCATTACTGCTGTGAAGAAAGTTCCCATGCACCAATGGCACGGATGGAAGTTGTCAACAACCCGATCACAAGCGGGGGATGTTAGATGCAAATGAAGATACAAAACAAAGCTTAACGGTGCTGGGTACATCAACCAGCTCTGAAGACGCACCTGGCAAAGTTTACTTGCTGCGGTCGAAAGTTAGAAGAACCTGCACGACATCAGTGCGGGGACGGTTGCAATACCACTTTGAGGCGTGGCCAGCAGATCCGGCGAGTCATCCACCAAAGAACATCACTGCCTCTATATCTGTAGAATCACATATTCAGGCCGTAAAGGCCTCACCGCAAGTTCGTGTTCCGAAGTAGATATTGATATTCGTGAACAGTATTTAGAAAGTTCCAAATTGCTCCCGCAAGTAGGGAGCTACAAAATTGTTTTATTGCGGTGGGTTTGCAACTGCTAGCTACGGGAGAAAATTACCGAAGTTATATGCGTAATATCTGACGATTGTAGCTAGTACAGGTCCAACCTGGTCGGCCCTGGCCGTGGATGCTCTCGATCTGTGGATCGTGTCTCCTTTTATACTCCTCGTGGCGTCACAGGCGCAGGCTCCAACCAATCATCGTTCGAGCAACAGCAAATCAGTGCGTGGCTGATAATAACGCCGTCGAATGTTCTAGAAAATTCTAGAAGTTCTGCGTCCACATGGTTATGACGTCACGTCAATATTTTGAAGATAATCAAGAAGGGTTTTCCGTATATAACTCAGCCATTTCTTGACCGATTTTGAAATTGTCTACAGATTTAAAAAGCCTGTCGAATTCTGGTCTTGATCAATGCCAGATTCCGCGGGAACAGGCAATCAAAAAGGATTCCCAGGGTACCATCTCAGTACACTAAAAGTGTCATCCCATCTTGGTCATAAACTACATGCTCCATCAAAAATAGCATCTAAGCATGCACATGCGCACTATGCGCTTTAACGAACTTAGTCGTTTTTACAACGCGATCTCTTCCATAGGCCTATATATGCTTATGGCTCTACCCAGGGGGTGGTGTTCAGGGAATGAATCCAGGACGGGAAGCGCGTACCCAGCTTAGCTGGTACGGCCGGTAGCCGACCGGTCGATCCGAACTACACCACCCCCTCCTAGTTTGACATCCGTGGCAAACGATCGCACATGGCGGATCGACGCGCGGACGTACGCTAGGCGGGAATTATAGACTTCCCGGGTAGGCGCGTGGCCGGAGAGGAGTAGTGATGCAATAGACGCGTATTCAAGAGACAGAGCACATAGAGGTGCCAAAAAGGAGAGGGGAGGTATGCTTTTAGTTTTTCAATTTTTGACCTGGAATTATTTTTCCAGGCCTTTTCTTTTTTTGTTTTGTTTTATTAATATTACGGTGCATGCTGTAACTTTATTTAGTAAATGATTCTAAACAATAGCTCGCATGGGTGTTCTCTCTGAGTGCAGAAAATCATTATCTCAGCAGAGAACACCCAAGCTCCAACGTACCCCAATATACATTTTTAGAAAATATAATATAATAAGATATTATAATATATATACGTATACATATATGGTCCATGTAACATACCCTCACGGGGTATTTAGTGAATTACTCCGAATTACTTGCGCATCCCGGGTAAATAAAGGGGCACACAACACGTATCTCTTATTATTTATTAAAAATATATTTGCGGCCCGTTACCTGACTTCTAAGACAGGAAGAAAAATAATAAGAAAAATAGCATATACTAATAACTTAACAGGTGGTTTATCAGGCAGCCCCAGCATAGCTGAGACTATATGATGGGATTATGACATTATTGCACTGCAGGATGTTGTATTCTTTACATCGCATACAACGTTCTTACAACATCGAAGTCCGCAGTGCTCATTTCGTGTGGGACAGAGCCGGGCACTGAAGTGCGCGGCTGTGTCGGATAACCGTAGTCATCCTAGGGACGGGAGTCAATTGATCTAACATATATAATAAGAAGAAAAGTATTTTTAAAATAAAGTAATAATTAATACACTTCCATAAATCGCACCATTGATGTTTCTGCTGTATCACAAATGATCACACCTCCACTGCGAAATTTTCCCATTGAGTCTGGGTCCCGCGACTGACATTGGTTGGTCGTGGTGGATGCACTATCATTGCTGAGATGCGTTCACTATTACTGGCACTGTCAGAAATGTCTGAAGTGATGGTGGCGGAAATATGAGCGTCCATAATGTCTCTCACAGTTACTGCCGGTTCTAAAATATCCTTCCGTAAGGCAGCGGCGGTGCTAGTGGTTGCTAATGTCATTGATGCTGTAGTGGGGGTAGTCGTCGTGGTGGCTGCTGTAGCTGTCGTGGTGATGGCGGTGAGCTGTATCGTAGGCTGAGGCAATGATGCAGGAGCAGATATGGCAGGAGATGACATCTTCCGATACTTAGCATATTTTAACAGATGATTTGCGGTGATGTTAGGCACTGGCTGAATGGCCTGTGTGTGGGCGATACGCCTCTTTCCCGTGTATGGTCGTTCCGACGTAGTTACCTTTCTGATGGCAGGGGCAGAAAGGCTAGGATGCGGATGCTGGATAACACGGGTCGGAGTTATACTAATCGCCACAGGCTGCAACGGTCCTGGTCCCTCGTCTATGGTTAGGTCTGGTGGAGATGGTGACTGCGGGTAACTTGGAATGTCTATTCCCGCAGGTGTCGTGATCACTACCGAAATCGGCTGACTAGCTAAAACTGTCTTAGACACTACGGGTGCGGGTGTAGTGACTGTAGTTGGATGGCTAATTACTGATGCGGGTGCTGCCGGACTGGAGTCTGCAGGAGACTTTCGCTTCTTACTCCGCTTCAGGACCGGTGTAGAAGAAGTGACTGGTAGTGACGTAACACTTCCCGATGTGGCTGTGGGCAGGATTTCACGTCTGGCTGTCGGTACATTGCTTACGGTAGCCACGGGAAGACGATGACTAACAGGATATCTAAGACTAGTGTTCTTCGTGCAGGCCATTTTCTCTGTCGGGAAAACAATGACCGGAAACCGAGATTCGAAACATGTGGCTAAAACGGCACGATCCTCGTTCTCTTCTCCAGGAACTAATGTCACTTCTAACACACGGGGATGATATCGGAGCATGTGGGTCACCCCGTAGCGAGTAGCAGTGTAGAGATACTGGCATGTCACGCAGAAGGCTGACTGGAAGAGATGATCCTTATTAACATGACGTGGTGTGGTCGGATTTTCTCATAAAAGTTCTGGTACAGGGTTCTCCGCTAGCTAATAACGAGCTGCATGGGAACTGTTTGGGAACTGGTACCGATTCTTCTTCAGACGACTCCGATAACGCTAAATCTTCAAGGAGTGATACCTCGTTCCCGCATGGTAGTTGCCTGTGGGAACCTTATTCAAAACCTAATGCCCTATCTCTTCACTGTATTTGACTTTCCAGGCCAAGTATAATAAGGAAATAATAAAACAGCAGAATTTGGTTTTCGACACGAAAGAAGCCTAATGCTATCTGTTCTTCCCTGGTGTCGAGTTTTGATGGGAAGACAAAGTTTCAGAGCGCGCTTCCTCCTTTTATACTATTTGGTAATGTCATAGGCGGCGGATGACCACACCTAAAAGTTTTAACAGGTTATTCGCTCAGCCCTATATGGAAAGTTTCCTCTTTTTCCGCTCTAGACGTCTAGGGATTAATTCTTCCCGTATAAAGGGAGTACTTTTAATTTATAGGAAGAATGGCTCATTAACTTTGTCCCAATTTCGCGCATTTAACAGCCTTTGATCAACATGGAAACGTAGTACTACTTTTTCTTTGCGGGGCCTCACTTTTTAATTAGCGTGAGGCGGTTCTCCAGATTGGATGCTTATAAACTTGCCTGTTTTAATTTTAGGCTGGAGCGGCCGATGGGGTGTATGGGAGCCTGGTGACGTCAGCGGTTATTACCCCAACTCACCCTCGCCACTCCTCCATCACGCTGTGGTAGTCGTGTCTTTGGGTGGCTCTTGTGTTTAAAGCATTTGATCCAATTTACTGGAAATAGCAGTAAATATCACATGGCTCTAAAAACACGTGGTTAATCGGAAACATATATGCTGTTTATGGTTACGGCCAAAAATACTGTTGCTGAGGTGGAGTCTGTTGTAGATGCGAGAGATAGAAATATATATGTTACATCAAGAATCTTTATAATATAATGTCCTGTATTTGCGCGAGTTCTTAAACATGCATCTTGGTATATGTCTGTAATAGGTACTTCTCAGCCCGTGTTGATTATAGACTGGAATGCAAGGAAGAGAATTTTTGAAATTCTCTTTGTAATTATACTGCTAGATTTTTTATGCCACTTTACCGGCCCGTGCGGTAATGATTTGTAGCACGGTAGAGCAGTTGTGTTCTTAAGAAAAAATTTAACAGTAAAAGTTGTGAGTAACTTGATGTGTGGTTTAAACAGATCTATTCAGGCGGTAGATCAACGTTACTGATACTGACAAGATAGCTGTGTTTTCTGAGCGAGAGGGCTGGCCAAGCATTCTCCTCAATAGGTAGAACTAGCTCCGTCCCGGCCTAGACCAGACACATTAATACCATTTAATAACGGTTAAATTACAGTACACCTCGAAAGTGGGTGCCACAGTTATTACAATTTGCAATGCCGTCGTTTGGAGATTGTGAATACAGTCAACCTGAGTGTCTGTGTTTCAAACATTTTGGTGATTTGAATCTCATATGCGTGGCTGGTTATCTGTGGATGATACTTGCGCTGTGGTGAAGGTGACATGTTTATGGCTGCCAGGTGCGGGACGAGGGGGGGGGGAGAGGCCACGTGAATGTCAACTTTATCGAACCCTGAGGGTATTTCACTCTGTAATGGCCGAGCCCGTGGGTGGGACAGAGTTACTTTAGAGTGCAGATGACCTGTCGGATGCTGTCGTAACTTTGATCAATCCATTGTCGAATTCAACTTTTCAGTAGCAAATTCCTACTCGTGAATGACGACAATGCGGGCATCTTGCTCTCTTAATAATATCGCCTGTTATTACGTGTAGATGATGTATATAGATGTGGATGTTTCCGTGCGATGTCGCGAAAAGGGAAAAGGGAGGACCGTTGGACAAATGTTCCTCCCGTGACACGTACTGTAGATGGCTGTAGTGCATTCCTTATATCCGTATGATCAGTTCTCCCGTACTGGATAAGAATGTGTGTGCGGGAGATCTGTCGGGTGTTGTCTGTTTATGATAATGCTGTTGTCGGGATGTCCAGGCTGCTGTACAATGCCAATATTAATAGCGAAGTGGGCGCATTCCAGTTTTCCACGCTGGTGAATGCCAAGTCTGTTGTTATTGCGGGAGGTGGGGGTTTGTGGGAGATATTATTTCTCCGGTAATTTGTGCGGGAGGAATTGTTGCAGGAATTTTTATGTCTCTATCGGGAATTAATTAATACCGGTAGGTGCTACTAAATGCTGTTGTTGCCGACGCTGAATGTCTCTGTTATGCTGAGTATAACCGAGAAAGTATGTGATGTACGCGCAATGATGAATTGACGTATTCAGCCTTGAAGGCAGGTGTGTTCTGTAGGTGATGACGTTCGGTCTATTGTGTGATGTCCTGACTGCTCACAGGGGAGTATGGTAGGCCAATTGGATGGGGTGGCCTTTGGACAGGGGGATGTGGTCATCTCCCATTACACGACGGTTGTGTCCTGTCATAGTTTTTAGACACCAGGAAAATTCGAGTCGAGGGTCTGCTGAACAGGCTGCTTCCCTGCCCAACGAAAGGGGTGGTGTTGGTCGGTGCGGTGCGGGATGCTACCTCTCTGTTGCAGCAGTCTCTCTCATATCTGAAGATTGACGGTCAACAGACGATGAGTGGAGTGTGTAATGGACTGAGCCGGTGATGTCCGAACTTGGTGTATGGACAAGGGACGCGAATTGGAGTGATGGCTGGGGTGGGACTCTGAGAGAGGGTGCCCCTTGGAGGGAGTGTGCTTTCGTGTTTTTGGGGATTGGTCGGGTACACCTTGTTGTATGGTTCTGCGGTTCTAGACATGCCAAGGCTTCATCCAGCCTCTTCACTTCCATGCTATTCACCATATGTCCCACCCCCACAGGAAGCATGGCTTGGGTCAGCCTCAGCTTCTGCTTGTGGTAACTCTATGATGGGGGCATAGCATGAAGTGGGTGGGAATGGGAAGAGATCGGAGGAACAACCTTTCCATCTTGTCCCTTGGACAAAACAAACACAAAATTCTTTAGATACGACTTCGCAGATCGAGTAGACTCGCTCTGAGGAGGGAGAGGGCGAGTACATATCTCGTCATCGTCGTCAGTGTTAGCTGCTTGTTCACCCACATTCTGGCTTGGTAGAAGTGGGGCTGAACTGGCACCGTGGTGCTCTGTGCTAACCGTGGGAATACTAATTTCCGTAGAAATATCTGTCTGGGTGCCGGTGTCACGAGAAACTCCCAGTCTGAGCTCTGGTGCTGGGTCGTCACTGACACGATTTAAGTCGATCGAAGTGGATATCTGAGGTCAAGCCATCCGAATGTAGCTCGCCGAGTGGTGTGGGGCCATTCCGGTGTATTATGTCGACTCGCCACGCCGCAAGTGCACGACGAGTGATGACGCTGGTTAGCATCCAGTTTCGGGGTGACAGACCTTTACAAGACTGCACTGCGGGTAACTAAAACCGAGCGGCTCCTATGGCCGGTGGAACTCAATCCTTCTGGTGGTGCCGTGCGACCATCGTCACGAACATTAAACACAACTGTCTCATCCCAAGAATTTGTGTCACCAGTATGCCTGTCCATAGCAATTTCGTGATCTATGGACTTACAAGATTTGATTTGGTGACCTAAAAATATAAGCCTATACAATGAGTTTACCTAAACAATTATAATATGCTAGATAAAACTACAATAAGAGCATAAGAAAATACGAGACATAGAGACAGGTAGATGAACTTTTAAACATGGGGCTCCCGGAGGTACCACACAGACTCGTAGGTCCACAGAGGTATCCCCACAAGGGAGGCTCCCGTGCACGAGACTTAGCTACTTAACTTAATATAAGTTATTATACCTCGAAGCTGAAAAGAAGAAGGTTATCTCGGACGAAAAGTTAGGTGCCTCACGCGGGCACTACTCCTAGTGCTAGTTTGGGTGAGGAGTATTATCCTGGGTGGACCGTCGTCGCTGAATCCTTGCGAGAGGCAAGTGCCTCGCGCGGGCCTCCGTCTCAGGAAGGTGTCACCACCGCTTAAAGCGGGAGAAGAGTAGTAGGCAAAAATGGGCCCACTCTAATATTTCAACCAAAAATGTTTAGGAAAGAAAAGACCATACCTAGTGAGATTATGACTATAGGGTTGCGTGCTGTTTTACGTGCAGACGGGGGCAAGCAATTCCCAGTGGATTCTCCCGCTACCGTCTTATGTAATTCTTAGTATGCTGAATTAGCAGTTGCCGCTTTTATTTATGCGGGCCTTGTGCTTTGCTTAATTAGCTGTTAGTTGTTTTCAAAACAAGAACTATTTTTGGCCGCAACTGGTTGGTATCTACCTAGCTATTAGACACGACTGTCACTGAGAACGGATGCCCTAAGACATCAATACTAAAGACAGCACTCATACATGTTACGTAGTAAGATCCCCGAACTGGATAAGAATCCAGACATCCCACCTCGTAACCACATAAAATGTTACAAGACATAGGTTACTTTTCATGAAAGCATTATTAGGCCATTGTCCTATCGTTATGGTGGGGGTGAGAGAGACGAATGCCCACCGTAAATGTCCTTCCCGCAAGGGCGTGGCAGAGCTAAATATCATGCCCAGACATTCTAATATAATTCGGTGGGGATACGCATCTCGCTCGTCACCAGGTCCTATGGAACTAACCGTTTAACCTGTCGTTAGGTTTATATACAAGTTGCCCTGTTTTGCACTGCGGTGCGGGAGGTCTGTTCAGTAAATAAAATAATAATTAATATATTTTCGCAGTGCTTTCCTACATTGGCTGAAGTGCTAACGACTAAGTATCCAAAGATACACGGGGAATGTGTGTGATACTGCACCCTGACCATCACCGCTCGGAAACCCCAACAGTTTCCCAGAGTCGGATCAGCCCATGGTGCGGATCGGGACATCCAAACAATTAAGAAGCCACAAGGCTGAGTGGAACATGAAGAGAGACAAAATCTTTGAGTTATGAGTCTTACTGGAGTGCGGGGCTGGATTATCGCACTGCCGGAAGAGAAGAGTACATTACCGAGTAGGTAATGAAGAAAGTGTCTCTTGAACCTATCCTATCGAGCTGAACAGAAAAGGTTTAGTCGGTAGCATGCCGGGCTAAACAAAGTTATAGCATGGACAGTGACCGTAGTGAAAAATTGTTGATGGCGGGAGAAAGTGCTATATATATAAATTTCGCTGTATAGTGTTTCCTATGTGCCCTGCAGTCCTATATTTTCTATAAATAAGCAAAACATATGAACGGATGGCCACTGGCCATATAAATACATAATCTAACCAGAACACTCAATACGGTATCAAATGATCAAAGTTATATATATTAGTACAGGTTAACGAACCTACTATAGTGTGGTTAGCAACACATTGAGGAAAATGAGAATAATTATAAACAAATACAGAAATTGTAACTAGCGGTCCTAAGACCGTTACGGTACCTTTTAGTCATCGGGACCGTTCTTACGGATACAATATAATTAACAAATCACATATAGAGAAATAATTAAACTGTGAAGTATAGTTACTTGAATACTCGGTAGTCATTCTTAAGTTAGGCTACCATGTTACTGAAATTGATTCGTCATTCCATAGTTGACGTGTGATGATGAGTTTGCAGGAAGCTGGAAAGTTCCCGCAGGTTGGTTCCCGCAAGCTGTTTTCCACAAACAAGATTTCCACAAGAACACTCATGGCAGGACTACATCGCTCAGCACTGTAAACCTAATAGGATGTCTAAGGAGCAGTCAGTAAAATATGCCATAGTACTACTGTGGTGAAGAAAGTTCCCATACACAATCTCGCTGAAATGTCGGATGTAACGGCGATAGTACTGGCATAGGCATGAAAACTCAGTGTCTCCGTAACTGAAGAGGGCTGTGGCCACTCTGCTACTGCCTTAGTTTTTGACGGCTGAGTAGCCACTCTATCACTGGATATGACGTGTACCAGGAACTCAACGCTCTGTCTAGAGAGATGACATTTCTTCGGTTTGAGTTTTAAATTGGCTGTGCGGAAACGAGAGAGCACGGTGTCCAGATTTATTAAGGTTTGCTCAAACGTGGGTCCGAAGACTATTACGTCATCGATGTAACAAACACAGATTTCCCATTGCAGGGTGGTTAATACCTGCTCAATGAGTCGTTCAAAAGTTCCGAGAGCGTTGCACAACCCATAGGGCATCTTGCGGAATTGGAAAAGGCCATCCCTACAAACGAATGCGGTCCTTTCCATGTCAGCTTCGTCCATGGCTACTTGCCAGGAACCGCTAAGTCAAGGGTACAAAGCCACTTGGCTCCGGACAAGGAATCCAAGGCCTGATCTATCCGAGGTAACGGATAAGCGTCCTTGATGCTAAGATCATTAAGGTGGCGGTAGTCAATACAAAACTGCAAGGTTCCGTCCTTTTTGCCTGCTAGTACTATTGGGCTAGCCCATGGAGATGCCGAGGTTTCAATAATACCAGTCCGCAACATGTCGTTCACTTGTTGGTGTGCTTCCGCTTCCTTATGAACGGGAAGACGTTGTAGCGGTTGTCGTATGGGGCGATTATTGCCCGTGTCAATGGAGTGTCATACGAGAAGAGTCTCTCCGAGATCCATGTCTCCGGCAGAGAAACTATCACGATATTTATGTATCAATTTCCGAATTTCACGTTTTTGTGATTGCTGTAATCCAACTGTGGCACGTAGATACAAATCATGTAAATGTTCGGGTAAATCATCAGTCATATTTTGTGGTGTGTCTACGGATGTAGGTGGTTCCAATGAGATTATGTCCACCAAATGGCTGCAGCGTACTCCTGGTTCCAGAGTGAAGGGATCTGCAGTACCATTGAACACTCTAAAAGGCATATTTTCCTTATTAGTAATCAGGATCGGGTTCCAGCATGTCGATGTGTGTGTTGCTTCCTAACTGTGGTGTGGTGGCCCATAAGATTTGTTCCTGTCCCGTCTCAAATGTGGCGGTACTTGATAATATAACTGCACACGTATCGTATAATGACGACGCCGGTCCAAGAGATCTTCGTCGGCCGTGTATGTCATGTTCCAGTGTCTGCAATGTATGATGGCTTCGCTGGCACTGAGGAAATCAGAGCCAAGTAGGGCATCGTTATGAATAGAGACGATGACAACTCGTTTTATGAATTGCATCTCCTCTATTTGGATAACTAAATTGACTACACCGGCTACAGGCACATCAGCTCCCATATCCGTCTATAGGTAAATGTTTGTAGGCTTAAAGGCCCACCTTGACTATAAAGGGCACCAGATGGCGCTTGTGTCACATCTATCAAAATCTAAACACCTTTCACACCTAGGTAGCATATTAAAAAAAAAAAGGTTTGAAAGCCTTACAGATTTGCACAGTACATTCTTGGTATAGCACTGGTCCTGTCATCTCGAAGAAATTGTTGGAAAATATTCATTTAAATGAGAATTAGCTAAAATAAACACGAGAGCTGAATAAAATTTGAATTTAGTGGGCGGAGCTAAAGCTGTGACATCATATTGCGGGAAAATATGCTCTGAATGATTTATGAGTGTAAACAGCTGATAGCAGGCACGTGTATTATCCCACATGTATTATCCCAATCATGTGTGGAGAGAACATGCAGTAATAAATAAATAAACACAATACCTTCATAAGAAGTGGGGTCTTATTGCCACCTATAACTGGAAATAAGGGTGGTGTAAGCTGTTCGGCAGCAACAGCCTTTGGCAACTGTGTTTGTAAACTGTATATTAGCTTTTCTAATACTGGCTTTGTAACAAGTAATCTTTTGATATCAGTGTGACAAGTGTTGCAGAAAACTGTTGCTGCATTTGACAGTAACAGATATCCGCATTGCCATTTTCAAAATGACCACATTTAGAATACTACATGCATCGCTATCGAATAAAACTTGCTAATACCTCAATATTGAGATAAATGTATTGCTAGATAAATTGGCTTTAGGGTTTGACTGCTGAATTTCTGCTGCCTACATTTTCCATAGTGTTTAGCTCTGGATATATGCTGAATATTCTGGAAACGATTTGACTAACATATCCACCAACCAATTTCAGTCAAGTTGTTTTCAAAATATTCAGTAGTTATTGTCAGTTGAAATTATTGTCTGATGGCTTGAATCAGTCATACAGTTAATGATAAATTAATTAAATTTGAAGGAGTATGTGAATATAGTACACACTTGTATAATGCTATTATGCATAGGGTGGACTGTCCTACTCTATAGTAAACCAGTCATCTAGGTATATAGGCGGTGTACAGCGGCCAGGTGTTGAGCTGTCATATGGTAGGCTATTTTGCTATTTATCACGCATGCGCCATAAGCGTCATCATAGAAGCTCCGCCTCATAGGGTATTAATTTCATCTCGACCCAGGGAGTGAGAGTTGCGGCTTTAAGGGGAGGCTTCTTATGAGGTGGGATGCTCTCATATAAGCACTTGTTAAATACTGTGATTGAGGCACCAGTGTCGACGGTGGCACTGGTGGAAACGCCACTAAACAGAGAGGCACATTTGTATATTACTTTGCGGTGTACCTGTGGAAGGGTTTTCAATGACGCCGTCTGCGACAATGGCGTCGGAGCAGAATCACTCTGTATGTACTCTGACTGTTTCCTAATTGCTTCACTTAATGTGGTGGATGGCTGAGTGAGGAAAGGGCCAGTTCGTCGTCGCCGCTGCTGTGAGGGCTGCGGTGAAGGTGGAGCTGGGGGTAGCAATAATGATGGAGGTGTTGTCGTTTCAGGGTATGCTGTATTGGTGTAGACGGCGGTGCACACGGGATGACGGATAAGCTCCACCTGCCCAAGCCATTTCCTACAATGCTTCATCAGATGTTTTGGTGAAGCACAGAAGAAACAGTGATGCCACCAGGGACGTGTTTTTGTCAGCGTTTGTGAATCCATGAGGCGGAGTGAACCATTTCTCCTGAGTCGCTGCTGTCTGTGGATGTGGGAGATGATGCTGAGTTGGGCGGTGTTTTGCATACCACCAAAGGACACCGAGAATTTAGTGTCTTGGTGGCGGGACATGGTGCTTGCAAAAACGTTGTTTCAGCGGAGGTGCTACAACCTACCACTGCCGTTTTACACAGGAAAGAGGGCTTGTTATGTGCAGAGATAGATGGGGATGGCAATGCTGCGGATGGGGGAGGCATCGTAGGCATTGACATATGTGAAGCCGTGCATTTGGATGTAGGTGGGTGATTGTTGGCCACCGAACGTTGTTGTACGAAGGCCGCAGTTCAGCCGGGAAGTGGATACCGGCACCGAGGTGGCTCATGATAGTTCAGTGCCTTTAGGAGTTGGATTGCTTCTCTCGTTGCGGTGTGCTGCGGTCAGGGGCAGGCGTTGCAGAGGGAGGTTGGTTAGGACACCGTTCCCTCCAATGGCCTGGCTGACCACATCCGAAACAGGTGTTTGATGGCAGTGCGGTGCTGGTGGTGTTTGTTGTCCTAGAATGAGTGGTGGCGAGATTAGTGCTAAGTGTCGTGACTAAATTTGTTAGTGTGGAGATCTGTTTATTGATCTCATCTCTCCATTCTTTCATGTTGCCGTTGTTATTGTTTCGCTGGTTCCCATGTCCGGGGGCCCCATTGTAGCTTCCTCTTCGGGCACGCCCCCTTCCTCCAGGTGCTTGATTCTGATTGGAATTCTGTATAGCTGGTGGTGGTGATGTCTGTGTGGTTGGTGTCGATGAACTGAGGGGAGCATTGGTGGGCGTGGCGATAGCTGCACCCTCTATCTCGTTGATAGGATGGAGTTGGTGTCGGCTACACTTTTCCCGCGCCAGAAAGTTTTCTATACAGACCGCGGTTGCCGTTAATTCGGCCAAATTACCGTGGTCGCCTAGAAACAACCTTTCTTTCAGGGTGGGTTCACCGCTCAATGTGTGTCAAGATGCAGATGGATTACGCCTTCCGTGTTGGTGCTCGGATATGCGTGGGTGACTAGCCTTCTGATTCGGCTAGCTAACTCCAGAAGAGTTTCTCCCGCACGTCGTCGGAGATTCTTGAGTTGAAGACGACTGGTTTCCCTGAGAGCTGTGTCGCCAAATCGCTCCATCAATGCTCGTTCCAATTGAGTGTAGGTGGGTGTGTAGTCAGTCCCAAGATCCGCAAGAACTTGAAGGGCTTTTCCAGAAAGATTTGCGGTGAGATATTCACTCATTTGCTGATTGTTCCAGCGGTTAGTCTGACTTATTATCTCGAACTGGATTTTGTAATTGGTCCAGTCATTCTCCCCGCTAAATTCGGGAGGGAGAATGACTCGGCCAAGACTGCGGGAAGAATGAAGTGGCTGAAATCCTGGTGGTGTGGGTATCTGAGAGACTGACGAGTATTGTGAGGCTGGTCATTGTGCAGCTGGTGGTGGTGGTGGTGTTGGAGTTTCCTGTCGATGCTGATGCTGAGGAGCAAGGACACGTGTACTCCAATTTAATGTGTCCAGCCCGGTTGTAGAGCCATATACCGGCATGGGTCTATGGACAGGCGGCAGGACATTGTGAAGATTACGCAGACGTTCTCCCCGAGGTGAGGACTGATATTCATCATATGGTGGTGGTGCAGTCGGCTGACGGTCGTGAAGTGTAGCGTGACTGATGTACCGGCGAAACGGTGGTGCCGATTCCTCCCGATAATGCCACAGTGTTCCCCTTGAGTATAGCATTGCACTAGAAGGGGGCGGTGCGGGAGGTTGTCTGTAATGTGGATTGTCACCCAGCCATATGGTCTCCGTAGATGACACATGTGAATGATAGTAGTCTGAAGGATTATTGAGATGCCCGTAATTGGGTCTTTGTTGGGGTCGTCCACGATTCGGCCCTAATGGGGGTGGCCTGTCGCGGACATTTGATATAGTACTAAACTCTGTTCCCACTTGTGAGGCGTCCCGAAAGGTACCATCCCTGACAGGCTAAAACAGGTTATATTGCGGTGTTGTTGATTCCGCAGAATTTCTGGCATAGTCGGTGAGCATGTGAGCTGAAAATCCATCATATGAAGCTACCTCTTGATCGAGGGAGTTGTCGCTAAATGGAGAAGGTATTGAGCTGAGTTCACTATATGGTGTGGGCGTGAGTTCACTGCGTGTGGTTAATGATGTTCTTCGGGCCCCACATCGGGCATCACTTGTAGCTCGTGGGGTAGTGTCGGGCCATTCCACTGTATTATGTCGACTCGCCATGCTGCAAGTGCACGATGAACAATGACGCTGGTTAGCATCCGGTCTTGGGGTGACGGACCCTATACGAGACTGCCCTACGGGTAACAAAAACCGGCTCCTATGGCCAGTGGAACTCAATCATTCCGGTGGGGCCATGCGACCATTGTCGCGAGCATTAAATACAACGTTCTCATCCCAAGAATTTGTGTCACTAGTATGCCTGTCCATAGCAATTTCGTGATCTATGGACTAAGATTTGATTTGGTGGCCTAAAAATATAAGTCTATACAATGATTTTACCTAAACAAACTATCGAGTATGCTAGAAAAAAATGAGGAACATACGAAAATACAACACATAGAGACAGCCAGAATTTTTAAATATCCGGCTCCCGGAGGTACCACACAGACTCGTATGTCTGCAGAGGTATCCCCGCAAGGGAGGCTCCCGTACACGAGACTTAACTAATTAACTTAATATAAGTTATTATACCTCTAAGCATGAAAAATCATGTGCCTCACGTGGGCACTACTCCTAGTGCTAGTTTGGGTGAGGAGTATTATCCTCACATCGACCGTCGTCACTGAATCCTTGCAAGAGGCAAGTGCCTCATGCAGGCCTCCATCTTGGGAAGGTGTCGCCACTGCGACATAAAAAATCTAACAGTATAATTACAAAGGGAATTTCAAAAATTCTCTTCCCTGCGTTCTAGTCCACAAATCAACACGGGCTAAGAACTACCTTTACAGACAACTATACGACGTATGTTTAAGAACCCGCGCAAATAGGGACATTATTTTTAAACGGAATCTTGATATAACATATATATATATTTCCATATCTCGCATCTGCAAAAGACTACACCTCAGCAACAGTATCTCGGCCATCGCCGTAAACAGCACATATATTTCCGATCAACCACGTGTTTCCATGGGCCACGTGACTTTTACTGATATTTCCAGTAAATTGGATCAAATGCTTTAAACCAAAGAGCCGCCCAAATATGCGACTACCACGGCGTGATGGAGGAGTGGCGAGGGTGAGTCGGGGGTAATTACCACTGACGTCACCAGGCTCCCACTCACCCCATCGGGCGCTCCAGCCTAAAATTAAAACAGGCAAGTTTATAAGCATCCAATCTGTAAAACCGCATCACGCTAATTAAAAGGTGATGCTCCTCGGAAATAAGTAGTACCCTGTTTTTATGTTGATCGGAAAATTTTAAATGCGCTAAAGTAAGACTAAGTTAGTGAGCCATTCCTCTTATAATTAGAAATACTCCCTTTATATGGGAGGAATTGATCCTGTGACGATCAGAATGGGAAAAATAAAAACTTTCCATATAAGGCTGACCGAATCACCTACCAAACTTCCAGGTGTGGTCATCCGCCATCTATGACATCACTAAATAGTATAAAAGGAGGAAGCACACTCTGAAACTTCGTCTTCCCGTCAAAACTCGACACCAGGGAAGAACAAATAGCATTAGGCTTCTTTTGTGTCGAAAACTAAATTCTGCTGTTCTTTATTATTATTATTGATTCATTATTACAATACTTGGCCTGGAAAGTTAAAAAATGAAAAGATATGGTTTTAGGTTTTAATAAGGTTCCCGCAGCCAACTACCATGCAGGAACGAGATGTCACTCCTCGAAGATTTAGCGTTATCGGATTCGTCTGAAGAAGAATCAGTACCAGTTTCAAAAAGATTCCCGTGCAGCTCGTTTTTAGCTAGCGGAGAACCATGTACCAGAACTTTTACGAGAAATTCCGACCGCATACGTCATGTTAACAAGGATCATCTCCTCCTGACAGCCGTCTGCATAACATGTCAGTATCTCTATACTGCTACCCGCTATGGAGTGACCCATGTGCTCCGTCATCATCACGGTGTGTTAGAAGTGACATTAATTCCTGGGGAAGAAAACGGGGATCGTGCCGTTTTAGTCACACGTTTTGAATCTCGGTTACCAGTTAAAATTCTCCCGACCGAGAAAATGGCCCGCACGAAGAATACCACCCGCAGACATCCCGTTAGTCATCGTCCTCCCGCGGCTACCTTAGCCAATATACCGGCAGCCAGATGTGAAATACTACTCGCAGCCGCATCAGGAAGCACTATGCCACCTCCAGTCATTACATCCACACTGGTCCTGAAACGGAGCCAGAAGCATGAATCCTCTGCAGAATCCAGTCCGGCAGCATCCGCATCCTTAACCAGCCACAGAACTACAACCACTACATCCGCACCCATAGTGTCTGAAGCGATCACGGCCAGTCAGCCAATATCGGTAGTTATCACGACGCCTACGGGGATGGAGATTCCAAGCTACCCATGGTCGCCATCTCCTCCTGACCTAACCATAGACGAGGGACTGGGACCGTCGCAGTCTACATCCATTAGCATCTCTCCAACCTGTGTCATCCAGCATCCGCATCCCAGTCTTTCTGATCCAGCAATCAGGAAGGGGACTACGCCTGAATGACCATATGTGGAAAAAAGATGTATCACTCACACGCAGGACATCCAGCCCGTGCCCAATGTCACGGCAAATCGCCTCTTAAAGTATGCCAAGTCTCGGAAGATGTCGTCACCGGCCATATCCACTCCCACATTATTGCCTCGACCTACAATTCGACTCACAGCCATCGCCACGACAACCACAACAGTCACCACGACCATCACGATGACCACAGCATCAACCGCCTCAACACCCACTAGCACTACTGCTGTCATACGAACAGACAGTCTAGCACGCACAGTAACTTTGAGAGACATCATAGACGCTCATATTCCCGCAAATATCACTTTTCCGAAAGTGCCAGTGATAATGAACGCATCTCAGCAGTAATAATTCATCCACCGCGATCAACCACCGTCAGTTGCGGGAACCAGAATCAGTGGGGAAATTTTTCAGCAGAGGTGTGATCGTTTGTGATACAGCAGAACATCAGTGGTGAGACTCATGGAAAATTACTAATTATTTATTTATTTTTGAAATACTTTTCTTTTTATTATATATGTTAGATCAATTGAATCCCATCCCTGGGATGACTACGGTTATCCGACACAGCTGCGCAACTTAGTTGCCCAGCTGTGTCCCACACAAAATGAGCACTGTGGACTCCGATGTTGTAAGAATATCGTGTGCGACGTAAAGGGTACAACACCCTGCAGTGCAGTAATGTCATAATCCCGTCATACGGTCTCAGCTATACTATAATTTTTCTTAATATATTTTTCTTCCTGTCTTAGATGTCAGGACGGCTATGTGGTCAGCGAGAGCTGCCCGTTGCGGGCCCGCTTTAACGGGCCGCAAATATTTTAAATCAAGATACGTGTTGCGTACCCTTTTATTTACCCGGGGTGCGCAAGCAATTCAGTAGTAATGTTTTAAAATACCCTGTAAGGGTATGTTACATGGAAAATTATGTGCATGTATTTTATATATATATATATCATTATATATCTTCAATTGTGGTATGTTGGAGCTTGGATGTTCTCTGCGGAGATAATAATTATCCGTGGCCACAGAGAACACCCATGCGAGCTATTGTTTAGGAATCATTAGCTAAATAAAGTTGAAAGCACGCACCAAAATATTAAAACAAAAAAAGAAAAAAAAAGACCTGGAAAAATAATTCCAGGACAAAAATTAAAACTAAAAGTATGCCTCCTCTCTCCTCTTTGGCACCTCTATGTTCTCTGTCTCTTAAATGCACATCTATTGCGTCACTACTCATCTCCGGCCACGCACCTACCCGGAAAGTCTATAATTCCTGTCTAGCATACATCCGTGCATCGATCCACAATGCGTGATCGTTTGCCACGGATGTCAAACTAGGAGGGGGTGGTGTAGTTCGGATCGACCGGTCGGGTACCGGCCATACCAGCTAAGATGGATACGCGCCATCCATCCTGGATTCGTTCACTGAACACGCCCCCTGGGTAGAGCTATAAGCGTATATGAGCCTATGAGAGAGATCGTGTTGTAAAAACGACTAAGTTCGTTGAAGAATATAGCGCTTATGCGTGCATTTAATACTATTTTTGACAGAGCGCGTATTTTTCGACCAAGATAGGATGACGCTTTTAGTGTACCAAGTAGGTACATTGTAATCCTTTTTAATTTTTTTGTTCCCGCCGAATCTGGCATTAATCTAGACCAAAATTCGACGGGCTTTCCGAATCTGTAAACCATTTCAAAATCGGTTGAGAAATGGCTGTGTTATCCACCGAAAGCCCCTTTCGATTATCTTCAAAATATCGCCGTAATGTCGTAACCACGTGTACGCAGAACTTCTAGAATGTTCTAGAACATTCGACTGTGTTATTATTAGCTATGCGTTGATTGGCTATTGGCTCGACCGATGATTGGTTGAAGCCTGCGCCTATGACATCACGAGTAGTATAAAAGGAGACGAAATCCAGAACTCGAGAGCATCCTCGGCCGGGGGCCGAATAGGTTGGATCTGTATTCAGGCTACTACCAGCAAGACAGTCATTAAGCAGATGACTTCAGTCTCTGGGGTTCCTCTTCCGTAGCCACTGTAGTAATCCAGCCCACCGAACTAAAACAATTTTGCATCTCCCGTTTGTGCGGGAGCATTTTTGGAACTTTCGAATATTGTTCACGAAAACATCAAGAACTAACTCGGAACACCAACTGGCGGTGAGGCCTTTCCCAGCCTGAAAATGTGATTCTACAGATGTAGAGGCAGCGATGTTCTTTGGTGGATGACTCGCTGGATCTGCCAGCCATGCCAAAAAGTGGTTATTCAACCATCCCCGCACTGATGTCGTGCAGGTTTACCTAAGCTTTTTGACCGCAGCAAGTAAACTTTGCCCGGTACGTCTTAAGAGCCAACCGACATACCCCGCACCATTACGCTGAGTTATGTATCTTCATCCATATTCAACAACCTCCGCTTATGATCGGGTTGTTGGCAACTTCCATCCATACCATCGGTGTACAGGAACTTTCGTCTTAGCAGTAATGTTATTGTATCTCTTACTGACTACTCGCTAGACATTCTATATTGTGATTACAGTCCTGAGTTCGATCCGCTCCTGTTATGGACTGCTTGCGGGAATCCTGTTTGCAGAAACCGGCATGCGGCAACTTTCCAGCTTCCAGAGAATGCATCAACTCATGTCAAACCAAGGATGACGTATCAATTTCAGTAACACGATAGCCCATGCTTAAGAATGGCTACCGATTATTCAAGTAACTATACTTAACATTTGAATTATTTTGTTAATTACATCTTTAATAATTATACCTTATCTGTATAAACGGTCCCGATGACTAAAAGGCACCGTGACGGTCTTATGACCACTAAGTTATAATTTCTGTGTCTGTTTATAGTTATTCTTATTGTCTGTAAGGTGTTTTTACTAACCGCACCGTAGTAGATTCCTTAACCTGTCCTTTATATATTATTCTGATCATTTTACATTGTATTGTTAATTTGGTTAGGTCTATATATGGCAAGCAGCCATTAGTTTATATGTTTTGTTTAGCTATAGAAAAATATAGGATTGCAGTGCACCAACAATTTTTCACTGAGGTCGCTGTCCGTGCTATAACTCTGTTTATCCGGCATGCTACCAACTAAAAACCTTTCTATTCAGCTCGATAGGATAGGTTTAATATGATGAGAGACAATCTCTTTGGCAGGAGACGCATAGTGTATGCCTCTTTTCTGGTGGTTGCGATAATTTAGCCCCGCACTCCGGCAAGGTTGTGTAAGATTCGCCAACACACCTAATGGGCCTCATATTTCTAAGTTATTGCTTCTTAATTGTTTGGATGTCCCTTTCCGCACCATGAACTCATCCGACCCTGGGAAACTATTGGGGTTTCTGAGCGGTGATGGCCAAGGTGTGGTGTCACACACATTCCCCGCGTATCTTCGGATATTTAGTAGTTAGTTACCCTTGTCAATGTAGGAAGCACTGTTAAAACATATCTTACTTCTAATTTTCTTTTATCTGCTGAACAATCTTCCTGCAACGCAGTCCATAACTGGACAATTTGCGTTTAAACCTAACATCAGGTTAAAAAGTTAGCTCCGTAGGACCTGGTGACGGGCGAGATGCGCATCCCCACCAAATTCCATAAGAATGTCTGGGCATGATATTAAGATCTGCCACGCACTCACGGGAAGTACATTCACGATTGGTATTCGTCTCTCTTACCTCCACCATAATGATAGATCAGTTGCCTAAAAATGCGTTTGTGAAAAGTAACCAATGTCCTGTGACGTTTTATGTGATTATGGATCGAGATGTCCAGATTCTTACCCAGTTCGGAGATCTTGCAACGTGACATGTATACACGCTGTCTTCAGTATTGATGTCTTAGGGCATCCATTCTCAATGACAGCCATATCTAAAAGCTAGGTAGATGCCAGCCATTTGCGGCATAAGATAGTTCTTGTCTCTAAAAACTAAATATTAGGTTAGGCATAGAAGAAGGCCCGCATAAACAAAAGCGGCAACTACTAATTCAGCATGTTGAAAACTACATATGACGGTGATGTGGGAATCCTTCGGGAATCGCTCGTCCCGTCTTCACATAAAACAGCACGCAACCATATCATCATAATTTCACTAGGTATGATCTTTTCTTTACAGCATTTTGGTTGAATATTGGACTAAACCTTTTCGGCCAATACTCTTCTCCCGCTTTAAGCGATGGTGACATTTTCCTGTGACAGAGGCCCGCATGCAAGGATTAAGTGATGACGGCCCATGCAAGGATAATACTCCTCAACCAAACTAGCACTAGGAGTAGTGACCGCATGAGGCACATGATTTTCCGACACTACAAAAGATGTTTTCTTTCCTTTCAGCTTAGGGGTATTATAGCTTATATTAAGTTAATTAGTTATCTCGTGTACGGGAGACTCCCTTACGGGGACACCTATGTGGACCTACGACGTTTAAAAGTTCATCAGGCTGGCTCTATGTCTTGTATTTTCGTATGCTCATTATAGTTATCTAGCATACTTGGCAGTCTGTTTAGGTAAAAATATTGTATAGACTTATGTTAATTAGGTCATCAAATCAAATCTTGTAAGTCCATACATCACACAATTGCTATGGACAGGCATACTGGTGACACAAACTCTTGGGATGAGACTGTAGTGTTTAATGTTCGCGACGATGGTCGCACGGCCCCACCAGAATGATTGACTTCCACTGGCCTTAGGAGCCAGTCTTTGTTACCCATAGAGCAGTATCGCACGGGATGCTTAACCCTGAGACCGGAAGCTAACAAGCATCATCATTCGTCGTGCACTTCGGCTCGGCGAGTCGACACCAGACACCGGAACGGCCTGACGCTACCCTGCGAGCTACATAAGCGGTTCCCAAGGGATTCCCATGTCACCGTCTTATGTATGTCCAAGATACTGAATTAGTTGGTGCCACTTGTATTTCTGTGGGCGTTCTGCTATGCCTAAATTACCGATTAAATTTTAAAGACAAGAACTATTTTAGGCTGCAACTGGCGGGTTTCCTACCTATCTTTGAACATGGCTGTCCGAGAGAGCAGACGCCCTGCCTCCCGTGAGAAGCCTTGGAAAACATCTACCTCCAAGAACAGCATGCATAAATGTTACTAGGTAAGACAGACATCCGAGCTTGGTGAAAATCCAGATGCCCGACTTCGCAAACACATAAAACGTCACAGGACAAGGGCTACTTTTCACATAAGCAAATTTAAGCAACTGAGCCATCGTTACGGTGGGGGTTGGAGAGACGAATATCCACCATGAATGTCCCTCCCGAGAGGGCGTGGCAGATCCCAACATCTTGCCCAGACATTCTTACAGAATTCGGTGGAGATGCGCATCTCGCCCATCACCAAGTCTTACAGAATTAAACTTTTGACCTGATGTTAGGTTTATACACACGTTGTCCAATATGCACTGCAGTGCGGGAAAGATCTTCTAAGGGATGTAAAAGATCAATAATTAAAATATGTTTTCGCAGTGCTTCCCACCGTGGCAAGGATAATTAACTACTAGGCATCAAGAGATACACAGGAGGTGTGTGTGAAACCACACATTGCCATCACCGCTCAGAAACCTCCTATAGTTTCCCAGGGTCGGATCAGCCCATGGTGCGGATAGGGATACCCAAACAATTAAGAAGCCATAAGGCTTAGTGGAACATGAAGAGAGACTATAGCTTTATAAATATGAGACCCTATAGGTATATTGGCCAGTTTTACACAACCTTGCCAGAGTGCGGGGCTAGATTACCGCAACAACTGGAAAAGAGGCGTACACTATATGTCTCCTAATGAAGAAATTGTGTCTAGTCATATTAAACCTATCTTATCGAGCTGAATAGTCAGGTTTAGTCGGTAGCATGCCGGGCTAAACAAAGTTATAGCACGGACAGCGACCTTGGTGAAATGTGTTGGTGGCGGGAGAAAATGATGCATATATAATGTTGCTGTATAGTATTTCCTAAATGCACTGCGGTCCTAAGTTTTCTGTAAATAAACAAAACATATCAACGATGACTACTAGCCATATACTAAACTAACCAAATACAAGTAATAACAATGTGAATTGATCAGGATAATGATAATGGTACAGGTTGATAGACCTATTATGGTGCGGTCAGTGAAAACACCTTACAGTAAATAAAAATAACTATGAACAGATAAAGAAATTATAACTAGCGGTCCTAAGACCGTTACGGTGCCTTTTAGTCATCGGGACCGTTTACAAAGATAAAATACAATCATTAAAGTTGTAATTAACGGATTAATTAAGGATGTTATGTATAGTTACTTGAATAATTGGTAGCCATTCTTAAGGACGGGCTATCATGTTACTGTAATTGATACGTCAACGTTGGAGTGACGTGAGTCGACACGTTCTCTGGAAGCTGGAAAGTTTCATGTAGATTCCCACAGACAGGACTCCCGCATGCTCCGGTCGGCTCGCTTCTTCGTAGGTCGGGTGGAGATGGTGACCATGGATAACGAGGTATATTCATCTCCGTGGGCGCCATGATGACTACTGCTATTGGCTGGGCAGTCGCGGATGTTTCTGCTGATACTGGTGTGGGTGCGGGTGTGGGTGCGGGTGTTGTTGTCGTGCTGCTGGTGGATGAAGCGATTTTTGCGGGTGCTGCCGGACTGGATTTTGTGGAGGACTTCTGCTTCTTACTCGCTTTCATGACCGGTGTTGACGTGGTAACTGGTTGTGGCATAGTGCTAACTATTGCGGTTGATGGTTGAAACCGTTGTCGGGTTGCCGCTATGATTGCTGGTGTGACCGCGCGGGGACGCTGGCTAATGGGATGTCTCCGAGTTGTTCTTTGTGTGGGCCATTTTCTCGGTTGGAAGTACTGTAACTGGTAACGGTGGCTAGAGCGGCACAATTTTCGCTTTCTTCACCGGGAACTAATGTCACTTCCAAAATGTGGTGCTTATGATGGAGCGTGTGCGTTACTCCGTAACGGGTGGCTGTGTAGAGATACTGATATGTCACACAGAAGTCTGTCTGGAGAAGATGGTCCTTGTTGATATAAAGAGTGAGGTCGGAATTTCGTGTGAAAGTTCGGGTACACGGTTCTCTGCTAGCGAATGAACTGCACGGGAACCTCTTCAGAGCTGGTACCGATTCTTCAGATGAATCCGACAATGCTAAGTCTTCAAGGAGTGACATCTCTTCCCCGCATAGTAGCTGTGTTGCGGGCACCTAATTAAAACCTAAAACCTTATCTCTTCATTAAACTTTCCAGGCCTAGTACATAATAATGAAGAATCATAATAAAAGAAACAGCAGAATTTAGTTTTCGACACGAAAGAAACCTAATGCTATTTGCTCTTCCCGTGTGTCGAGGTTTGACGGGAAGACGAAGTTTCAGAGAGCGCTTCCCATTTTTATACGATTTAGAGAATTTACTGATGGGCGGATGACCACACCTGAAAGTTTTGAAGGCGATTCGGTCCTGCCCTACATGGAAAGTTTTCACTTTCCCATTCTCGGAGTCAAGGAATTAATTCCTCCCATATAAAGGGAGTACTTTTAATTATAGGAAGAATGGCTCATTAACCTCATCTTATTTTTGCGTATCAGCAACGTAAAAACTCGGTACTACTTATTCCCATGGAGCATCACCTTTTAATTAAAGTGAAGCGGTTTTACAGATTGGATGCTTATAAACTCGCCTGTCTTAATTTCAGGCTGGAGCGCCCGATGGGGTGTGCGAGAGCCAGGGCCGATCTATAGGCAGGGCAAACGGGGCATGTGCCCTGGGCTCCCGATTTGCCCAGGGCCCCCGAACATGACACCTAAAAAAATTTAGGTGTTATTTCTTGAGGCCCTGGGGGCCGGGCTGGGCACCTTGGCGGGCTGACCTGGCCAAATGCCACAACAGCCGTGGGACCGTGGTCAGGGGCCCCAATGCTAGTAAAAATAAAATGTTGAAATAAGATTATAAGTTACATATTACTAAAGCTCATGGAAAATTAAAAATAACCAGAAATAAGCTCTTCCTAAAAATTAGGTTCATTAGTCTACCACCCCACCCCGCCACCCACAAATGGCCACACTCATATTAAAATACAATTTCTAAGCTACTATTTATCTAGAGTTTAATGCTTTCCAGTTTCCGCGAAATGCTGTTCAGTATTACCGGATGTAATTTTTATTATGTAATGAGCAAAACGCTTAACGCTGACGTGGCAAAATTGTTATGAGGCATCATCATCCCTCAGAATAAGCTTTTATTCAGAGCAGGATAGGCTGATAGCAGGTAAATATATTTTGATTGTTATTTAACACATTTTAAGTTTTTATTGTTGCAGTTGCGTAACTTGCGTAGACTACGTAGTACGTGGATCAAAGATTTCTATTTCTGATCGGTTCTGTATTATACTGTATATGCTGTTTGCAAAGTTTTTTTGTGGTTATAAAATTATTTACTGTTATACCCAAAGCTGGGTTAAGCCTATATAGTTGGAGCACACGACTAAATGAATGTGTACCCATTGGCCAATGGCCATTGATAATGGATAAGCTAAAATTATTAAACTTTAATACCTTTTCACCCTGACAGATCAACTATAATAAATGCTTTACAACGTAACAAATATTTTGAAACTAATTTGACTGGAAGCTGTTGCTGCCTAATATTAAAATAACATATTCAGCAGCTTACCTCATGCCATGAAATTGAGATACTGGGATTACACGTGCAAAGGGTTAACTATTATAAACATTATTTTGCTTGATAATTTTGGGTCCCTTAAGCGGGCCTTAGTGTTGCAGCCCCACAGACCCTTGCAATAATCCATCTCTGATTACATACATCTCTCGGAATTCTCTCCAAGAAATACATTTTTGTTATAGACACTCTAACCCGTCTTAAGCGCGGCACCAAAATGATCAGAAAAACAGATGGTCATCATGGTCTCATAACCCTATCAATATTAATGACTAGATAGAGCAAGTCTTTAAGGATGTTGCATACTTTCCAATTAAATTAACAGCTTCCAGTCAAATTGGTTGTTTATTTAACAGTTTTACTGCGTGGGGATCTTGAAATGAAGATACAACAGTCAAACAGTCATTGTGATGGCATTGATTACCTACCCCCCCCCCAAGAAAAAGGTGGCTAGTCAGGAAGCTCCCTCAAAATTTTTCAGGGATTACTTCTTGGAGGCCATGATTTAGTTGGAAGTCAAAATGGCTATATCTTTTTACATTTTTTCCCGCACCATTGTCACCATCGGGGTTTAAAGCTGACCAAAATTAATGAAAATAGAGGTGAATAGAGACCACTGGCTACCATAGTAAGGCAATGGTAGAATTAATGTTCCGGTTCCTATCTCATCATCAGGATTCCCGTTCTTGAAACATTAAACAACACCCGGCTGACCGGCCTCTGAGTGGTAAAAAACCATTCCCTCAGTACTGAGCGTCTTAGTTCACCAGCAGCTGTCGTCGATAGCAGTAGGCAGATTGACAATAGGTGATCGAGCGCCTATTGTCTACCTGCGTAGCGCTCTGGACAAGCTTCGCCAGCGAACTAAGACGCTCAGTACTGAGGGAATGGTTTTATACCGCTCAGAGGCCGGTCAGCCGGTTGTTGTTTAATGTTTCAAGAACGGGAATCCTGATGATGAGATAGGAACCGGAACATTAATTCTACCATTGCCTTACTATGGTAGCCAGTGGTCTCTATTCACCTCTATTTTCATTAATTTTGGTCAGCTTTAAGAGCATGAAACGGTAAAATATTGAAATTCTGAATGCAAACGATGGCAGCAAGGTGAGGGCGATTGTGCTGGATTTACTGCGCTAGACAATAAATTATGCTTTAATTCTTTTCAGAATTAACAATCATGAAAAGAACTTATCTAAGTGGGCATGAGAAACGGAAAAAGAAAGAAGATGAAGCTGATCACTTGGCAAAGGTTCTGTCACAAACACCGCCGGTCACAACATTCTTCAAGAAGGACAAGCTAGATGAACAGACTGGAAGCACACACAGTATTGTCGAATATTCTGCATCTTCAAGCCAGTTTACTCAAAGTGCAGCAAATGAAGATAGGTCTAAATCCAGGGAACTTAAAGAAGTCGAAGTACATGACACTGAAGAAAGTCAAATGGATATAGAGGCAACAAGTCGGGTTCATATAAATAATGCCATTGTAAATCCTGGTCTGTTAAGTGACATTGGTGCATGGCCTATTCCAGCTACAGATGAAATGCGTGAGTACTGGACCAGGAAGGGAAATGTTATACACAAACGTGACAAACTGTAGACAATGCGGGCAGATGGATTTGTGAAATCATCTCACTCTAACAGTAACAGACAATGCACAGTTGACATGTTCTATCGGAAATCAGCTAATGGTGAAAGAATTGAAAGAAAATGGTTGTGCTATTCAGGTACTACTGGCAGACTCTACTGTTTTGAATGCAAGCTGTTTAATCCAGCATCAACAGCTCTTGTTGATAATGGCTTCAATGACTGGAAGCACGCTAGTGAAAGACTTATTGAGCATGAAAAGTCAAAAGGTCATGCATGTGCAGTGCTAAGCTATGCACAACGTGCCGATGCCAATGGTCGTGTAGATCTTGCTATGCAAAAACAAGTTGAGAAGATGACAACCTCTTGGGTAAAATTACTACAGCGCCTCGTCAGTGTCATCAAATTACTTTCTGTGCGTGGTCTGGCATTTAGAGGTGACAACCAAATACTTGGTTCTTCACATAATGGCAACTACCTCGGGCTATTAGAGCTTATTTCAGAATATGATGAATTTCTGGCACAACATATTCAAATGCATGCTAACAAAGGCACAGGACACACAAATTACCTGTCATCTCGTATTTGTGAAGAACTCATTGCAATCATGGGCCAACAAGTATTAGACGTTCTAGTGGATCGTGTAAAGGCAGCAAAATACTATTCTGTAACAGTTGACTCGTCTGAGGATAATGCTCACATTGACCAGCTAACAGTTGTTCTACGCTATTTGGAAGGACCACATCCAGTCGAGCGCTTCTTTATCTTTCTAGAGTCTACAGGACACAAGGGAGTTGACATGGCTAACGCACTGCAGTTATATCTGAAAGATGTAGGGATTGAAATCTTGGACTGCCGTGGTCAATCATATGACAACGCCAGCAACATGTCAGGACGATATCAGGGCATGCAGAGCAGAATACTTCAGATTAACCAGTTTGCAACATTTATTCCTTGCTTTGGACATTCTCTCAACTTGGTTGGCAAAGAAGCAGCTGCTGCTGTAGTGAAGCAGTTTCATTCTTTGATATGGTTCAGGCATTGTATGTTTTCTTTACATCATCCACAGCAAGGTACAAAAAGCTTAATGACAAGTTACAGGAAAATAATACAATTATCTCTATGCCCAAGAAACTCAGTGATACTCGGTGGTCTTGTCGTGCAGATGCAGTCAGAGCTCTCATCAAAGGCTATAATGATATCATGGACATACTACTTGATATTTCAGAGGACAACGAGCAAAAAGCTGATTGTTGTAGTGCAGCCCGTGGATTGCATGACAAGATGACAAGGCTAGAGACAGGAATCTTTGCTGAATTTTGGAATGTCATGTTAGAACGATTCAACCAGAGTAGTAAAACATTACAGTCTATAGAGCTCAATTTGAATGTTGCAGCTGATGTATTGACATCCCTGTTAGATTTTGTTCGAGAACAACGAGATTGCTTCGACCATTTTGGGGAATCTGGCATGCGCCTGTCTGGCACTAATGAGTATGCTGCTAAGAAAAAACGTATACGTCGACGTAATGTGCGCTTAGATCCCCTTGACTATGGCCATTCTAATGAAGCTGAGCTGACACCAAAGGATGCATTCCGTACAAAGGCTTTCATTCCTTGCATCGACTCACTGGTCACATGCCTTGAGACACGTCATGCTGCATACAAGGATGTATCAGATCGTTTTGGGTTCTTCATTGATTTACCATCCATGAATCAAGAATCTGTAATGATAGCTGCAACCAAATTGTCAGAGTTTTACCAAGATGATCTGGATGACAACCTTTCCAATGAGCTGTTGCACTTCCAATCCTTTGGCAGCGCATTTTTCGATCAAAAGGAGAAAAACACCAGTTTGGAACAATCCATGTATAAACTGATAAGTGAAAAGGACATTGAAACCACTTTCCCAAATACGGCAACTGCACTCAAAATCTATTTGACACTAATGATAACAAATTGTTCAGGTGAACGGTCATTTTCGAAGATGAAGCTTCTGAAAAATGTGAATCGAACCACAATGGGACAAAAACGTTTCACTAATCTTGCTCGTATGAGCATGGAATCTGATATACTGCGTGATTTAGACTTATCAGATGTTATACATGTGTTTGCATGTGAGAAAGCCCGAAAGGTTTTACTTTAATAACTATGAACTGAGCGTGATACATCACCAGTCGTGCATTGTTAAGCGTATGTTCTAGAAATGCAGTATTTGTAGTGCTACATGCTATGCAGGAAAACAATTGCTATCCATGAGAAACATTTAATATACTGCTGCATCTGTCACATGTTATGTTCTGACCCATGCTTATTCACTGCAATGTACCATCTCTTTACAAGTTACACACTTAGAGATTAACAACTCATTGATTATAAGTTCTTGTTCTCTCAACATAATTTCAGTGTGTAAATTGTAAAGACTTTGTACATTGCAGTGAAGAAACATGGGTTAATAGTTAAGTGTGCTATAATGATAATAATGTACTCATAATTCATAACTTACAGAACATAGCATGTGACAGATGCAACAGCGTGTTAAATGCGTTTCTCATGGATCCCAATGTTACTGTTGTTTTTCCTGCATAGTCATCTATTGCTCATCTATTCCTAATAATCCCATTTGTAATGCCCATTCATTTGACCATTAGTCAATCACTCACTTGGCCTGGTCTGATCATGATCCAATAAATAATTCGCATTACAACTATACTACTACTACTACTACTACTACTACTACTACTACTACTACTACTACTACTACTACTACTACTACTACTACTACTACGGCTTTTGCTGCTGCTGCTACTGCTACTACTACTACTACTACTACTATTACTACTACTACTACTACTACTACTACTACTACTACTACTACTACTACTACTACTACTACTACTACAGTACTGCTGTTGCTGCTGCTGCTACTACTACTACTACTACTACTACTACTACTACTACTACTACTACTACTACTACTACTACTACTACTACTACACCACACACACGTGCATACAATGTACATTCATGCAGACACTCACAAGTGATTGAAATGGTCCAATGGATTGCTCGTGGTCTTTTAGTCATATTTTCTATATTCCAACTGACTAAAACCAAACATAATGGATAATATTGAACACTATAATGCGAATCGGGAGTAGGGTGAATTGACAGAAAATATGCAAATTCAGGTAGCAATTGCTCTCAAATTCTAATTTTCCTAAATTGATGTGTGAATTAAGGCAAAGATAGAAATCAAAACAACTATGTTGTTTATCACTCTGAATGCAGGATTTAGCATCTCAGAGCAGCTAATTTTTTTTTAATGGGGTGGGGTGGAGGTGGGGAGACTACCAGACACCCCTAAGGAGGGGTGAGTCACCCCTATATATGCAAATAGCTCACCAACAGGGCCCCATGTCAGAAACCTTGCCCTGGGCCCCATGTGGCCTAAGTTCGGCCCTTGCGAGAGCGGTGACGTCAGCGGCCTATGCCCCGACTCACCCCTCGCCACTCATCCATCACGCTGTGGCAGTTGCGTATTTGGGCGGCTCATTTGTTTAAAACCTTGTTATCTAATTTTATTGGAAATGATAAGTAGAAGTCACATGTTTCTTGTTTAAACACGTGGTTGTTCAGAGATTATAATTACGTATTGTGTACGTTTTTGTACGTATTAGATACGTTTTTAAATGGTGGATCATTGATGCTATAAATATATCCCTATGTTGTGAAAGGTGGAAACATATATGTTTGATCCTCTGTTCCTTGAAAGAGCGTCCCGTTGTGTGCGAGTTCTTTATCATGCGCTTGACTGGTCTGAACATATGTATTTTCCAACCAATGTTGATTTCTGGCTGGAATTGCGGGTAAGGGAATTTTTGAAATTCTCTGCATGATTATACTGTCGGATTTTTTATGCCGCTTTACCGGCCCGTGCGCTAATGATTGGTATACACGGTAGGGCAGTTGTGCTCTTAGTAAAAAATATAACAGTAAAGCTGTATGTAGTTTGATGTGTGGTTTAAACAGCTCTATTCTCGCATTAAATCAAAGTTACTGACCCCGCCGAGATAGCTGTGTTTTCCGAGCGGGAGGGCTGCCAAGCATCCTCCCCTATGGGTAGGACTAGCTCCGTCCCACCCAGGACCAGACACATTAATAATAGTAATAATAATAATAATAATAATAATAATAATAATAATAATATTTAAATTACAATACAGCTCGGAAATGAGTGCACACAGTTTTACAATTTACATTGTTTGGAGATTGTGAATACAGTCAACCTGAGTGCCTGCGTTTCTGTCCTGTTGGTGAAAATTGATTGATACGCGTGGCTGATTTTCTGTGGATGAGTCTTGTGCTGTGATGTAACGTGGCATTTTTACAACCATCCTGGGAGGGTGTCTGTGGTGCGGTGTCAACTTTATCGGACATGATGTACTTCACTCTGTAATGGCCAAGCCCGTGGGTGGGACAGCATTACTTTAGAGCGCAGATGACGAAAAAGGCGGCTGTCATAACTTTGATCAATCCATTATCGAATTCACATTCAGTAGCAAAATCCTACTTGTGACTGATGACAGACTGGGCATCTTGCTCGATTAATGATATTGACTGTTATTACGTATATGTGATGTTTGTAATATTTAGCAGTCTTCGTATGACGGGAGGAGAGGGAGGGGGTATGGAGGGGGTTTCTCCTATTAGCGCGTACTATAGATGGCTGCGCTGCATTCCTTTCATCTGTATGATCAGTTCTCCCGTAACTGGATAAGAGGGTGTGTGCGGGAGGAATGTTAGCTGGTGTTGTTGACAATAATGACTGTTGTAGGTAGATCCGGACTGCTGTATAACGGCTAATGTTATGCGTATGGGCGTATTCCAGTTTTCCACGCTGGTGAATGTCGAGTCTGTTGTTATTGTGGTCGGGATTATGGGAGGTAATATTTCTCCCGCCTCTTGTGTAGATGGATTTGCTGCGGGAATTTTTATGTCGCTAACAGTACTTAATTAAAACCATTAGGCGCTGTTAAACGATGTTGCCACTGGTGATGACTGGCTCCGTTATACTGAGTATAACTGAGTATGCGTGTGATGTTCGCGTAACGTTGAATGGACGTATCCAGCCCTGAAGGCAAGCGTACTTTGTATGTAATTGACGTTCTGTCTGCGGTGTGATGTCCTGACTGCTCATGGGGGTGGGGGTGGGGGGGGGGGGGTGGGTGGGTGGAGGCGGGGGATTGGTGGGCCTAGGGAAAGGGTGGCCCTTGGACAGGGGGGATGTGGTCATCTCCCGTTACATGATGGTTGGTGCCCTGTCATAGTTTTTAGGCACTGGGAAAATTCGAGCCGAGTCTGCTGAACAGGCTACTTCCCTGCCCACCGAGGGGAGGGGGGAGAGGGTATTGTTGGTCGGTGCGGTGCGGGATGCCACCTCCTCTGTAGCAGCAGTCTCTCTCATATCTGAAGATTGACGGTCAACAGACGACGAGCGGAGTGTGAAATGGATAGGGTCAGTGATGTTCGAACTTTGTGCATAGATGAGGGACACGAGTTGGATTTCTGGCAGTGGTGGGACTACGGATGGGGGTGTCCCTTGGGTGGGGCATGGTCTCGCGATTTCAGGGCATGGTCGGGTACACCTTGTTGTACGGTTCTGCGGTTCTAGACACGCCAAGGTTTCATCCAGCCTCTTGACTTCCATGCTATTCATCACATGTTCCATCCCACAGGAAGCATGGCTTGGGTCAGCCTCAGCTTCCGCTTGTGGTAATTCTATGATGGGGGTTATAGCATGAAGTGGGTGGGAATGGGAAGAGGTCGGTCGAATAGCTTTTCCATCCGGGCCCCTAGGACAATACAGATGATAAGGTCTTCAAATGCGACTTCCTAGATCGAACAGACCCGTGCTGATGAGGGTGAGGGCGAGTACGTATCTTGTCATCGTCCTCAGCGTCAGCCGCTTGTTCAGCGGTGTTCTGGCTTGGTAGAAGATGGGTTGAACTGGCACCGATGTGCTCTGCGCTAACCGTGGGAATACTAGTTTCCATAGAAATTTCTGTCTGGGTACCTGCGTCACGGAAACACGCTGCCCGAGCTCCGGTACAGGGTAGTCACTGACACATGGTTTAAGTCGATCTGACTGAGGTCAGGCCATCCGAAGCATGGATACGACGGGCCACATCCGACGTCTTACCTACTACCACATAGGGGCCTCTCCACTGGTAACTCAGGTTGCTTGGCACGTTTGCACATCGCCGTGAATCGTGTACCCATACCATCTGTCCTGCTTCATAAGGCTTTCAATGCACTCTCTGGTCATGCCATGTCTTTTGCTGCCGGTGTGCAGTGGATAAAGTGTCTCTTACTAACTCATGGGCTTGTTCTATCTGTTGCCGCAAGAGTTCTACATAAAGAGACGGTGCATTTTTCTCTCCTGGTATCCTAGGCATAGCCAGGACCAGGGGTAAAGCTAATTCATGGCCTAACATTAACCGAGCAGGGGTGTAACCGTGCTGGAATATACTGAAGTGCCTTAAGCCATGAGTACATATGGGAGTCGTAGATCCCAATCTCTACAATCAAGGCGTGTTTCTTTAGTAAGCATCTCCGCGAGAGTTCAATTGAACCTCTCCACCATCCCGTCACTGCAGGGGTGATATGGAGTCGTCCTTGTTTTGACGATGGGAAACAACTTGCTGAGCTCTGATATGATCCGGCTCTCAAAATTATTTCCTTGATTGGAGTGTAGTTCATAGGGCATACCGAAATGGCAGAATACATTACTTGCCAAGACCTTCGCTATGGTGTATGCCTCTTGGTCCGGCAAAGCAAATGCTTCTACCCACTTCGTAAAATAATCTTGCAATACGAGGATGTATTTTTCCCTGTCATCCGTCGTATTCAAGGGTCCGAGCACATCTATAGCCACTCACTCCCACGGTGCACCGACAATCTTAATTTGTGATGGTGCGATATGGTGCTGGCCAACAGCGTGTCTTTATCATGGTACGCATTTGGCAACCCATGCCTTTACACTATCGCGAATCCTGATCCAGTGAAATCGTTGTTTAATCCGTGTAACAGTCCTTTTCATGGCTGGATGTCCGGTGTTCTCATGTAGTTGTAGTAAGATGACATTCCGATAACTTTCCGTAATCACCAGACGGTTATTTATATAAAGAACATTGTTGTTGAGATGACATTCTTCGAATCTCTGGTAGTAATATTTTGCCATGGCGGACAATGGTGTTACAGATTCACTCCCTCCCGAATCCACGCATATATATTTCGTGTTTGCGCATCTGTTGCTTGTTCGTGTGTGATTTTCTCCGGATTCCACTCTGCGCACCGCAATTCAGGGAACTCCGGAGATGGCTGTGTAGATTGTGTCACAGTTTCGGCCTTTTCGTGTTCATCTCCTTGCCGAATTCTGCTGAGTGCATCGGCATTCCCATGCAATTTGCCTGGACAGTGAACAACAGTGAAGTTATAGGCCTGCAGGGATTCCTGCCATCGCGCTACATGGCTCTCTGGATTTTAAAGTTTTCTGAGCCAGCGTAGTGAGGCATGGTCTGTACGGAGTGTAAATGGGCGGCCGTACAGAAAGTGTTTATAGTACTTGACGAAATGTACCGCCGCAAGTAGTTCTCGCTTTGTGGCTGCGCATCTCTTTTCTGTTTTATTTAGTGTACACGAGCCATAACCCAATAGCTGTTCCATTCCATACTCTATGACTTGAGATAGAACCACGCCAATAGCGTAAGCTGATGCGTCAGTGTCCAAGATGAAATCGAGGTTTGGATTAGGATGTGCGAGAATCGGGGCGGTCATCAAGAGTTGCTTCAATGCCCTGAAGGAACCTTCACACTCACTCGTCCACTCGACTGGTCGATCTTTTTCAGTGATCTGATATAGAGGTGAAGCAATCTCGCTGAAGCGACGGATATATCGGCGATAGTATTGACAGAGCCCAAGGAAACTTCGAGTTTCTGTTACAGAAGAGGGCGTTTGCCACTCTGCTACTGCCTTTGTTTTTGACGGTTGAGTAGCCACTCCATCACCAGATATGATGTATCCCAGGAACTCAACATTCTGTCAAAACTGAAAGCACTACAAAAGAAAAGCATTAAGCTATTTGCACAAATAGCAGAGGGCCAAAGCATTTTCAAAACAGAAAATCTACTTAAGCTAGAAGACATTGGGAAAATCCAATTGTATTCAATCCTTAAAGACTACCACAATGGCAACCTACTGACACCACTATCAAATCTCTTAAAAAACAACACCGAAATACATTCATATAACACCCGACCAAAGCAGAACCTTTACATGAGCCACTGCCATACACGAACAGAGCCCGAGGAAACTTTGAGTTTCTGTTACCGAAGAGGGCGTTTGCCACTCTGCTACTGCCTTTGTTTTTTACGGCTGAGTAGCCACTCCATCACCGGATATGACATGTCCCAAGAACTCAACACTCTGTCTGAAGAGATGAAATTTTTTTGGTTTGAGCTTTAAGTTAGCCGTGCAGATAAATCGGCGTCCAAGTTGGTTAATGTTTGCTCAACTGTTGGGCCAAAGACTATTATATCGTCAATGTAACACAGACAGATTTCCCCTTGCAGGGTGGTTAAAACCTGCTCAATGAGACATACGAATGTTCCGGGAGCATTACACAAGTCGTAGGGCATCTTGCGGAATTGGAAAAGATCATTCCTACAAACAAATGCGGTCTTTTCCATGTCAGCCTCATCCGTGGCTACTTGCCAGTAACCACTAGCTAGTTCAAGGGTACAAAACCATTTGGCTCCAGAGAGAGAATCCAAGGCCTGATCTATTCACGGGTTCAAGAGACGAATATCCACCGTGAATGTCCTTCCTGAGAGGGCATGGCAGATTCCAACATCTTGCCCAGACATTCTTACAGAAATCGGTGGAGATGCGCATCTCGCCCGTCACCAAGTCTTACGGAGCTAAACTTTTGACCTGATGTTAGGTTTATACACAAGTTGCCCAGTATGCACTGCGGTGCGGGAAAGATCTGCAAAAGAGATGCAAAAGATCAATAATTATAATGTTTTCACGGTGCTTCCTACATTGGCAAGGATAATTAACTACTAGGTATCAGAAGATACATGGGAGGTGTGTGTGTGACACCACACCGTGGCCATCACCGCTCGGAAACCTCCAATAGTTTCCCAGGGTCGGATCAGTCCATGGTGCGGATAGGGATATCCAAACAATTAAGAAGCCATAAGGCTTAGTGGAACATGAAGAGAGACAATAACTTTATAGATGAGAGGCCCTATAGGTAAGTTGGCCAATTTTACACAACCTTGCCAGAGTGTGGGGCCAGTTTACCGCAACAACCGGAAAAGAGGCGTACACTATATGTCTCCTAATGAAGAAATTGTCTCTAGTCATATTAAACCTATCCTATCGAGCTGAATGGTCAGGTTTAGTTGGTAGCATGCTGGGCTAAACAACGTTGTAGCACGGACATTGACCTTACTGAAACGTGTTGGTGGCGGGAGAAAATGATGCATATATAATGTTGCTGTATAGTATTTCCTAAATGCACTGCTGTCCTAAGTTTTCTGTAAATAAACAAAACATATCAACGGATGACTACTAGCCATATACTAAACTAACCAAATACAAGTAGTAACAATGTGAATTGATCAGGATAATAATGGTACAGGTTGATAGACCTATTACGGTGCGGTTAGTGAAAACACCTTACAGTAAATAAAAATAACTGTGAACAGATAAAGAAATTATAACTAGCGGTCCTAAGACTGTTACGGTGCCTTTTAGTTATCGGGACCATTTACAAAGATAAAATACAATCATTAAAGTTGTAATTAACAGATTAATTAAGGATGCTATGCATAGTTACTTGAATAATCGGTAGCCATTCTTAAGGACGGGCTATCATGTTACTGAAATTGATACGTCATCATTGGAGTGACGTGAGTCGACATGTTCTCTGGAAGCTGGAAAGTTTCTGCATGTAGATTCCTGCAGACAGGACTCCCGCATGCTGATCCAGGATGGGAGCGGTGCGAACTCAGGACGGTAATCACAATATAGGAAGACTTAAAAGATCAAGTTTTGTGAGAGACAAAAGCACTTCAAAGGAAACACCAAGAAATGTTTCCAGCACAAATAGAAGACCCAAACCACACCCTTGATCCTCCACCCTGGGAAAACAAACTAGAGAGCATAGCTATTCGCACCACAGTACCTCATCTCACAACCAAGGATGAATACAGTGATGTGAGAGAGAAGGCCCTGACCCTAGCCATGCTGGAAGGAATGTACCCTCAGGAGACATGGATAAGGATCTACACAGATGGATCAGCCAAAGATGCAATTAGGAGCGGAGGTGCTGGACTGCACATACAGTATCCAAACGGACAACATGAGTCAGCTGCAATACCGACAGGCAAACACTGCACAAACTACAGAGCTGAAGTCGAAGCACTGGTCCATGCAGCTAATACCATCAGCAGAACAGCAGACCCTATTGCACAGATTGTCTTTTTATCTGAAGCCCGCTCCGTCCTTGAGGCTATCACCAGAGGCAAGCTGCCACAACTTGAAGAAGCACTACAAACCATCAAATGCTTTCGGATAGCATTGCAGTGGATCCCCTCACACTGTGGAGTCCAAGGAAATGAGGAAGCAGACAAGATGGCAAAGGTGGGTGCAGAAGAGAATCAGACAGAAAACATGGTTACGCATACAGAGATGAAGACTATCATCAAGTCACTCTATAGAACACCTCAATCAGAAGATGCCTACCATCATCTCTCGAGGCCAGAGCAAGTGACCATTTTTCGTCTCAGAACTGGACATAACAGACTGAACCAACACATGTACAGGCGGTTCCACCTTACGACATCACCCGCTTGTCCTTGTGGAGAACAAGAACAGACCACAGAGCACATACTTCAATGTTGCAGTACGTATCAGCTGCTGAGAGAAGAGATCTGGCATTTGTCAACCTCCTTTCTTGAAAAGCTGTATGGGCCTGTGGAAGAACTGCAAAAAAACACAGATTTCCTCTTGAGAACGGCTCTCCAAGTGTGATACCAGCGATCGAAAAGAAGAAGAAGACAATATAGGAATGTCTAATGAATGGTTAGTAAGTTCTACGATAACATTACTGCTTTGAGAAAGGTTCCGTTCAGTGATGGTAGGTATGAAAGTTGAGAACAACCCATTAACAGGGATGGTTGTTGAATACTGTTACAGATGCATAACTAAGCTTAACGGTGCGGGTATGTCAGTTAGCTTTTAAGACATACCGGGCAAAGTTTACTTGCTACGGTCACAGAGACACACACTACTTGCAGTGTGGTGGTTGAATATCCACTTTTCGGTGTGGCCGGCAGATCCGGTGAGTCATCCACCAAAGATCATCGCTGCCTCTACATCTGTAGAATTACATCTTTAGGCCGTAGAAGGCCCCACCGCAATATATTGTTCCTTATTGGTTCTTAATTAGATATTATATGAACAATATTATTTAAAGTTCTAATGATTCCCCCACACGACCGTCCGGGAGCATACACAATTTAAGTTGCTGTGGGTCGGAAAACTGCTGCGGTACCACGGGAGAGAAACCAGCCAAAACAGAGGTGAATGCTTAATAACTGTCTTGACTGGTCGGCGCTGCAAGCAGATCCCGACTGTTCAGCCCCTGGCCGATGATGCTCCTGATTTACTGAAATCATCCCTTTTTATACCTGCTGAAACGTCAGGACTGGCTGCTTTAACCAATCAAAATTAGCTGAACCAACCAATCAGCGGGCTAGAAACTCGTGACGTGTACACGATTATGTAACTATCGCGATAAATATAGATGCGTACTATGACGTCAGAGGTCACGTGCACACAAATCACTTATTATCTATATACGTATATATACGTATTTACGACGTTATTTCTATATTTTGAGTATAATTTGAAAGGGAAAAACGGCGATAACTCTGCCATTTCTAGACCGATTTTAAACAAGTTTACATATTTAAAAAGTCCGTCGAATTCTGGCCTTGATTAATGGCAGATTCGATGAGAACGGTTAATTATTAAAAATTACAAAGTACCTGCTCAGTACACTAAAAGCGCCACTTGCTCTTGGTCGTGCCATACATGCTCTGCCAACACAGCGACAGGCGCATGCATGCGCGCTACACGTTTTAACGAAATTAGTCATTTTGACGACGAAATCTCTCTCGTAGGCTAATACACGCCTATTGCTGTACCGAGGGGTGGGGGTGGGGGGGGCGCTTATAGAAACGAATCCAGGGCAGGCGGCCCGTACCCAGCTTGGCTCCACGCTACACCCCCTCTGCGGTGTTGGTAGTGAGGGTACCTTACTTTGATTTGGTTATTGCCCCTGGATGATATCCTTTCCGGGAGCTTACAAAAACTAGGTGTGGATGCGGTCGGTGTGCTCCAGAGACGAGAACACAAAACCTATAGGCACTGTTTGGGTTGTTCAACCGGAAAGATTACACTAAGCGGTACTATTGCATCCCATGATTCTCTGACAGCCACACAAACTTCTCCCCCTTCTGATCTGCTCGCGATTCTGATTCTTCTGTTCCTTTTATACCACCCGTGACGTCACAGCTGGAGCGCCACGACCAATGCTCTATCTTCCCCATTAACTAAGTACATACACACACTTATGGCTTTAGAAAACTATTTTGAATGGAATCAAACATGGATAACTCGGCCATTTCTGGACCGATTTTAAAATAGTAAAAAATATTTGGAATGCTCACTTCATTCTCGTAATGATTGATGCTGCGAACGACGAGGAGAATACATTTTAAAGGAATTACGTGTACCAACTCGTTACAAAACTCGATGCCATTCTCTCCAATGCTAATGCGCGTTGGTAGGCAATCTCTGACTCCCGCGCATGCACACTAGGTGATCTCACGGACTTTATCGTTTTGAGAGCCTCTCATATATGGCTTTATACACGTATACTGTCTACTCAGGGGGACGTGCTGGGAACTTATCTGGTCCAGCCATTCCGTACCCAGATGAGCTGGGATGGTTCGTACCTGACCGGTCGAGCCGCGCTACACTAGTAACAGTTGTGTCAGCTCAACGAGATCTGCCATAATTCTTATAATTGTACTAGTTTCTATTTCTGCACCAGTCAGTCTTTTTTTAAGATCTACTGAGTATGGTGTTCTGATAGCTTCAAGGGATAGACATGAAGTGATGAAGTGAATGCGATCTTCTGCCCCTGTATTGTAAAGGGGCCAATCATGCCTTCACCGTGTGATGCTTGAACTTATTTCTATTAGCTTGTAGAATGTATGTTCCGATGAGAATTTTACATTTAATTGAGGCTCTAGTAATAGAGTGACAATTATAGCCCAGATGTCCCAGATTGGATGAACTTTGCCTATCTTCAGGTTGTCGATGTTCAGATATTTTAATGATGTCTTTTCACGTTCTGTCGTCTATTTTCCCAGTAGGTATTAACAGTCCACTGCCATTTTGTTCATAGGGAGATGCTAAGTTATATCGCTGCAGAATATCGCTTACGCTGCTAAACCAACAGTGCGAAGCTTTGGTTTTTATGGCAAGCTGTCGTTCCACAATTCTGCGTTCAACGAAGTCCCTATCCGGGTGTATATTGGCAAAGGCTGTTAATATTCTTTTGTACATCTCAGCTTGAAGTGGAATTTTGTCTGCATGCTCTAGATCTTTTGTAGTTATACGAATCGCTTCGAATACCATGGATAAGACGTGGAAGTACATATATATTAAATAGATGTACTGCTACTTTGGGGTTAATGTCATTTGCTCCATGGAGACGGCGCCCATCAGGGCATAGATGGTTCTTCTAGCTATGTTTATCCTTTCAGGAACAACATTTTTTTGTTCCAAATTTAGAGTTGTTGTCCCTTTCAATGCCAAGATGTACGACTGTCTTTTCCGATGGTAGAGTTGCTCCATTGAATTGAAAGGTTGATAAAAACATCTCCGTGGTTGATGGAAAGGACTACCAATGTTGATTTACTGATTGTGTAGCATTCATAGTTTGCGTATGATTCTTGTATGTTTAAAAGTAGTTGGAGGTCTTCTTCATTGAATGCCACTAGACAGACATCATCAGCAACAGTTGGTGAGTTACATGGGGTTATCCCGATCAGGTCACCTATATTTTGGTTCGAGATGAAGATGAGTAATGGACTGATGAACATTTTGTAGGCCGTTGGGGACCATATACAACCTTGGCATGCTACTTGACGTTTCTAGAAGCTTGATGAAAACGTTCCTTACCATTTCACTTGAGAGGACATGTCCTTGTACCAGTCACTCAACAACAACCAGTTAACAGCAGAAATGTCAGCTTGGTACAGTTTACGGAGCATTGATTCATGCCATACCACATCGACTGCTTTCTGCATGTCGAGAAAAGCTTGACGTGGAAGCAATGAGGACTTGCCTGCGATGGTTGCTTGCTGTGCTACCATGCAGAGTGTATGCACATGTTAAGAGGCATCTATAAATCATTGAATAATCTCTCATGGCATTTTCTGAAGTGTGGAATGCCAATAAAACTTCTTTTCCAATTTGTTCAAACCTGTCAGTATAGAATCAAGCAATTCATTCTCCTCTTTAAATTTAGACACCAACGGTGGGGAAGCTCTCAGCGCTGGACCAGAAATAACTGCATTTTCTCCGAAATCCATTACATGAGCTACAAAACCAACTAAGCCTAGAATCTTAAAAATATTAAACATAAACTTTCAAAAAACAAAAAGGAGGAATGCTGTAATTTGATTGACTCTGAAAACCCGAGTATCATCATGGGTACAGAAACATGGCTCAACACTAATGTTCATATTTCAGAGATATTTCCTTCAAATTACGAGGTAATAAAAAAAGATCGAAATGACAGCTACGGTGGTGTTTTACTGCCAATTAAGAATGATTACATATTCGAACAGATAAACTGTGACAACGACTCGGAGGCCATATTTGTCAAACTATCAGTTAGTAAAGGAATAGACTTTGTATTTTTGTGGTGTCTTAATTCATCATTGTCCCAGCTCCACATCAACATCCACATTGACTGCGACTGACCATGTGCACAATGAAGAGCCTACGAATCATCGCATAACTAGACGAGGTAGAGTTGCTAAGACACCACAAACATACAAAGAGTATTATGTGACCTAACACGCACAATCTGCACACATACATCTGCACATATATCATCCAATGACATTCAATGACTCTTTGAGCTTTTTAGATTATAGTAATAGAGAGTATTTAATTATACTTCATAATACATTATCTTAAAGAGAGGAGATGTCACACATATAATACTTTTATCTTAAATACGGTATACTCATATTTAGTAACTATATCTATCCATTGCCACTACCCCCCCCCCCTCTCTCTTCATAGCGTAGGTAATATGAGACCATAATAAACATAGTAATGTCTGCCTACATTCGTGTCGTATCATGACACTTATCATTGGTGTACTCTATGGACCACCAAACAAAGAAGATGACTAAATGGAAAATCTGTCTTACACAGTTGAAAAAATAACACAACAACATAAGAACGCTATTGTGTAGATAGCTGGAGATGTCAACCTCCATGACATAAATTGGGAAACACAGTCAGTCAGTGGAAACCAGAAACACGAATAATCGATTCTTGGATATATGTTTCAAAGCTGCTCCTTCGATCAAATGGTCACTTTTCCAACATGGAAAATCAGCACACTGGATGTATTCATAAAAAATTATCCATTGCTTTTAAACAAATTTGTAGCCTTTCCAGGTATAAGTGACCATGACATTGTATATGTTTACTCAAACATCACACCAGCAGGCAGCAAGCCCATGAAAAGTAAACTCTATCTCCGGAAATGGGCCAGCATTGACGACATGAAAAGTGCCAGTACATCATTCCATAATAACTTCATCACAAAACATAAAACCATTAGTTCAGTAAATCACATGTGGGAAGAGATCAAAGACCACCTGATCAATTCCCTCACTAGTTCAGTACCATCTAAAAACATCAACTAGATAAGCCAGCCATGGATCAATAGAGAGGTAAACCAACTCTCAAGAAGGAAAAAGCACAGCTACATTCAAGAAAGGAGAACAAATAAGGAATCTGATTAAAAAACTACCAGAAATTGAAGAAACAAACTCGGTCTTGGTGCAAACATACATAAAGCCAATATATTACAAATATCACTAGCCCTGATTCAACCAGTAACCCGAAGCAATTCTGGAGCTTTATAAACAGCAAACAATGTGATACCTCAGGAGTCGCACCACTAAGACCATCAAATGTGACTGTATTCTAACCCTTTAAACACATCTAGTATTCTAAACTAGCAGTTCTCATCTGTCTTCAACAAGAACGAAGATAGTTCCACGATCCCAAATAAAGGACCACGTCCTTACTCGGCCATTGGACAAATCACAGTGACTGTTGAAGGTGTCCACAAACTATTAGCTAATGTAAAGGGTCTCAAAGCCACATGACCTGATGGCATACCTACCAGACTTAAAAAGAACTGGCAAATGAGCTGCCTCCAGTCTATGCCATGTTCTTCCAAGGCTACATTGATCAAGGCATCATATCAGAAGAGTGGAAAGAAAGCAAACGTGGCAGCCATTTGCAAACGTGGCATCCATTTGCCAGAAAGGAGAGAAGAACAAGGCAGAGAACTATCGACCAGTATCCCTAACCTCAGTCACCTGCAAAATCCTAGAACACATTATTTGCTATTCAATCATGGCCCATATGGACAACTTCTCGATCTTGACTGATGCACAACATGGAGTTAGAAAACGGGGCTCCTGCGAGATACAGATAAACAGTAGCATCCAAGACCTTGTGCACACTATAGACAGCAATGGTCAGGCAGACGTGATACTGCTTGACTTCGCCAAAGCTTTTGACATGGTAGCCCATCTCAGACGGCTCTACAAACCAGAATACTACAGCATCAGAGGAAATGTCAACAACTAAGTCAATGTGGTCGAGTAACGGGAAGGACTAGCCAATTCGGAACCAGTAAGAATTCCACCTGGGCTATGCGACGGCTACCCTATCGGATGGCGTCTCCGTGATGAACAAAACCAGGCCAGATTGACTAAGCCCTGATCTACCTCCATTGTGCATGCGCTGGGCAACTGGTTATACCCCCGTAATAGCCAGATTCTTTTTTGCATAATGGTCGCATAACACAGCGTGCATGGAATAGACTGAAGAAACGGTCTTCCTATGCATTATGTGTAGCTCACGGGGGTACGTGCTGGTCTGCCATGTCGCTCCACTCCATCGCACCGCAAATACATGATGCACGGGAGGACTGGTTAGCTGCAATTCTCAGGGTTGCGGATCCCGTATCGTGTCTCTCCAGAAAGTACAAAGACGGGCCTCTAGAGCCGGTGGAACACTGATGTTCCAGTGGGGCCGTATGACCATTGCCACTGAGGTGGTCAGGTCCCAGCTGTTGGTGTCACTGGTATGACGGTCCATTCTAATTTAGAATAACGAACAAGATGTATATACTATACAAACAATATCACTCGTTTGACAGTAATGAGCACAATAATACAAAACATAGAGCCATCCAGTGTTCTTTCCACGTGGTCTCACCGAAGGTACTACACAGATCCGTAAATCCGCAGAGGTATCCCCGTAAGGGAGCATCGCGTCGAGGCCACTGGGTAGTTTAATATAAACTAACTATACCCCTAACACACACACAAACAAAAATGTTGTTGTTGCGAGAGGAAAGTGCTTCGTGCGGGCCTCCATCACAGGAAAATGCCATCAACGCCGAAGCGGAGGAAAAGAGCTAGCAAAAAGGGTCACTCTTTTGCTCAAACAGAAAATGCTAAGTGCTGAAAATCCTAGTGAAGCCATAATTAATGTGATACACGCTGGTTTATGTGAAGACGGGATGAACGCCTTCCAAATAATTCACATGTTACCGTCGTATGTAGCTCCAAAGTTACTGCATTGGTAGTTGCCGCTTTATTTATGTGGGCCTTCTGCTACATTCTAACCTACCAGTTAGTTATTAGAAACGAATACAAGCTTTAGCCACAAGTGACAGGCATTCCTACCTAACTTTAGATACATTTATCCAATGGGGGCAGATGCTCAGATTCCCGTAGGTCGCCATGCATAGGATCCACCTCCGAAGGATAGTGTGCATACATGTTACGGAGCAAGGCTCCCGAATCAGATAACAATGTGGTCACCCTGTCCTACAACCACATATAACATCACCAGGACAAGTCTTACAGTTTACACAAGCACGTTTAGAAAGTGCTATGTCATTTATGGTGGGGATAGAGAGACGGATATCCACCGCTAGTGTCCTTCCCGTGAGCACGTGGCAGATTCTAAGATCTCATACAGACACTACAAAGACTTTGATGGAGATCCGCATCTCATCCGTCACCGCATGCTACAGAGTTAACATTTGACCTGTCGTTAGGGTTAAGTTTCCAGAATGCCCAGAGATGCACTGTAGGCCAGTACACATATAATATTATTTCTTTTCGCAGTGCTTCTTACATTGGCAGGGGTATCTAACTAAAAAGTATCTGAAGATACCGGGGGAGATGTATGTGAATCGGCACTTTAACCATCACTGCTCGGAAATCTCTGATAGTTTCTTAGGGTCGGATCCAGCCAACGTGTCGATAGGGAATCCAGACAATTATAAAGCCTTGCGGCTGGTGGATCATAGAAAGAGACAATAACTCAATATATATATAAGTGGGCCTAAGGTAATTGGGCAATTTTACACACCCTAGCCGGTGCATGGTGTTACATGTCCACTACAACCGGAAACAGGGCGTACACTATGTGTCTCTTATGGAGAAATTGTCCCTAACTACTTCAAACCTATCCTATTGAGCTAAATAGCTGGGTTTAGTCGGTAACCCGTCAGGCTCAAACAATTAGAGCATGATCAACGACCTCAGTGTAAAATTTATGCTGGGGGTGGGGGGGTGGGGGTGGGGGTGGGGGTGTGGTGATGCGGATATATGTTGCTGTATAGTATTTCCTAGCGTACTGTGGTCTAAAGTTTTATTAATAAGAAAAACTTTAACTAGATGGCTACTTGCCATATGCACAACTAACAAATGCACAATTAACGAATACGATAAGAATGAAGTATCACAGGTCATTGGACCTTACGGTGCATTTAATTGAGAGCACCCACAGTAAACAAGGATAATATTCGCAGTAAGAAACAGAAAATATAAAAATGCGGTCTTAGGACTGGTAAGGCACCTATTTGTCATCATTACCATATACGGAATTAATTAAATGTCACAGTATAGTTACTTGAGTACCTATTAGTCATCGGTATGGTGAAAGTTCATTAGTCACTGAAATCGAAGTGCTAATATGTAAATATCGTGAGATGGCACGATCTCTGATGTAGGGAAGATTTCCGCAGGCAGGTCTCCGCAAGCCGGCTTCCGCAGGCAGGTCTCTGCAAGCAGACTTCTGCAGGCAGGTCTCCACAAGCAGGCTTCTGCAGGCAAGTTTATTGATACGGTACACTTTCAGGACGGTGAAGAAAAACAGATAAGAAGATGTCCATTAGATAGTCTTTCAACTGATGCTGGATCTAAACAGTTTGTTGCAAAGTTTCCATCCGGCGATGGGAGTATGAAAGTTATAAGTGGCCCATTAACAGAGAGGGCTACTGTTATGATTATTTATGTATGTACAATAACTGGCACATGGTGCGGGCTACATCGCATAGCTCTTGTGGCGCACTGAGCAAAGTTCCACCAGACTGTGGTCTAAAAGTTAATTATCACACGCGACATGCAGCATGGAAGTTTGAATCAACTTTTCAGCATGGTCGGCAGATCCAGCGAGTCATCTACCAAGAATCACCATCAGCTCTACATTCCATAGAATCACATTTGGACCCACACGCCTCGTCCGCGGAAAGACTCACTTAGAAAAGTCTGGATGCTGGAGTTATTACTTTATTTATTTTTGCTTCCAAAAACTTATGTATCGCGGAACGATGAGAACTGCTTACTGGCGCGAGTGAACTGAAATCCGAATGGCACCTCGATGATGATCAATGGCATCACTGTCGGCTTGCAATTGCACACGTCTAGCCCATGCTGGTCCAGCAGTACTCCTGATGGGTCTGGCTTCCATGCTGATGCTGCTCCTGATCTTCGATCCCTTTTATACTACTTGTGACGTCAGAGGTAGGTGCCTCAGCCAATCACCGGCCAAGTGGTAGCCAATAGTCTTGCAGCTAGAAGCGGTGACGTGTCTATCACGTGCACAGCACATTCCTTATTCATTAAATGCATACACATGATTTCAACGTCAAAAGCAAATGTTTGTAAATAATTTGACTGGAGTTTCGCTAAAACCATTTCTGGTCAGATTTTATAATAGTGAAAAGTTCTGTAATCCTCGTTTTATTCCGGTCCTGATCAGTGCCATGAACAATGAGAATACTATGATTTAAGAAAATCACAAGTACCAACTCGGTACACTATAGGCATACACTCTCTCCCAATTCCGACACGTATTGTCAGGGAAGCTCTCTCATAGGGCTTATATACACGTACTATCCTAATCAGGGGGGGGGGCGTGCTTGGAGCGAATCCGGAATGGCCGTTCCATACCCAGCTTAGCCGGGATGGTCAGCACCCGTGCTACATATGACATAGGAGGGCATTGTCTCAGAACCTCATCTTCCTGGGAGCGAGTCACATCGCTCCAACCACCAGCGCACAGGAATTTCACTAGGCAATAGGCCACTTTCACGCTACAAACAAACTTCAGTCTGATATATTTCTAAGCCGAAAAACCAAAGTTATTAAAAGGTTTTCTATGTTCGATCGACTTCGGCGCTAGTTAGGGAAGACATTATCATTATGCAACTATCCCTGAAACAATTAGCCGAGCTGGGATCCGGATTGACTATGTCTGAATCCTCAGAAGAAAAAACTGTAGTTCCTCTTGGACATACCGTTACATGGGAGGCCCATACAGATCGGGCACCGTGCTGCCAAACTTTTAAATGAACAGGTGAACTTACCTGTCATGTTGACCATGATCATCGGCTTGTTAGGGCTTATTGTACCCAGTGTAACAAACTGTTCACGGTGCGCCATTTCGGAGTAACTCATACTACTAATGAAGAACATAAACTCTTTGTAGTAAACCTTCTACCTGTGGAGACGGGAATGGCATTAGCTGAAGTTGGACCCAAGTTGGTGATACGTACGTATATCTATATTGGTCAAAGAAAACAAAAATGTGTTGCAAGCAAAAAGCCTAGGACAACGTTAAAACAAAATCAGTTCCAGCGAATGCCTCTACACTGGCCTCGCCTTCGGCAGAAATTTCCGCCAAACCTCATGTTATACTAACTTCTCTAATTCCATTACGACCATTCGAACCACTGGTATCTGAAGATTAGGCGCAATTAACCATCGTAACTTCGGCAGCAGAACAGTCCGTCTTTGGTGCCAGGAACATCTATGCAGGCTCCTAGGGTTGATCTGACCCTGACTAAAGAAACTATCATGAAGTCGGCGAAGTAACGGCCTCGGCACATCGAAACAATGCCTATATACAGACCTCCATGTGTCAGGAAGCCGACTACTTATGCACAAGTATATAGCAGGAGTGACGTAGTGTCATATTTTTCCAGGTGGGGCTGCTTCAGGCGAGCTGGTTGTAAATTTCCGACTTTTGAGGATGGTCACGGTGAGGTGTTCCCAAGCCTCAATGATGGGTGGGATGGGTCAGACCGTCAGGGGATCCCGTAAACAAGTCTAGATGGATTATGATGTCCAAATCTGCTCATCGATCTACTAATTACACTGCTAAACGCATTCGATTTATTTCGAATCTGTTAGCAACCGATGAATTGCTATGGATTAAATGATAAGCAAATGGAACTTTGGGTTATGATATATGAGATTGAGATAAATATTACAGCTATCTATACTGGTTCTCAAAAATGATTGTCCACAACTTTACTCAGGGTAATTTTAATTTTAGCATCATCAAATTAAACTTAAATTAAACAAAATAGATCATGATAGGCTACACATTTTCCCGATATTACCTCATAAGTGTGTGGGACAAGCAGTTGTGATAGAGACAGGTAGGTAAGCTGGTAACCTACTTATCTCGCACATAACTGTTTGTCCAACAGCATAGTTACTTGTATACTTTGTTGCTATGGTAATATGGGCCGTACTGTTATATACAATTTTGTAACTTCAGACAATAATCATGCGCCGCTTTTTCATCTTAGCAAATGTGTCAATAACTTTATCATAGTTCAAAAATTGCTGCGCATACTCTCGTTCAATACTTAAAATAGCCAGGTTTGATAGACGCTGCTCAGACATAGATGATCGAAGGTAAGATTTGATTAGTTTCATCCGGCTAGATGATCGTTCAGCACCAGCACTTGACACAGGGATAGTCAGAAAAATTCGGATAAGTATGACCACATTGGGAAATGCTTGTATCAAATGTCTTGCAATTAGAAATTGCAGCAATTCTTCTACTGCTTTGGGTGTTTCGTTGTCAGTTAAGTCATTGCTCCAATTTGCATATAGTGTTTTCATACTATTATATTCGTGAATGCATGAATTCGAATTACAAATGTCATCTTTATATATTTCACATAATCGTTGCAATTGTGTCAGTGCATTCTCTGATTTATAATATGATAGTAAAAGGCAACTAAAATTTACCACTATGTCATGGAAGCTGTCGAAGCGTTCTGAGAGGTGTGTACACAGCGTGTCAAGTACAGTGAAAAAGATATTTGTCTTGAAATTATCCTTTGCATCTACTATAGGCTCGTCTACTGATAATTCACCTGGCATTCTCTTTCTCCTTCTAACCCGTTTCTGTTGAAAATCATGATTTAGAATTTCCCATTCTCTTTAGCACATTCCACATGTGTGTCAAAGAAGGCATCATCCCTTAAATTCGCTACCGTTTTAAGTGTTGACTTTACCAACTTAGATGCACTTACTAGATCTATCTGACTACTTTGCATGTATTTTGACAAAATTATGATTTCCTTCAAAACTTGTTGCCATATTAGAAGCTGTAAAATAAATTCTAAGCGATTCATAGCAGTCCAGATTCCATTTGCTTCTGTAATAATCTCACCCCGCCTGTCTATTTCTTGAATCTTTTCTAATGCTTTCAACAATGCTGGATATACCTGTAGCACCATAGTGACAGCCTGATTACGAGAAATCCAGCGTGTTATTTGCAATCTCTTAAACGTTATTTCTGTTACACCGAGATCTTTACATGCATCTGAATATGGCTGAAGTCGAACTATGCTAGGAGTGAAGAAAGAATATATCCGCTCTAATGTGCCAAAGAATGTAACTGTTTCAGTGCATTTGACACACGAGTCTATTAGGCAAAGATTTAGATTGTGAGCGCAGCAATGTACAAAAAACGCAAGTGGACTCAGTTCCTTGATGCATTCTTGTAAACCGCTCTTTTCCCCTGCCATATTGGAAGCTCCATCATAGCATTGGCCACGGCACAGAGCTATAGGCAAATCACATGTGGTTAACTTTTGCAGAATGACATTAAGCACATTTTCTGATGAGGTAGAGGTCAATTCTACAAAATCAAGAAATACCTCTTCAATGGTTCCAATTTCGTTCACGAAGCGCATAGAAATTGAACACATTTCGCTTCTGGAACAGTCTCTGCTCTCATCTATAATTACAGAATAAAACTTTGCCTTACTAATTTTGCTTAAAATTATATCTCGTGTACTCTGATATAATGCATGAATAATGTCATTTTGAATCTCTGGACTCGGATGCATGTACGTTGTTCTCTTTGAATTGATGTGCTCTGCAAGGACAGCATCATACTTCGCCACTAATTTGCATAATTCCAAAAAGTTACCTTCACTTATAGAGGGGTGTCGAAGTCCTCTATATTCATTGTGACCTCTAAGAGGCAGATTTTGCTTAGCTAAGAAGAGAACGACATCAATCAGTCGCCTCAAAATCATTCTGTTCTTTTCCACTAATTGAATATGTGCGGTAAGCTGTTGCTGATTGATGGTTTGCTTTGTATTAAGTCGATACATCGTCATAGCCATGGTACTAACCGCCTTCATGTGTTCCATTCTTCCAGTTCGAAAAACCATGGTGTGGTTCACCCCAGGCAGGGTCTTTGTGGCATCACTACGCTCAGCAAAGAGCATGCAGCAGAAGCAATAAGTCTTGTTGTTTGTTGGCGAATATACTAACCATTCCCTGTGCACTTTCAATGAGTTGGGCAATGTCTTGTAATACCACGTTGAGTGAAATGAACGATCCTTATGATCTTTTGGGAATTTAAACTCATCATTGACCGAGATACCTGGTTGACAAGCACCCACATCCAATAACTCACGTATTAGGGAAGGAGTGAATTCCCCTTCCTTGAAATGGGCGGGATCTGATGGATAGTCATGGGTACGGTTTAGTAATGGTACATACACATTTTTGACATCGCTGTCTTGGACATGCTCGTCCGAACAGACTGGTGAATGTGGACACATGGGAATAGTCTGGCCATCTTTTACAGCTGCAAGAGATGTTATCGATGAATGGCATGGCCCCTCATCTGTTGGTAATTCATCAGTAGGAGTCACAGTGCTAGATGTTCCGGGTGGTTGGAGGTCTGGTTCAGGTTCTGATACAAACACACCAAACCCAGATTCTTTTAAATTTGACGTTTCTGGAACAGGGACTTTTCGAACTGCTTCCATGGATTTTTAGGAGCACCTGCTACTTTGTAGGGAATTTGTTTTCGCAATTTTACAGCATCAGAATGTTGCTTCTGGTTGTGCTTCAAACGGAAATCACTATCAAACACACTATTGCATAAGAGGCATTCCAACTTTATCTGCTTTGGTTTTGATGACATAATGTGTTTCACGCCTTAGGCCTGATAGTAAAATAAAAAGTAAAATAAAAAAATACGATTAGGGTTAGCCATTTTAATATGGAACATCGTTAGGTATAGACCTAGTAGACGGAACAAAAATAAATGAATAGAGAGGGAAATTAACAGAAAAGGGAAATAGATGGCTGAATTGATGACAAAGGTACTCTGATACGTAAATCCCCAAGCCTGTATTACCAGTTTTCACGAAACTACTGGTCTGATTTTCTTCAAAAAACGGGACACGAACCAAGCGACAAGCGTATGGTAAACTAGGATTCCCAGTTTGGCTATGGATCCGAATTCGGAATTCGGATCAATTTACCGACTTGTGGATTTCTTGGAAACTATTACACCACTTTGCCTCAAATTTTAACACAAGATTTGGTTTTCACAAACAGGTTATCTTACATAAAATGACCAAGATCCGGATCCAGATTTTCAGTCAGATTTCGATTTCTTTTATATTCGGCATAAAATCTAGAAAACAGGAAAGTCCGAAGGGTGAGGATTTGCAGTGTCCGACTGCCCTTGTTTGGTCATTGTATTGTATTAAAATAAAACACAATACCATGGGTGTCGTGCACGGTTGTCGATTGCATCAGCAAATTGCTCTCAAAATATTTAGACAATCTTATACATTACATACATAATTTAAATTTATATCTAAACAACAGTAATTTCGGACTTCCAGTAATTAAACTACATTTAAAGAAAACTCACCAGTCAAATGCCAGCATAAAATGCACTTCCGAATACAAACAGACGAGTACACGGGCTTAGAGTGAGGTGGCTAACGTTGCCTGGCTTTGGCATGTACAAATGATGCATAATTAAGCAATAGTGCATTACATTGTCTAGACGTCAGCAACTCAGCGTAATAGTTCAAGGGATTGTGTAAATTTCACTTGAGTGATTGACAGACCAAGCAACACATAGGATCGACTTCCTCTGTGCGGCTCCGATGGGAGACCTGTGACCTCATATTACGCACGCGCTTGTGGATTAATTTATTGCTTATATATACTATTACAATTAGGAAATAATAAATTTCTTCTTTCGCCCACCTATACGGGCCTACGTGGAGAGGGCGGGTGGGTTGGAATGGCAATGCAGATGCAGACAGTCGGCCAAAGTTATTAATCACGCATTCCCCAGTCGGAATTTTCTCGGTCAGCTGGTAATAGGAAAGTCTGTAGAACTATGATAAAAATTTACAGCTGGTCTCAAATTTCCGACTGGAGCATAATGGCCAGGGTCAGGTGGGGTGGTCACCCCCATGCCACACCCACACTACGCCACTACAGTAAGGCACATGTCCGTGCAGCACCAATAAACCGGAACGCATCGCGCATACCACTAACAGCGATAGCCAGCACACAGACAGCATTACTTTACTATGGGAGTCAGATACAGTGCACTTTAGGCAGTGCATATGAAAAACTATGTTCATAATATTTTTGAAGTCATACATCATTCGAAAGCCATGCCAATTTTCTATATATTTCTGTATTAGTTTTTATAGTTTTATAAAATTTAATACAATTAATTGCAATTTTAAAATATCCCCTATTGCCCACTTGATTTAATGAATCTAAGTCGAATGGTGTATTTTATATACGCAAATAACTCAGTGAAAACGTTACAAAAATATAAGAAATAATACAGCAATGTTTCGGCAATTGAACGCGCTTTCCAATGATATATGATTTAAATAATATAATTATTTTAGTTTATTATAGGAACGGTTTAGATTGCGGTGTATTTTAGTGCAAAAGTAACTCAGCGTGGGTCAGCGGCTTGTTGGCGGTGGTACCCAGAAGTTTTGCTCTGAGTGTTCTTTCTTCTTCTTCTTTTCGTTCGCTGATCATACCGCCAGTCCTGTAAGCGACTATCGACATGATCATAAGCGTTAAGTGCATGGATCCATGGTTTATCAGAGTGCGCCCTGCGGCCTGGAACCTCCGTCTTCAGCACTGAGCGTTGATTTAGGGGAATCCCGGCGTAATGACGTCAATATGGGAAAGGTGTATTCGACCTTCTCCCTATACGAGGTCAACATCGGCAACAGTATGTACGGCCAGAACTTATGATGCAACTATTCACGTGATACCCACGCCTACCATGAACAAAAACTAAAACACAGTTTCGAGAATGACGGTTGCTGCAGCATGCGATACCAGCTAACGTGCTGAACCATGATATCGGATGACATTTTAGACTGGCAAAAGCCTAAAAGACTTTCCAGCAGAGGCACCCATACCGAAATGACATGTAGAAGCTGGCGTGAAACCATAACTCCAGTACACCGCAGCAGCGCCTCGGCTTGACAGAGATTACTTAAACTCTTTCATCCGTTAATTACATGAGCCGGTTTGCGCATCTGCTGCTCCTTGGACTGCATCAAAACATTTATGACATCACCCAGGCTGGTCTTCATCTCCGAGCAAAAGATTTGCCCAACTTTGTGAGGGTAGATGTTCTCGTGTAACTTAACCGATCGCGTCCTTCTGCGGCTACCAGAGGTTTTAAACCATAAAAACACCTAGGATAGCAAAACTACCACCTCGTATAGGATCCCATCTAAAATCACACAAGATTAGGAACACTCAGAAGGCCTGCCTCTGGACGTCTCCTGAGAACAACAGCTCAACTAGGTGCCATCGGCTAAACACGATCTTCAGCCCCTCTCCCCGCACCACCGCCTATGAAAACGCTGCAACACGAACACCCCACAAGAACCGAGATGACCGCCCAGAGACCCAAACTCCTGAACCCGGACTGCGACAGTGCGGAAGAGGACCTCGCATCGACCATCGGACATGGCCCAGCCTGCCGGACTCATCAGACTCAGGCATTCCGCAGTTTTGGGAATGCCCTGCTGATTTGCACTTCCCCAATGAAACATATCCTTGGAATAGACCGCTGTCCGAAGAAAGTGATGAGTGGAGGTTCCACTTCTGGCCGATTCCGCACAATGTTCAGCTACACGAGGCTGGGCCCGCCTTTCCATCCCAGCAGGCATAAGACTGTCATATGATGACTTGACTAAAGATCACAAGGTAAGAAATAAAGTTTCAGTTATTTCAGGGAATGGTCAAACGAGTGATGATACTAACAGCAAAACCATATGTAGAGATTGTAAATGTAAGATTGGCGATGAAGCCACAGCTCTTGAATATGTGCTAGTTGGTATCACAAAGGTCTGAAATGTCAAAATGTCCCAGTTCAAGTGTATGAAAGTTCCAGTAAGAGTCTGTCCAATCAGATCCATTGGTATTGTAAATATTGTAATAAATAAGGTGTCTATGAAGCTAAAGAGAAGTATCGACAATCTGAGGGAGAAAGTAGAAGATAATGATAAGGGTATAAACGAAATAGTTAGTCAAGATGTCACGAGGCTACAGAATGAAATCGAGGGAAAAGAGAAAGGACTGACGGCACTGGAATGCAATGTGGCAGAAGCACCAAAATCAAAAAGCAAGGAAGTTGATGATAAGGTGTGGGTAGAGCTGGAGGCAAACGTGACAGAGGTTGAGAGCAAGATGAGTAAGATAGACACGGACAAAGAGGGTGCAAGTGCAAAAGACAGCGAAGATAGTAGTGAGAAAAGAATTAAGACATTCATTGAAGAAGAATCAAGAAAACTCAATATGATTATCCATAGGGCAGAGGAGAGCAACAGCCAGGACCCAAAAGACAGAAAGGCTGATGACATCAAATTAGTCATAGACCTATGCAAAGGCCCGCTTGAATTGGTGAACTTTGGAGAGGACAATATGGTTATGGTAGTGAGGCTCGGGAAACCAAGAGACGATTGGTTATGCTAGATTTTGCCAGCTCCAAACTTAGAATCTTCCGAAGTTTAAATAAGATAAAATATGCAAAAGGTCTATTTAAACATTTCAGCATACATCATCACCTCACACAAGCACAGAGAGAGAGAGAGAGAGAGAGAGAGAGAGAGAGAGAGAGAGGAGATAATGGTGCTATTCAGAGAGGTTACGATGAAAGAGGAGGCAGACAAGCCGGGAAAGTATAGTTACCGTGTGAGAGGACCACCAGGTTATAAGATTATTAAGAAAAAACTAAAGACAGCATATGCAGGGAAGGGGGTAGTTGTAAAAAGTGTGTATAGTCAGGGCTTAAAACATAAATCAGTGGTGCATGAGAGTGCAGCAGAATGGGCAGAATGTCCAACTGCAAACAGAGAAGAAATAGCAGTGATGCAGACACTAAATGAGGATGCAAAACTAGATGAGCAAGATGATGCAAATTGAGTGGAGTGTAGCTCACGGGGTAGTGTCGGGCCGTTCCGGTGTATCATGGCGACTCACCATGCTGCAAGTGCACGACGAATGATGACGCTGGTTAGCATTCGGTCTCGGGGTGACGGATCCTGTACGAGACTGCCCTACAGGTAACAAAAACTGGCTCCTATGGCCGGTGGAACTCAATCGTTCTGGTGGGGCCATGCGACCATTGTCGCGAACATTAAATACAACTGTCTCATCCCAAGAATTTGTATCACCAGTATGTCTGTCCATAGCACTTTCGTGATCTATGGACCTACAAGATTTGATTTGGTGACCTAAAAATATAAGTATATACAATGTTTTTCCCTAAACAGACTGTCGAGTATGCTAGATAAAAACGAGGAGCATACGAAAATACAAGACATAGAGCCAGCCAGATGAACTTTTAAACTAGGGGCTCCGGGAGGTACCACACAGACTCGTAGGTCCGCAGAGGTATCCCCGCAAGGGAGGCTCCCGTACACGAGACGTAACTAATTAACCTAATATAAGTTATTATACCTCTAAGCTGAAAGGAAAGAAGATTATCTCAGACGAAAAATCATGTGCCTCACGCGGGCACTACTCCTAGTGCTAGTTTGGGTGAGGAGCATTATCCTCGCGTGGACCGTCGTTGCTGAATCCTTGCGGGAGGCAAGTGCCTCACATGGGCCTCCGTCTCGAAAAGGTGGCGCCACTGCTTAAAGTGGGAGAAGAGTAGTAGGCAAAAATGGGCCCACTCTAATATTTCAACCAAAATGCTTGAAAAAGAAAAGACCATACCTAGTGAAATTATGACTATATGGTTGCATGCTATTTTACGGGAAGACGGGATGAACGATTCCCGAAGGATTCCCACGTCACCATCTTATGTAATTCTTAGTATGCTGAATTAGTAGCCGCCGCTTTATTTATGCGGGCCTTCTGCTTTGCTTCACCAGCTTTAAGTTTTTAGAAACAAGAACTATTTTAGGCCGCAAATGGCTGGTATCTACCTAGCTATTAGACACGGCTGTCATTGAGAACAGATTCCCCAAGACATCAATACTGAAGACAGCGCTCATACATGTTACTTAGTAAGATCTCCGAACTGGATAAGAATCCGAACATCTCGCTCCATAGCCACATAAAACGTCACAGGACACTGGTTACTTTTCACAAAAGCATTTTAGGCAACTGATCTATCATTATGGTGGGGGGGGGGGGGGTTAAGAGAGATGAAAACCCACCGTAAATGTCCTTCCCGCGAGGGCGGAGCAGATCTAAATATCATGCCCAGACATTCTTTGTGGATACGCATCTCGCCCGTCATCGGGTTCCATGGAACTAACCGTTTAATTTTAAAATTGTTGGTGGCGGGAGAAAGTGCTGCATATATAAATGTTGCTGTATAGTGTTTCCTACATGTACTGCAGTCCTATATTTTCTACAAATAAACAAAACATATGAACTGACCATATATATACACTGTGTATATATAAAAACTAACCAGAACAACCACTACAGTATCAAATGATCAGAATTATATATCTTAGTACAGGTTAACGAACCTACTATGGTGCGGTTAGTGAAAACATCTCACAGAAAATGAGAAGAACTATAAACATATACAGAAATTATAACTAGCGGTCCTAAGACCGTTACGGTACCTTTTAGTCATCGGGACCATTTATACGGATACAATATAATTATCAGAAATATAATTAACGGAATAATTAAAATGTTAAGCATAGTTACTTGAATACTCAGTAGCCATTCTTAAGTTAGGCTATCTGTTACTGAAATTTGATACGTCATTCTTTGGTTGACGTGAGTTGATGCATTATCAGGAAGCGGGAAAGTTCCCGCTGGTTGGTTCCCACAAACAGGATTCCAGCAATTAACTTATGGCGGGAGCACATCGCTCAGGACTGTAAGCACAATATAGAGAATGTCTAACGAGTAGTCAGTAAGAGATACAATGGCATTACTGCTGTGAAGAAAGTTCCCATACACCGATGGGATGGATGGAAGTTGACAACAACCCGATCACAAGCGGGGGATGTTAGATGCAGTTGGAGATACGAAACAAAGCTTAATGGTGCTGGGTACGTCAGCCAGCTCTGAAGATGCACCGGGCAAAGTTTACTTGCTGTGGTCTAAAGTTAGAAGAACCTGCATGACATCAGTGCGGGGGCGGTTGAAATACCACTTTTTGGCGTGGCCGGCAGATCCGGCGAGTCATCCACCAAAGAACATCGCTGTCTCTACAGCTGTAGAATCACATATTTAAGCTGAAAAGGCCTCACCGCAAGTTCGTGTTCCGAAGTAGATCTTGATATTCGTGAACAATAATTAGAAAGTTCCAAATTGCTTCCGCAGATTTCGAAAACCCGTCGAATTCTGGTCTTGATTAATGCCAGATTCGGTGGGAACAGGTAATTAAAAAGGATTACATTGTACAATCTCGGTACACTAAAAGCGTCATCCCATCTTGGTCGTAAACTACATGCTCTGCCAAAAATAGCATCTAAGTGTGCGCATGCGCACTATGCGCTTTAACGAACTTAGTCGTTTTTATAACGTGTTTTCTCCCATAGGCTCATATGCGCTTATGGTTCTACCCAGGGGGGCATGTTCAGGGAATGAATCCAGGACGGGCGGCGCGTACCCAGCTTGGCTGGTATGGCCGGTACCCACCCGGTCGATCCGAACTACACCACCACCTCCTAGTTTGACATCCATGGCAAATGATCGCGCATTGCGGATCGACACATGGATGTACGCTAGGTGGGAATTATGGACTTCCTGGGTAGGCGTGTGGCCGGAGAGGAGTAGTGACGCAATAGACGTGTATTCAAGAGACAGAGCACATAGAGGTGCCAAAGAGGAGAAGTGAGGCATACTTTTAGTTTTAATTTATATAATAATATATAAAATATATGTATATTAAATATATAATTTCCACGTGACATACCTTTATGGGGTATCTAGTATTTTACATCCGAAGTACTTGCGCACCCCAGGTAAATAAAGGGGTACACAACACGTGTCTCTTATTATTAAAAATATATTTGTGGCCCGTTATAGCAGGTCCGCAATGGGCAGCTCTCGCTGACCCCATAGCTGTCCTGAAAAATAATAAGAAAAATATAATATAATAATGACTTAACAGTTAGTTTATCAGGCAGACCCAGCGTAGCTGAGACTGCATGATGGGATTATGACATTATTGCACTGCAGGATGTTGTATTCTTTACGTCGCACACGACGTTCTTACAATACTTGAGTCTGCAGTGCTCATTTCGTGTAGGACACAGCTGGGCACCGAGGTGCGCGGCTGTGTCAGATAACCGTAGTCATCCTAGGGACGGCATTCAATTGATCTAACATATATAATAAGAAGAAAAGTATTTAAAAATTAAAGTAATCATTAATACACTTCCATGAATCGCACCACCAGTCTTTCTGCTGTATCACAAATGATCACACCTCTGCTGCGAGATTTCCCCATTGAGTCTGGGTCCCGTGACTGACGCTGGTTGGTCACGGTGGATGCACTATCATTGCTGAGATGCGGTCACTATTATTGGCACTGTCGGAAATGTCTGAAGCGATGGTGGCGGAAATATGCGCGTCCATTGTGTCTCTCACAGTTAGTCCGTGAGGCAGCGGTGGTGCTAGTGGTTGCTGACGTAGTTGATGTTGTGGTGGTTGTGGTTGTCGTGGTCGCTGCAGTGGCTGTCGTGGCGATGGCAGTGAGCTGTATCATAGGCTGAGGCAATGATGCGGGAGCAGATACGGCAGGAGATGACATCTTCCGAGACTTAGCATATTTTAACAGACGATTTGCGGTAATGTTAGGCACGGGCTGGATGGCCTGCATGTGGGCGATACGTCTCTTTCCCGCGTATGGTCGTTCCAGCGTGGTCTCTTTCAGATGGCTGAGTCAGAAAGGCTAGGAGGCGGATGCTGGATAACACGAGTTGGAGTTATGCTAATCGACGCAGGCTGCGATGGTCCTGGTCTCTCGTCTATGGTCAGGTCTGGCGGAGATGGTGACCATGGGTAACTTGGAATGTCCATTCCCGCAGGTGTCATGATCACTACCGAAATCGGCTGACTGGCTAAAACTGTCTCAGACACTATGGGTGCGGGTGTAGTGGCTGTAGTTGGATGGCTGGTTAATGATGCGGGTGCTACCGGACTGGATTCTGCGGGAGACTTTTGCTTCTTACTCCGCTTCAGGTGTAGATGAAGTGACTGGCAGCGGCGTAGCACTCCCCGAGGTAGTTGTGGGTAGGATTTCATGTCTTGCTGTCGGTACGTTGCTTACGGTAGCCACGGGAGGACGATGACTAACGGGATATCTATGAGTCATGTTTTTCATGTGGGCCATTTTCTTGGTCGGGAGAACTTTGACCGGAAACCAAGATTCGAAACGTGTGGCTAAAACGGCATGATCCTCCTTCTCTTCCCCGGGAACTAATGTCACTTCTAACACACGGTGATGATGACGGAGCGTGTGGGTCACCCTGTAGCGAGTAACAGTGTAGAGATCCTGACACGTCACACAGAAGGCTGAACCGTTTTGGAACTGGTACCGATTCTTCTTCAGACGAATCCGATAACGCTAAATCTTCAAGGAGTGACATCTCGTTCCCGCATGGTAGGTGGCTGCGGGAACCTTATTCAAAACCTAATGCCCTATCTCGTCATTGTGTTTAACTTTCCAGGTCAAGTATAATAAATGAACTAATAATAAAACAGCAGAATTTGGTTTTCGACACGAAAGAAGCCTAATGCTATCTGATCTTCCCTGGTGTCGAGTTTTGATGGGAAGACAAAGTTTCAGAGCGCGCTTCCTCCTTTTATACTATTTGGTAACATCATAGGCGGGGGATGACCACCCCTGGAAGTTTTAACAGGTGATTCGGTCGGCCCTATGTGGAAAGTTTCCTCTTTCCTATTCTAGACGTCCAGGGATTAATTCTTCCCATATAAAGGGAGTACTTTTAATCATAGGAGGAATGGCTCGTTAACTTTGTCCTAGTTTCGCGCTTTTAACTGCCTCCGATCAACATAGAAACGTGGTACTACTTTTTCTTTGTGGAGCCTCACCTTTTAATTAGCGTGAGGCGGTTTTTCAGATTGGATGCTTATAAACTTGCCTGTTTTAATTTTAGCCTGGAGCGCTCGATGGGGTGTGTGGGAGCCTGGTGACGTCAGCAGCAATTACCCCGACTCACCCTCGCCACTCCTCCATCATGCTGTGGTAGTCGTGTCTTTGGGTGGCTCTTGTGTTTAAAGCTTTTGATCCAATTTACTGGAAATAGTAGTAAATATCACATGGCTCTAAAAAACACGTGGTTGATAGGAAACATATGTACTGTTAATGGCAATGGCCAAAATACTGTTGCTGAGGTGTAGTCTGTTGTAGATGCGAAAGATAGAAATATATATATGTTACATCAAGAATCTTTATAATATAATGCCCTTTATTTGCGCGAGTTCTTAAATATGCATCTTGGTATATGTCTGTAATAGGTAGTTCTCAGCCCGTGTTGATTATGGACTGGAACGCAGGGAAGAGAATTTTCGAAATTCTCTTTGTTCTTTTTCTTCTTTTCTTTCGCTGATCATACCGCCAGTCCTGTAAGTGACTATCGACATGATCATAAGCGTTAAGTGCGTGGATCCATGGTTTATTAGAGTGCGCCGTGCGGCCTGGAACCTCCGTCTTCAGCACTCGAGGTTTCTGTCAGGGTTACCTCACTCTTACCTCCTTTAGTCGCTTCTTACGACACGCGGAGGATACGGAAGGTGTATTCTAAGCCCCACCTACATGGCAGTTCTTAAACATGCATCTTGGTATATGTCTGTAATAGGTAGTTCTCAGCCCGTGTTGATTATAGACTGGAACGCAAGGAAGAGAACTTTTGAAATTCTCTTTGTAATTATACTGTTAGATTTTTTATGCCACTTTACCAGCCCGTGCGCTAATGATTTGTAGCACGGTAGAGCAGTTGTGTTCTTAATCCAAAATTTAACAGTAAAGTTGTAAGTAATTTGATGTATGGTTTAAACAGATCTATTCAGGCGGTAGATCAACGTTACTGATCCCGACAAGATAGCTGTGTTTTCCGAGCGGGAGGGCGTGCCAAGCATTCTCCACAATGGGTAGAACTAGCTCCGTCCCGGCCTAGACCAGACACATTAATACCATTTAATAATGTTTAAATTACAGTACAACTCGGAAGTGTGTGCCACAGTTATTACAATTTACAATCCCGTCGTTTGGAGATTGTGAATATAGTCAACCTGAGTGCCTATGTTTCTGACCTGTTGGTTATTTGAATCTGATACCTGTGGCTGGTTATCTGTGGAGGATACTTGCGCTGTGGTGACGGTGACATTTTTATGGCCGCCAGGTGCGGGAAGGGGGAAGGAGAGGCGGCCTGAATGTCAACTTTATCGAACCCTGAGGGTATTTCACTCTGTAATGGCCGAGCCCATGGGTGGGACAGAGTTACTTTAGAGCACAGATGACCTGTTGGATGCTGTCGTAACTTTAACCAATCCATTATCGAATTCAACCTTCCGGTAGCAAAATTGTACTCGTGACTGACGACAATACGGGCATCTTGCTCTCTTAATAGTATCGACTGTCATTACGTGTAGATGACGTATGTAAATTTGGCTGTTTTTGTACGACGTCGGGAAAAAGGGAAAGGGAGGATCGTTGGACAAACATTCCTCCTGTAACGCGTACTGTAGATGGCTGTTCTGCTTCCTTATGAACGGGAGAACGTCGTACTGGTTGTCATACGGGGCGATTATTGCCCATGTCGATGGAGTGTCATACGAGATGATTCTCTCCAAGTTCCATGTCTCCGGAGGAAAAACTATCGCGATATTTATGTAGTAATTTCCGAACTTTACGTTTCTGTGATTGCTGTAATCCAACTGTGGCACGTAGATACAAATCATGTAAATGTTCGGGTAAATCATCTGTCATATACGGTGGTGTGTCAGTGGGTGTAGGTGATTCCAATGAGATTATGTCCACTAAATGGCCGCAGCGTACTCCTGGTTCCAGAGTGATGGGATCTGCGGTACCATTGAACACTCTAAAAGGTATGTTTTCCTTATTAGTAGTGTCTAGCCTTGCACGATATTGTCCTAGGCGGTATCGCGATATATCGCGGTGAAAAAATCGCGATATTTCGACATATCGTACACCCTATTTTAAGGTATATGAATTCACGGGGTGAATTGGTCTTGGGTTGAGTTGGACTGCATGGTGTGGGTTATGTAGCCGTATCGGGTTTGCTCTGAGTTTTCATATCAGATTTAGCCGGATGACTTCTAATTGGTAACTTTAAAAAAACCTTGAAATCCAGTCGCCAAGATACTTAAACTAAGACCGATCGTTAATAACACGAAAATAGGACACAATTAATATTTTCTTGCCGCCTTACCCATTGGCTTAATGTACATACCATAACCATCATTGCGGGAGTGAAATTATTATATTGGACAACCTAAATAGTGTGTACTCTGTTAAAATCGTCGTTTATTACATAAAAATGAATCCTAAAATTTGGCATTTCATCTCGTCTTTGTAAGAATATACAAATCACGTGATATTAGGAATGTACTTTAGATGTTTAGATCTGCTCCGAATTTACCGAGTACCCAGTTAATAATAATACGTAGCCTTCAGAAACATCTCGGATAGTTCACCTTGCTTGCTAAAGCATGTATATCATCTCATTTAGCTATCACATTTGTGAACGCACCACCCTCGCCTTCAAAACTAGGAGAGCGAGCAATATCACGTGTTTACTGATAATAGTTAGCCTTCAGAAACATCTAGGATAGTTCGCCATGCTTGCTAAAGCGTGTATACCATCTCATTTAGCTATCAGATTTGTGAACGCACCACCGCTCGCCTCCAAACACAGGAGGGCAAGCAATATCATGTGATTTATTTATTCCCGCGACGTCATTTAACGTCAAATTTTGGATTAATTTTGATTTTATAAACCATGCTTATTACAAAACAGGCAATGTTTATAGCTTCCCACGTAATAATTTCACTCCCGCGATCATGGTTTTGAGGTATACAGTAAGGCAGCAAGAAATTATACCGGTAAATTGCGTTGGATTTTCGTATTAATGTCGTCTTTTAAAGTAATTTTAGAGAATGAACTTCAACTTTTGTTACCTATTCCTAGTATAATCCCACCCCTTTCTCAGAGATGCTGGTTTGGAAATAAATTGAACAGCTTGCCGTAATAGACACCTATGCTACAAATAGACAGAATATGACATGACAGTAAAATTTTGGCGATATTTCGATTTTTTCAAAATCACATCGTAAAAAATCGTGGCTGGAAAAAAAAATTGCGATTTTCGATAATATCGGATAATCGTGCAAGCCTAGTAGTATCTACTATGATGCGGGGACTTGCGCATTGAGAGGCGATCATATAATCAGGATCGGGTTCCAGCATGGTGATGTGTGTGTTGCTTCCTAACTGTGGTGCGGTCGCCCACAAGATTTGTTCCTGTCCTGGTTCAACTGTGGCTGTACTGGATAATATTACAGCACATGTATCATACAATGACGATGCTGGTCCAAGAGGTATTCGTCGGCGGTGTATGTCGAGTTCCTGTTGTTTGCAATGTATGATGGTTTCGCTGGCACTGAGGAAATCAGAGCCAAGTAGGGCATCGTTATGAATAGAGACGATGGCAACTCGCTGTATGAATTGCATCTCCTCTGTTTGGATAACTAAATTGACTACACCGACTACGGGCACATCAGCTCCCATAGCCATCTGTAAGTAAATGTTTGTAGGCTTTAGGGGAGGCTTCTTATGAGGTGGGATGCTCTCATATAAGCGCTTGTTAAATACAGTGACCGAAGCACCAGTGTCGACGGTGGCACGGGTGGAAACGCCATTAAACAGACAGGCACATTTGTATATTTCTTTGCGGTGTACCTGTGGAAGAGTTTCCAATGATGCTGTCTCCGACAATGGTGTCAGAGCGGAATCACTCTGTATGTATTCTGACTGTTTCCTAATTGCTTCTCTTAATGTGTTGGATGGCTGAGTGAGGAAAGGGCCAGTTCGTCGTCGCCACTGCTGTGGGGGCTGCGGTGAAGCCGGAGCTGGGGGTAGCAATGATGATGGAGATGATGCTGTTTCCGGGTATGCTGTATTGGTGTAGACAGCGGTGCACACGGTATGACGGATAAGCTCTACATGTGCAAGCCATTTCTTACAATGCTTCATGGGATGCTTTGGTGAAGCACAGAAGAAACAGTGATTCCGCCAGGGACGTGTTTTCCCCCCATCTTCGTCGGCGCTTGCGAATGCATGAGGCACAGTGACCCGTTTCCCCTGAGTCGCTGCTGTCTGTGGATGCGGGAGATGATGCTGAATGGGACGGTGTTTTGCATACCATCAAAGTACACCGAGAATTCAGTGTCTTGGTGACGAGACGTGGTGCTTGCAAAAATGTTGTTTCAGCGGAGGTGCTACAACCTACCACTGCCGTTTTACATGGGAAAGAAGGCTTGTTATGTGCGGAGAACTAGGGGGATGGGAATGCTGCGAATAGGGGAGGCAACGTAGGCACTGACATATGTGAAGCCGTGCATTTGGGTGTAGGTGTAAAGCAGTGGATGATGGTTGGCCACTGAACGTTGTTGCATGAAGGCCGCAGTTGAGCCGGGAAGCGGATGTGGGCACCGAGGTGGCACGTAATAGTTCGGTGCCCTTAGGAGTTTGATTGCTTCTCTGGTTGTGGTGTGCTGCGGTCAGGTGCAGGCGTTGTAGAAGGAGGTCGGTTAGGACATCGTTCCCTCCAATGACCTGGATGACCGCATCCCAAACAGGTGTTTGGTGGCGGTGCGGTGCCGATGGTGTTTGTTGTCCTAAAATGAGTGGTGGTGAGATTGGTGCTGAGTGTCATGACGAAATTTGTTAGTGTGGAGATCTGTTTATTGATCTCATCTATCTGTTCTTTCATGTTGCCATTGTTATTGTTGCGCTGGTTCCCATGCCTGGGGGCCCCGTTATGGCTTCCTCTATGGGCACCCGCCTTCCTCCAGGCGCTTGATTCTGATTGGAATTCTGTATAGCTGGTGGTGGGGATGTCTGTGTGGATGGTGTTGATGAACTGGGGGAGCATTAGTGGGCGTGGCGATAGCTGCACCCGTATCTCGTTGATAGGATGGAGTTGGCGTCAGCTGCTCTTCTCCCATTCCAGAAAGTTTTCAATACGGACCGCGGTTGCCGTTATTTGGGCCAAACTACCATAGTCGCCTAGAAATAATTTTTCTTTCAGGGTGGGTTCACCGCTCAATGCATTGATGAGTGTCGAGATGCAGATGGATTATGCCTTCCATGTTGGTGCTCGGATATGCGCGGGTGAGTAGCCTTCTGATTCAGCTAGCTAACTCGGGAAGAGTTTCTCCCGTGCGTCGTCAAAGACTCTTGAGTTGAAGACGACTAGTTTCTCCGAGAGCTGTGTTGCCAAATCGCTCTGCCAATGCTCGTTCCAATTGAGTGTAGGTGGCTGTGTAGTCAGTTCCAAGATCTGCAAGAACTTGAAGGGCTTTTCCGGAAAGCTTTGCGGCGAGATTTCGAACTGAATTTTGTAATTGGTCCGGTCATTCTCCCCGCTAAATTCGGGAGGGAGAATGACTCGGCCAAGACCACGGGAAGAATGAAGTTGTTGAAATCCTGGTGGTGTGGGTATCTGAGAGTCTGACGAGTATTGTGAAGCAGGTCGTTGTGCAGGTGAGGGTGGTGTTGGTGTTGGTGTTTCCCATCGATGCCGATGCCGAGGAGCGAGGACACGCGTACTCCAATTTACTGAGTCCAGCCTGGTTGTAGAGCCATAGACTGGCATGGGTCTATGGATGGGAGGCAGAATGTTGTGAAGATGTTGCGGTTGAAGTGGCGGACGTTCTCCCCGAGGTGAGGACTGATATTCCTCATATGGTGGTGGTGCAGTCAGCTGACGGTCGTGATGTGTAGCATGACTGAGGTACCAGCGAAATGGTGGTGCCGATTCCTCCCGATAATGCCTTGGTGTCCCACTTGAGTATAGCATTGCACTAGAAGGGGGCAGTGCAGGAGGTTGTCTGTACTGTGGATTGTCACCCTGCTATATGGTCTCCATAGATGACACGGGTGAATGATAGTAGTCTGAAGGATTATTAGATGCCCGTAATCGGGTCTTTGTCGGGGTCGTCCACGATTCGGCCCTGATGGTGGTGGCCTGTCGTGGACGTCTAACATAGTTCTGAACTCTGTTCCCGCCTGTGAGGCGTCTCGAAAGGTGCCGTCACTGACAGGCGAAAACAGGTTATATTGCAGGGTTGTTGATTCCGCTGAATTTCTGGCATAGTCGGTGAGCATGTGAGCTGAAAATCCATCGTATGACGCTACCTCCTGATCGAGGGCGTCGTCGCTAAATGGAGAAGGTATTGAGCTGAGCTCACTATATGGTGAGGGCGTGAGTTCGCGGCATGTAATTAATGATGTTCTTTGCGCCCCACATTGGGCGCCACTTGTAGCTCACGGGGTAGTGTCGGGCCATTCCGGTGTATCATGTCGACTCGCCACACCGCAAGTGCATGACGAATGATGACGTTGGTTAGCATTCAGTCTCGGGGTGACAGATCCGGTAGAACTCAATCGTTCCGGTGGGGCCGTGCGACCATTGTCACGAACATTAAATACAACTGTCTCATCCCAAGAATTTGTGTCACCAGTATGCCTGTCCATAGCAATTTGGTAATCTATGGACTTACAAGATTTGATTTGGTGACCTAAAAATATAAGTCTATACAATGTGTTTACCTAAACAGACTGTCGAGTATGCGAGATAAAAATGAGGAGCATACGAAAATACAAGACATAGAGCCAGCCAGATGAACTTTTAAACATGGGGCTCCCGGAGGTACCACACAGACTCGTATGTCTGCAGAGGTATCCCCGCAAGGGAGGCTCCCATACACGAGATTTAACTAATTAACTTAATATAAGTTATTATACCTCTAAGCTGAAAGGAAAGAAGATTATCTCGAATGAAAAATCATTTGCCTCACGCGGGCACTACTCCTGGTGCTATTTTGGGTGAGGAGTATTATCCTCACGTGGACCGTCGTCGCTGAATCCTTGCGAGAGGCAAGTGCCTCGCATGGGCCTCAATCTTGGGAAGGTGTCACCACTGCTTAAAGAGGGAGAAGAGTAGTAGGCAAAAATGGGCCCACTAATATTTCAACCAAAATGCTTGAAAAAGAAAAGACCATACCTTGTGAGATTATGACTATAGGGTTGCGTGCTATTTTACATGAAGATGGGACGAACGATTGCCGAAGGATTCCCACATTACCGTCTTATGTAATTCTTAGTATGCTGAATTAGTAGCCACCGCTTTATTTACGCAGGCCTTCTGCTTTGCTTCACCAGCTTTAAGTTTTTAGAAACAAGAACTATTTTAGGCCGCAAATGGCTGTTATCTACCTAGCTATTAGACATGGGTGTCATTGAGAACAGATCCACCAAGACATCAATACCGAAGACAGCGCTCATACATGTTACTTAGTAAGATCTCCGAACTGGATAAGAATCCGAACATCTCGCTCCGTAGCCACATAAAACGTCACAGGACACTGGCTACTTTTCACAAAAGTATTTTAGGCAACTGATCTATCGTTATGGTGGGGGTAAGAGAGATGAATACCCACCGTAAATGTCCTTCCCAAGTTGCCCAGTTCTGCACTGCGGTGCGGGAGGATTGTTCAGCAAATAAAATAATATTTAAGATATGTGTTCGCAGTGCTTTCCTACATTGGCAAAAGTGCTAACTACTAAGTATCCGAAGATACGAGGGAAATGCATGTGACACCAAAACCCTGGCCATCACCGCTCGGAAACCCCACCGGTTTTGCAGGGTCGGATCAGCCCATGGTGAGGATAGGAACATCCAAACAATTAAGAAGCTACAAGGCTGAGTGGAACATGAAGAGAGCCAAAATCTTAGAGTTTTGTGTCTTGCTGGAGTGCGGGGCTAAATTATCGCACTACCGGAAGAGAAGAGTATACTACAGATTTCTTAACAAAGAAAGTGTCTCTAATCGTATTAAACCGATCCTATCGAGCTGAATAGAAAAGGTTTAGTCGGTAGCATGCCGGGCTAAACAAAGTTATAGCATGGACAGCGACCTCAGTGAAAAATTTTTGGTGGCGGGAGAAAGTGCTGCATATATAAATGTTGCTGTATAGTGTTTCCTACATGCACTGCAGTCCTATATTTTCTACAAATAAAACATATGAACTGATTGCTACTGGCCATATATATATAAACTAACCAGAACAATCAATACAGTATCAAATGATCAGAATTATATATCTTAGTACAGGTTAACGAACCTACTACGGTGCGGTTAGTGAAAACATCTTACAGAAAATGAGAATAACTATAAACATATATAGAAATTATAACTAGCGGTCCTAAGACCGTTACGGTACCTTTTTGTCATCGGGACAGTTTATACGGATACAATATAATTATCAGAAAAATAATTAACGGAATAATTAAAATGTTAAGTATAGTTACTTGAATACTCGGTAACCATTCTTAAGTCAGGCTATCGTGTTACTGAAATTGATACATCATTCTTTGGTTGACGTGAGTTGATGCATTCTCAGGAAGCTGGAATGTTCCTGCAGGTTGGTTCCCGCAAACAGGATTCCCCCAAGCAACTCATGCTGGGAGAACATCGCTCAGGACTGTAAGCACAATATAGAGAATGTCTAATGAGTAGTCAGTAAGAGATACAATAGCATTACTGCTGTGAAGAAAGTTCCCGTACACCGATGGTACGGATGGAAGTTGACAACAACCCAATCACAAGCGGGGGTTGTTAGATGCAGATGAAGATACAAAACAAAGCTTAACGGTGCTGGGTACATCAGCCAGCTCTGAAGATGCACCGGGCAAAGTTTACTTGCTGCGTTCGAAGGTTAGAAGAACCTGCACGACATCAGTGCGGGGGCGGTTGAAATGCCACTTTTTGGCGTGGCCGGCAGATCCTGCGAGTCATCCACCAAAGAACATCGCTGTCTCTACATCTGTAGAATCACATATTCAGGCCGTAAAGGCCTCCCCACAAGTTTGTGTTCCGAAGTAGATCTTGATATTCGTGAACAATAATTAGAAAGTTCCAAATTGCTTCCGCAAGAAGGGAGTTACAAAATTGTTTTAGTGTGGTGGGTTGGGTAACTACTAGCTACAGGAGAAAAACCGACAGAAACGAAGTAATATGCATATTGTCTGTCGCGCTGATAGTAGCTGGTACAGGTCCAACCTGTTCGACCCCTGGCCGCGGATGCTCTCGATCTCTGGATCGCATCTCCTTTTATACTACTCGTGACGTCACAGGCGCAAGGTCCAACCAATCATCGGCCAAGCAACGGTCAATCAGAGCGTAGTCGGATGTTCTAGAACATTCTAGAAGTTCTGCGTCCACGTGGTTATGAGGTCACGGCAATATTTTGAAGATAATCAAGAAGGGGTTTCTATGGATAACTCGGACATTTCTTAACCGATTTTGAAATAGTTTACAGATTTGGAAAGCCCATCGAATTCTGATGCCAGATTCGGCGGGAACAGGTAATTAAAAAGGATTACATTGTACCGTCTCGGTACGCTAAACTACATGCTCTACCAAAAATACCATCTAAGCGTCCGCTTGTGCACTTTGCGCTTTAATGAATTTAGTCGTTTTTATAACGCGTTCTCTCCCATAGGCTCATATATGCTTATGGTTCTACACAGGTGGGGGGGGGCATGTTCAGGGAACGAATCCAGGGTGGGCAGCGCATACCCAGCTTGACTGGTATGGCCGGTACCCGCCCGGTCGATCCGGACTACACCAGCAAGTCACTGCAGCAAAAGGGTCAGAATGTCCAACTGTAAATAGAAGCAATACTGAAAATAGAGTGGAGAGATCAGGTTTTAAAATGAGAAAGGGTGAAAATCCAGTGGCGCAGGATGGTGGTGCCAAAAATCCAATGACATAGTATGGTGAAAAATCAGTGATGCAGGACGGCGTAGCGAATGGGTTGTTATGCTCAACTATAAATAGAATAGAAACTGTAAATAGAGGAGATACGGCAAGAGACCAGTTTTTAGACTGAGTGCGGGAGAAAAGCCAATGGTGCAAGGTGAATCAAAATCAGTAGAGCAAGACGGTACAGCGAAATGGTCAGAATGTCCGACTGTAAATATAATAGAAACTGTAAATAGAGTAGGGAGATCAGATTTCAGACTGAAAGTGGGTGCAAACCCAACAGTGCAAGATGGCAGCAGAACAAATCCAGTGGCGCAAGATTGTGCGAAACCAGTGGTGCAAGATAGTACAGAGGATGGGCATGAATACCCAAATTTAAATAGAGATGAAAAGGTAAATAGAGTAAAAACACCAGTACTTAGATTGAGAGGGAGCTCACAACAAATAGTAAACAAAGAGCACGGAGAGAGGAAAAAATACTGATCTGACAGTCTGGTATACAAATACAGATGTTATAACTACGAAGGTGACAGAACTAAGATTCAGAGTAGAACACACACTAGCAGTACCGGCCATAATTGCAGTCACAGAGGTAAAACCCATAAGAACAAGATTTATGCTTACTGAACCTGACTTAAAAATAGATAGCTATAAAATGTTTTTAACAAGAATGAGAACAAACTTCGGTACGGGCATGGTTAATTACACTAAAGATGGCCTGGATGCAAGATGGACAACTGTTGCCGCAGGCTTTCAAGAATCAGCATGGGTTACTGACTGAGGGATAAGGAGGAACTACTATTGGGATGCGTGTACAAACGCCCACGTTGTTGTAATGAGGAGGAAGACAGACTGAGAAAATTAATAACAGTGGTGGCTTCGAGAAACTCTTCACATCTCCTAATAAATGGCGATTTTAATTACCCAGAGATAGATTGAGACATAAATGGAGGTCAACTGGCAACAACACAGATACAAATCAGTACCAGTTTATAGACGTACTGAGTGATAATTACCTGTATCAGCACGTTACAGAACCAACTAGAGGAAGAGGGACTGACGGGCCAGATTCTTTAGACCTGGTACTGACAAATGAAGAGGGAATGGCATAAAGTGACACAAGAGACCCTGGGAAGTATCGAGCATATACGAGAGAACGTAACAGAGTGAGAGCTCTAGCAAGAAAAATCCAGAGATACCAAGCGAGATACCATAGCAAAAAGCACTAAGTCTAACCGGAAACACCTGTGGAAGTATGTCAAATGTAAACTGAATACTTCAACCACAATTGCAGACCTGGTAATGACAGCTGAATCTGGAGAAGAGGTCTTAACAAAAACTTATGATGAAAAATGTAACGTTTTGGTGAAATTCTTTTCAAGTGTTTTGCTATTGAGGCGGAGACACAGGGACCAACAGCACTGGCTCAAGAATATGACCACCCCTTAGAGCAGATTAAAACAAACAAACACACAAACAAACAAACAAACAAACAAACATCGATGAAGAAGCTTCTGAATCTGAAAGTGGATAAGTCTCAAAGGCCAGACAGAGTTCACCCAAGAATACTAAAAGAATTGGCAGATGTGCTAAGTGGACACTTACAATTGATTTTTAATACATCACGAAGCAGCAGAAAGATCCCGACAGAGTGAAAAAAAGCCATGATAACAGCAATCTTCAAGAAGGGCAGCAGAATGCTGGCCAGCAACTACAGACCGGTCAGTCTTACTTGTATTCTGTGTAAGGTGCTGGAGACTATCATCAGAGACAGGATCATAGATATATGAAGAGAAATCATCTGTTCAGCGACAGATTTTATGGGTTCACCTCCGGAAGTGCAACATCTTTGCAACTATTAAAGGTCTTGCAGAAATGGTCAAAGTACCTGGAAGAGGGAGGCCACCTCGATGTGATCTACTTGGATTTTATGAAAGCGTTCGATACACAAGCGGCTTCTGGACAAACCTTTTAGCTACGGGATAACTGGCAATGTTCACAAATGCATACAGTCATTTCTGCTCAACCATAAACAGCGAAGACAGTAGTGAACAATAAATGCCCCACAGGGTGGTGTCCTTGGCCAAGTGCTGTACATAAATGACCTGCCAGAAAGATTGTGTACAGATTCATTCATGTATGTAGATGACGCCAAAGACTTCCGACAGATAAGGGGCGAGGCAGACCAAGTAAATCTACAAAAAGCTCTATATAAACTGCAAGATTGGTCAGATGACTGGCTGCTGAGATTTCACCCAGATAAATGTAAACTGATGACTATGGGCGGACTATCCGAAATAGAGAGGCACTACTGTATGAGGGGAAAGATGGCTGAAGAACCAGAGCATGAGCTGATGAAGGTTTGACAAAGAAAAAGATCCCGGTGTCACCATTGACTCCAAATTATCTTTTGAGGAGCACATAATGGAAAAAGTAAACAAGGCGACACAGTTGATGGGGAGTATCCATAGATCTTTTACATATATATATATATATTGATCATGAAACTTTCAAACGGATTTATAAAGTGCACCGTGTGGCATCCTTTCCGGAAAAAATACATTGAAATATTGAAAATCTGCAAAGAAGGGCGACGAAATTAGTTCCAGGGTTCAGATTATGAAGATTGTCTGAGGACCTTGAAGTTACCAACACTGGCCTATCAGAGATTGAGAGATGACATGATAGAGACATGCAAATTCTTGATGATAAATACGACCCTGAAGTAAGCCCAGATATCCCACTAAGAGACTCGGCAACAAGAGGGCACAGCCTAAAGGTCTTCAAGAACAGAGCGCAGACGAGACTGGCCAAAAATCCTGAATCTAGTTGATTGCAGATGGAAGCAAGTCTCCATCATATAATCACACAGATATCGTACCTGAACTCCTGCATCACTTCTACACAAAATATTTTGATGCATTTTGCTGCCTGGACTCAGAGGGCCAGCCAACCCTCTGGCAGCCCTAGACCATCGCATCCAATTCTTCATCAGATATACCCTGTTATTCTGATGCCCTTTCGCCCCACCTGCTGGGCAAGCACATCCACAGCCTAAATCGGATTTTTGCTTCCACTGCAGATAAGCTGGACACTGGGATGTAAATTGCCTGAATACTCCACATGAGCCAGAGGCTCCACACGCCGATCCCATAGAATACACAACCCCCGAACCACCCCTGAATACCAGCCGCATGATCTAAACCCATTCAAATCTCTAGCCGAGAGCTTTCTAGAGGCCCTGTCCTCTCAATGAGCTCAGCACCAGAAAATACTACTGACACATGGAAAGTAGTACAAAGATGCCCACACCACCCCTGCTCTAACTGACGGCAATTCAGACATGCACGCCGATATTGTGCGAATGATATTACCATGCAATCTCCAACCTCACCAATTTCTGAAGAAAAACAGGAAGTCCCACTGCCCCTTACGAAAACCTCTTCCAATAGTTGTGGTTTTACACTACATCAAAAACCGACTATGTGACCTTACTTCGACCACAGTTCTGCTGCCAAAGAACTGGAACTACAATAGTCAACTTCATATTGAATACACAGACTTTATCACAACAGCCATCATCTAACTTAGAGACTGTCCGTCTACCCCACTCTAGCTCCATTCGTTGCCATTGTACCACACAAGGTACCCATACCCTTGCAACCATTGATACCATTACCATCCTTAGCTCCCATCTTTGCGATACTTTGCCTAAAAACATACGTCGACCCCTAATGGAACTACGCACCCCCTTTGAGGCACTGCTGGAACACCCCTGGAAGTTGGTGGAATGCCAACTTCATGACCCAAATCAATGATCTCTAATTCACCAAATGGGTCATTGTAGCCAAGATCGTGAATGATGCCCTACTTGGAATCGATTTCCTCAAGAATTATGGTACTATAGTACATTGTGCTCACCAAGAATTAGAAATCAATGGCTGCCGAATAGCGCTGGGTGAACATTCTGCCTTGCACCATACTTGTGCACTCATCCTTGCTCGCACCATCATGCTAGAGCCTGGCCAAAAAGAAATTCTCTGGGCATGTGCTCTGACTCCCCATCTTTGTACACCCCATGTTATATTAAAACCTGATAAAAAATTCATGCAGACTGCCGAGTGCACCTCTCCATAATTAGTCTCCATAATTTTGAGCACATCCCTTACCACGTTTTCAATTCATCTGCCTGAGCCGTTTTCGAAACTAACACTATCTATGACAATTATCATCCGTCCTAATCTGCCTCTTCATCTACATAATCTCTATTCTCACGCTACAAAAAGATTGGGCACTGAATAAATTTGTCAAATCTATGCAATGTTATATGATCACGCAAATACCGTCCCTAGTGGCAATTTAGATCTAGGTGAGACCCATCTTGTACACCATAACATCGACACCATGGACTACTGCTCCATAAAAGAGCCCGCCCACCGCTTACCTAATCATAAAGAACAGAAAGCCCACCAACAGGTAACTGAAATGCTGCAGTTCGGCATAATCGAACCATCCACCTCGCCATTGTCTTAGCCCATAAGAAATATGGTAGCTTCCGCTTTTGTATTGTCTATAGATGCTTAAATGACCACAGTGTCAAGGACGCCTAGCCTCTTCCTCATATAGATCACGTCCTAGACTCCCGCACCGGTGCCTCCTGGTGCAGCACCTTAGATTTGGCCAGCATATACTGGCAAATAGTGATGGATGATCGTGACAAGGAAAAACCGCCTTAGTTTGGGAGGCTTTTTCAATTTAGGATAATGCGCTATGGACTTTGCAATGCTCATGGGGAATTTTAACGCCTAATGGGATGTGTAAAATTACTGTGGAAGACCTGCTTATGCTATCTAGATGACGTGATCGTCTTCAGAACAACCTTCACTAACGAGGTACACGATCTCCGTGAAGTACTGGACTGGAGGAAACTCAAGAAATGCAGTTTATTCCATGAGGAAGTAGAATTCCTCAACCAAATTGTATCTGCCCACGGCATCGCCACTCAGCATGCAAAGGTTGCTGCCGGCATCAAACCACTTTTATACCCATCAACAAAAAGGCATGTTTAAAACCTCGATTAAACTGTGCCATTACATTACATAATCAACCTAGTTTACTCCACAATCTTCCTCTGCAACACGCACCACTCCGTGCATGGCTATACACCATTTAGCCACACCACCAATGCATGCCTGGTGTCGAACCAGAGACAGTGGCATCAAAGCAACAACTAGAAACCATCACTACACACGAACCAGGATCATTCCTCCCTCGGGCACGACACCACTATACTACATTAATTACAAATAATGACAACCTATATACATAATTCAGATAATATTGTTAAGAGTCCTGCAGATTTAACCAGTAGTTAGTAGGATTTTGCTACCGAACGCGAAGTTAGATTACAAAGGGATTTAAATGCTGTAAGTAAACTATGATGGTCTCCCACCCTGATGTAACTTTGCCCCGCTGTAAGACTCGTGTCGTAACGAAGCGAATGCATACATTGCCAGACATATTATCACCTCAAGCACTTAATACCACCGTTGTACAGCTACATGCACCACAGCGCCTGTTCTAATGGTAAAGAGATAAGTCACGCGAACAACATACACTCACCAATACCCCATGAGATACTGATATGCAGTAATTGATCATCTCATTGAATCTTCGGACAGAGGCCCTATTGTATTATTGTATTAGTGTAACTGTATTTAAGAGCTGTACTGTACCATTAAGAACTTCCCATCTAGGAGTGGTGTGGCTAAATAATCCTATGGGAAATGATTGCTTGGAAGCCAACCAATCCCGGACGAAGCTGCTCATATTTTTTAACGGATGGTGTAGTAACCTTGGCCATCAACATACGATTATGCCTAAGTGGAATTATAACATCCACTGCATACCATGACTGTTACGATTTCAGTTATTCTAATTAAACCATACTACAAATCTTTAACGCACAGGCTGGTTACAAGTAGCACCAAAATCTAAACAGTCTTTCTATGTGAGAATTTCTAAAAATTATCTTACACCTATCCATATTAATTGATTCATATAAACTTTATTGGGGAATACATATTATACACTTGCATTAGAAACTTGTTGACACATGTATTTAGCCAGAGCACCTGGATAACACAAAAACCATGTGCTCGCGCTGTTTAACGATGCGAAGTACTGTTGTATCTATCCAGGTTAAGAATGCCCATAAGCATATCTTCAAAATAAAATACCTATTTTCTAATCAACCCCATGCTGACAAGCAACACGTGGGAACAACCAACTTTAAATTCCGATAAACTTTCTCACTGGGCTATAGACTTAGTGTTGCCAGATTTGCCTGCCTATCTCGTGCGCGAGATGGGGAAACTGGGATGAAAGGATGTAACACACCTAGCTGCGGTGTTTACGTTGTTGTTTTCCTCCCCACCCCTTAGGATGACCTGCCTTAAACTTAATTAAGCTTTTCTACAATGTCGGAGCCTAAAAACCGAATCACACATAAACTTTGGCCATACACAGGAATAAGTAGTCCCGGGTTAAAATGTTGATTAGAAACCGGTTGTCCAGGGCCGTGGATGATGAAGCAATAATTACTCTTAACCATAGGATGGTTGCAGTATGCAGGGAGAATCACAGATTAGTGCCGCTAAAATTAACTCCCTCCAACCTGTGACATCACGGAGAGTATATAAAGCAGGATTCTCGCTCAGAACTGCATCTTTCCACCAAATTTAGTGCCAGCAAAGATCACACCAGCAATAGGGCGCTTGCAAAACAAATTTAATAATCAGATATGTAAAATATAATCCGTGAAAAATGAAAGTTATAAGTAAAAATAAGTGGTGCCATACTGAAAAACATAAGAATCTAAGAAAAGAAGAATTGTCTCTGACCGAGCAGCAAATACGTGAACTTACTGCTGCGATGGTGATGTCCAATATCTCTGAGGACGATCCCCTCAACCAGCTATCGTCAGCCGGGTTTGTTTGTGCATGACCATTACCTTGTGGAGGACCATTATGTCGTGTAAGACCTTGCTGCGTTTAAGTACCGTGTGCTTGTCTTAAGCTTACCCCGTACCAAACCTGGAGCGTCTTACCACCACAGAGTTCAGATCTTACATAGCAAAGATGGAGCCAGTTACTAGCCTAAAGATGGTAAAAGATCCAATCATCGTTTCATAGTATTTAGCGGAAGTAAGATCTAAGCAGGGGCTTAACAAAATCATTCATTCTGAATTCTAATTGTAAAATGACAAAAGTCGATTGACTGTAGCAGCAAACTTACGTAAAATAATTATACAATATTGCTAACTCAATCTGTCTATCAAATACAGTTAATTACAATCATTCAAAATCCATCCTATGCAATAATATCTCATTGTACATACATTATGCATGTTTATAGGAAATAGCAGGGGTGGTAATCAAATATCCCGACATGATATAAATACATACATGTTCTACACCACTCTTCTCTGTCTATGACGACCTATACAATTTGACCCTACTTGATAATGATGGTGACGCATTGACGATGATGTAATGAATATTCATGATTAAGGATGTGACCCAAAACATGCTTGACATGCACCGTGTCAAAGATTACCTGCAAATATTTACCCGGTACCAAATGGTAGCTGGTGGGTTTGCAGGTAGCTGATCCACAAATACCATATTTACATATGCCCATCAAACGAAGTTAAATGACCAGTTCATTTAACTAGCTGTGCACCACCTACAGCACTACTCATCACACACCCCTAACAAATATTCATGACACGTCTACACCTATAGAATATAACAATATACAAAAATGACTAAGCATCAAAACAATTATAAACACTACTTAACCTACGAATCATGACACTAAACCAATGAGGTTGTAGCAATAAAATATAATAAATAAAACAGTTAACAACTATACACGAACAGCAATAATGGATTAATACTGTAACTAATCCTACAATGAAATACAATTGCATGTGTTGGCATATGCCAGGCGGCTTCGCATGGATTTCGTCACACTAGTAACATATGCTTAGGACAGAGAGCGGCTCACCCAAGGATTTCATCACTCTCTTACTTCATCGTGCACCCGTGTGTCTTGTGATCGAGTACACACCGGTAACGCATCGGCCCTGGGGGGGGGGGGGGTGTCAGGGCTCGCCGCTGGGTTTCAACACCCTCAGTGTGGACAAACCAATGTGTAAGTATACGTGTATGTGCTCTTTAAGTATATACATTTAAGAAAAATCATATCTAAATACAGGTTTGTACATATTCACAATACAAGAATGAAATGATACGACTGCGAAATGATGTTATTTAATGTCATATCACAACAAGATAGACAATTGATGCAAATTTAGCACAATGCAATATGATGTACCAAGTGGATATATTATATTGGTACCTGCTAGGTAACATGATAAAGCGGTTCATCAAAAGACATACCTGGGATCTGCAGTACTGAGCTTTTCAGAACTGATAGTGGAATGCCACACTCTGTGCGGCTGGCCACACTCATGTCACTCCATCATTACTTTGACTGGCTTCAGCAAAGTGTCTTCTTTTGATTAACTTAAACATTTGATGCAGCAAAGTATCAATTTCGGAAAGGCACCGCACTGATATGAAAAATATAGAACAAATATTAATATAATACATGGAGTTAAAGCAATAACAATAATAGAACAGTGTCCTAACTCGTTGATACTGGTCGCGTCAATATCTATATCAGATAAAGGTGCCAAGTTGAACATTTTGACCATACATAAATGGTCCCGCTTGACGGATTCAAGATGTTTAATAATCTGGGTCTGGTTTAAGACATCCAATATATCGATTAGGGTCATATTCAGGACTGGCAATATTTTGACATACTCATGCTCATAGTCCATAATTGGCCTATAATGCCAACCCGCTCCACTGTATGCACATTTCTGGGCATTTAAGATATATATCCCATTCAAAAGTTTATGCTCTGCAGTGCATTTACTCAAACAATGTGCTTTTACGGTTTCCCCAAATGTTTATAACACTATCCCGGTATACTGTCCCTTAAATAGCTTGCTACTAGTGTCTTTAGACTGGGATAGTTCAATCTTACATCTAGGATTGGTCATATTAGACAATATGCTCACCAGGCGAGGAAGATGAGAAGAATCGATCTGCAGATTACCCTCGCACACCCATTGGTAATCTCTGTGACACTTGTCCGGGGTGAAATACCAACTCGTATGCATGTCGAGTCCAATGTTAACAACGTTTAATTTAACATGCACGAAATGGCTGGACACTCTCAGAGGAATGGGCCATGAGTGTACAGCATACTCAACATAATTAGCATCGTTGCTCAACAGTAGAATGGCTATGAAGTGTATTGACATCAGATCTTTCATTACGGCCAGACAATAACATTATGGTAATACCACTGTAATGGAGTGATCTAGACATGCTAAACAAATCGTCTGTCAAACGTGCTAATTCTATCGAGGCAGTTCAGCATTGAAACTTCATGACCAATCGGTGGTACTCATGGGTGGTACTGTCTATTGCATAAATCGCCTGGCGAATTCTTGTCAGGGTGAATACATTCAGTTTCCAGGTTAGGAAATCAATTTCTAGTTCATTAACCTGTGTAGTCTTATTTTGTAACACGTCCATCAAGTCGTTAATTCGAGTCCTGTCGACGTTAACTTCCACATAAAGATGTTTAATATGCGTTGTCAGTTCATTAGTATAATGAATAATCTTATTTGTCTGGGTCATTGAGTCTGTGACAATTTCTTGTAGCATCTCAATGTCTCTGCTAGTAGCCAATCCAAATAAAGATGTGGCTATGTCACCCAAAATATTTAGAAATCCACGACACTGCCTAGATGTAGCATCACAGATAGTTGCTTGTTCACAGACGAGCTTGTGAGCATGAATTAAATGGCTGGATAAACTAATTATATCATGTCCGATCAATAACTTCATATCACTAGCAGTTTTTATGACTCCGTGTATAAACTTCACTTCGTCGCCAAAATGATTGGGTAACCACAGAGTGGAAATGGACATCAGAATGACTCGAATAACTCAAATTGGAATATGTTGAGTAAGTAACACCCCTTTTTGGATATCAAGAGATATTGTTTCACTGATACCAAAGTAAACACTAAACGTTATAAATATTATTAACCTTACACATATTGCAGAATGACACATTGTGGTGAATATTACTAGATGCCACATTATGTATGACTAAGTATTACCAGATGAACTATCGAGCGTTGAGTGAGATATGATGGTTCATAATTGTGCTTGTCTGCTAATGACTCATACTCACTAGTCATATCTATATCAGGAACTGATGTAACTGTTGGTTCTACTAACATTGGTTCTACGGCCACCTGACCTGTTTCTTCCACTCGATTAGGATGTCTGGAAATACCTGATGGGATGGCTGTTCCCTTAGGACCTAGAATAGGATGTTGGGGTTCTTTGCAGAACTGAAACACCTTCTCCAATACCAGGTGACTAGCCATGGTACCCTTGCCAGGTTTCCGACTTTGTCGCTCACGAATGTTATCCCAACATAATTCAGGATCAATAATTTGAAACTTAGACACATGCAGGACATGACTCTTACCAGACCTTTGATGTCATATATGGGCTACGGGGCCATTGATCTGATAGATCTCATATTCCAAATCATTGTGAGTAGTTAGCTTCATTGGCTCATTTTCCGCTACAACAATAGAATCTCCTACCCTAAACTCAGCAGTGTTGGCTCCCTTATTGATAGCCTGTCGATGATGCTCTCGGGAATGCTCAGTATTTGCGTGAGACCTCACCAATGCATTATAAACCATCTGCCATATGCGAGATAAAGCCATGCATAAACTGTCATTGCGTGATGGGTGTTATGATAAGCTAAAGGGGCAGAACCTAATTCATCCTCCCAGGCTATGGCTTGGTTATTTACACCTTTCTAAATTAGTTCCTCAAGGGTACAGTTAAACCTATCAGTTCTACCATTGTTCTGTTGGTGGTAGGGACTTGTTCTTCTATGATCAATCCTGCAGTCTTTGTACAGACACTTCAGTTCATGCTCATTGAACTCACCTCCCCGATCGGTTATCAAGATCTCGGGTACGCTGTGTCTCGTACAGAAAAGAATTTCATAAAGAAATTAACTTTAACTTTCTCTGCCTTTTTCAAAGGAATAGGGTATGCCTCTGCCCAGGCGGAGAAGTGATCAACTATAGTTAAAATGTATGGACTCGCTTTAGTTGACTCCACAAATTTTCCTACTAAATCTATGCCAATAATTTGTCCAGGATACTTTGCCATCAGCATCTCCGTATACTCTTGGTAAGTGTTAACAGGTCGATTAAGCTGGCATGTGGAACATCGGTCTAACATCTCAATAACACCCTTTCTCAAAGATTTCCAAAGAAAAGCATCACGGATAAGACACAAGGTTTTCTGAAGTCCTTGATGACCTGGACGCTGATGGGTTTCCTCCATTACCCACTTGTGGTATCGAGATGGCAACACCAATCGAGGGTACTCAGCATCCAATGCTGATGGGGCACAGGTACAATACAATGCTCCATTGTGCACCGCATGCTCATCAGAAACATCAATGACCATATCCAAGAACTCTGCTGACTGTTCATCGCACAATTCCTGGTATGGAATGCCATAAACCTCCATCGGTATATAGGGAAGGATTCCATCCTCCACCTCTGGTATTACATAATCACCAGTGTCGAATGTTGCGGTTTCATGGACAATATGGGCACCCATAATATATTAAATATTACACCCATACTCAGCTATAAGTACCACCCAACATTGGATCTTCGTATTATGGACTTCCCCCACAAACAAGCTTTTCAATGGTTTATGATCCGTGAATATGGTAAAATCAGCTCCAAACAGATAGGGATGCAATTTCTTCAGGGCATAGTCTTCAGCATAAGCTTCCTTCTCAATGACAAGCCAATTAAGTTGGGATTCTTTGAGAGTACTGCTCACATTCTGGCTGACTCACTACATGCCATGGTCATCCTTTTGCACTAAAATTGCACCTATCACAAAAGAAGAAGTGTCGGTATACAAACGATAGAGATTTGACAGATCAGGCTAGGCTAATAAAGTCTCACTGCACCGCAAGTTCTTCGACTTGTCAAATGCCACCTGCTGTTCCTTACCCTACTCAAATCGTCTGTACTTTTCCATCAAGTCTATTAGCTATCTGCACGTACCCTCATACATACAACCTGTAATAGCCAGTTGTGCCTAATATTCTTCTGACTCATGCTACATCTTCTGGAGGAGTCATCTCGTGAATGACTAACCTTTTGTATCTTCGGGTGAGATACCAGCTACAGTGATGTGATAACCAAGCAGATCAGCTGACTTACTTGCGAAATCGCACTTCTTATGCTTCAACTGAAGCTTGTGCTCATGCAACCGTTTCATCACAAGAGTTAAATGATAAGCATGTTCTTTATGACTCATTGAATAAACAACACTGTCGTCCACAAACATGTACATGAATCTACCTATGTAACTATCATGCCCCATCACTGACACATCCAATATCTGTCACGGTCCGCGCCATGGGGAAAAGTCACAACCAAACTAGATATGGAATGTCTAGTTCCGGATTTTATTTGGATGAATTAGATGTTAATGAACAAAAAGAAAAAAACCGAAATGTGATGAAATGAGACCCCTGAAACATAGAAAGGGATTGTACTCGATATATACATGAAAGGATAGTACTATAGATATACATCTGTAGACATTATGCAATAATCACTAACATGTATTACATGATTAACTGACCATTTTTACCATGACAGTGAATGCAGTGTCAGAGTACTCAGAAACCAGAACATATTTACACTCAATCAAGCAATTATGGTGGTGCTATAGTATTTGAAACCATAACCTAGTGGTACTCAATAAATAAATATGGTGTCATAACACTACTCGGAAAGCAGGACATAGTTGTACTAAAAAAACAACTATGGTCATGACAGACATAGGAACACCACTGGTGAACAACCAAAACAATGACAACAAGGATAAGGGTCACAGGCAGACACAACGAGGACAGAGGACAGGGCACACAACAAGGACAGGTGGGGGACATGACACACACAACGAGGACAGGAGGACAGGACACACATCACACTTTACAGACCACCAACCAACTTCATACCAATCAAGTCATGGCACGACTAACCATGACTCGACGGATATCACAATTGGATTTATCCCTCACTTACCCGAGCCCCAAATGTCACAGCCAATCCACCAAAGACCAGCAGAGAAACCACAAAATGGCAGTCAACATCAAGTAAGAACAGCCTCCACCAATACTTCAACACCTATGCTGCACATTCACGGGCTATTGCCAACACAAAGACAGGCCAAGCAAACAGCATATCTGCCAATCACATCCCGATAGCAATGCACCAATTCCACATTCAGAACTGCAATCAAATTCCAACCAATAAGTAGTGATCCAGAAAACACGAGAACAACAAAATTGCAAAGATGACATTGCGACCCAAATCCACAAAATCAACATTATTACAGCACCACAAGACATCAAACTGTGGTATTCCTAGACACAAAAATCGTGATAGCAATAAATCAAGTCACAATATTGAAAAATAACCTGAGTGTAGGAGCTGAAAATGATGAAAGGCCCGCCAGGCCCTCGCCAGGCCCCCCCTCAGTCACAAATAATGATGATGATGATGATGATGATGATGAATGTTTGGTGACAAAATCCAATGACATTACAATTCAATAATTGGGAGCTAAAAACATCGCAAAATTAATAAAACACAACCTGGAAGTAACATACGAGCATTACACAAGCTACATACCTCCACTGGTCACAGAAACTTGCCCAATATGAAATATTGGGATGAATTCAAACAACAATGATGACTTTCAACTGACTAACCCTGTTTCATATACTCCATGCGAAACCTATCATATCGCAATAAGAAATAGTACCAGATTTTTTACAAACCATAACAAAGCTAAATAATATGATACACAATCAAAACAACATAAAATAAAACAAACAACTGACCCATAAATCACACAAAGTATGAAAGCTGTGAAAGTAATATAAAAAACACATCAATGCTCACCTTGCAAGAATACAGAGTAGAAAACCACTGAAATGAGAGTCAGACGAACTGATTATTGTTGACAAGTTACAACTACGATCAAAGGGACAGCACTCCTCACACAAGAGCCACCAACAATAAGGAATTAAGAATTGCCTCCCGTTATATATGAATCATGCATGATTCTCGTCCAAGACATAACCACGAAAGACGGCATTCATCACCCTCTGAAATACGGCGCCTGAATTCCTAAAACCAAAGGGCATTCTAGTCCACTCAAGCTGCCCAGCTAGACAGGCAAATGCTGTCTTCTCAATGTCTTTGGGGGGTCATTGGAATCTGCCAATACCCAGACTTCAAATCCATTGTAGAAAACAAAGTTTCTCCGAGCATACTATAAAAAATGTCAGATATTCATTAGCGGAAAATTTAATATGGGGTCCTGCATTAAGATGACGGTTGTCAATGCAGAAAAGGGTCGTCCCATCTTTCTTTGGGACTAAAGTTATAGGCCATGCCCAAGGTCATGACGAGGGTCTGATCACACCCATCTCTAGCATCTTCTTAACCTGTTCCTCTACAACGTGAGCTTTTGTTAACGGCATCCTGTACGCATGTTGTTTAATAGGATGAGAGTTGGTAGGGATCATACATTCTACTAATGGGTTCCTACTCAGTTCTTTCAGATGGGTGGTATCAAATATATCAATGTATTCACTGAGAACATGGTTGATAACTTTTCTACCTGTCATCTTGCTGATACTGGCTTCAGCATAGTATTCATTTTGGTGCCTATGGGTAATGTGTACTTTGTATGTCTTCCCAAACCATTCCATTTCAGCCCTTTTATAATTAATAACTGCCCCACCAGCGTGCAAAGCATCAGCCCCAATTAATCCCGCATGATTCATTTTTCAAACGATTATGACAAGTATGGGCCTAATACCATTAAACTTAAACCCCTTTTCATCTAGCATGTCAATGGGTGACCCATTTACAGCTAAAATGACGTGCACCTTCCTTAGTGGTTGAGTGCCTTTTTAGTTTTTCATTGTATTCCAAATGTCACCTCTAATAAGTGACATGCGTGCACCTGTATCGATTAAAATATCTATACTATGCTTACAGGTATCGATGTTCTCATTGCAACCCAAAGCGTTGTCTAATAGCAGTCGGACCAGGAACCGGTCAGTCATGGGCTCCCTCCGTCACTGTTTAGCAACCAATTTCTGTGTGAACTATTTCTTCTGGATATGGCTTTAGTATGGGACATCCTCCTGCTGCTCTCATAACTGTCATGGTGCACACTCTGTGTATTTCCACAGTTGCCACTAACCACTTCCCCATTCGCATCTATGTTGTTACCAGTCAGCACAACTCCGGCTCGATTGTGTGCCAGACATTTTGTTTGTTTTCGGGGTTCTGATGCATGGTGTCTCGTCATACCATGGTTCCGGGATGGTTGTTCCGGTTGAGATAGTTGCACTTGTCGAGGGGGTCACTCCTGTTTCGGCTGGCTGTGGTCGGGTGTCTTACTGGTTCTAAAATCATGAGCCATGTGGCTTACCTTGCCACAATCAAAGCAAGTAATTGATTTTCGTGGTTCAGGTTTATTGATACTATCTGGCATACTGATACACTGCCATTTAGTATGGCTGACTTGTCCACATGCATACTATTTTATCGCTTTAACTTGCTGGGTCAGTGGAGGTATACTGCTATTTGCTGTTATACTGGCCAATTTAGTTAGCATCTCATCCTGCAGACCTTTGACCATAGAGAAGATGTTTCTCATGGCCTTCTCATGTCAACATATCATTCTCTCCTCCAATTCTCATAACTGCCCTTTCCAATTTTGTACAGTAGTGTCTACTGGCATCTACTTCCATAGGTTTGACATTTCTATTTTCCTTTAGATTCATGGCATCCAAAAGGTTGCTCATATTACCTTGTTCCTCTGTGTACCAAGGTGTCATTTCCCTTAGTAATCACTCATCTTGCTAGGGATATGTCCAATAAAGCTTTCATGTATGCTCTTACCACTATTCTCCTACTGTCTGTATTATCATCTGGGTACACTTTTCTGGCCATCATCCTGAATCCTCTGTTAAAAGAGTTGATGTTCTCTCCTCTATTCTATCGCAGCTTCTCAATCTTGGTCTTGAGTCTTTCAGACTCATTTGCTGAGACGAAAAACTTCACTATGTGGGAGTGAATCTCGTCCCACATTACAGTTAGATGATCTCGTGTCACTAGGTATAATTCAATATCCTTGTGTAGCTGGCCTCTGGTAGTCCAACATACTATATAGGCTGGGTCGCCTGGCTGACCTGGCCTCATGGCATCTAGGGCGAACCTACATGCCTCAAGATACTCTTGCACTTTGGCTGGGAGATGGCCGTCACATGGTGTAATATGCCATGCGTGATCATGCAATGTTTCCCTTTTTACCCTGTGATCTCTCTCTATCGAGGATGTTGCAAAGCCATTAAGACTTTCCTTATGGTCGGCTGTCATCTAAAGAGCATTTCTGGTTGTTCCATTCTCATTTGCGGCAGTTGGGCCATACTTTCTTGAGTCCTGGATACTAGTAATTGGGGTACAGGTATTGTGTTTCTCATTCATAAGAAATAAAGCTGCACGTTTATCTGTGCAAGTGTCCCTGGTTGTCGGCTAGCTAATTTGCCTTTGGTACTGGGGACTTCTATGGTGAACTTCTCTGATCGGTTGGGCTTGTACCCTATGTGGGTCATAAAAGGCACATTTGCCAATGAGGTAACTGTGTCGAGGTGTGCTACTATTAAGTTGGTAAACTTTTGTAGGGCTTGTCGAGGCTCACAATTTCATCCATAGACTAGTACTTACTGTGCTTTCATGATGATGTGAAACTGGTCTCATCGCGGTCACCAAATGAAAATTTGGAATATTAATTTTCAATGAAGAACACTCACGGTTCTGGAATCGTAGCAGTTTGGGAAAGGTGGTCTTCCTTACACTTTTTCTGAAGATTAACTATTCAATAACCTGAGTAGCACTTTTCAACAAGTTTAATATAACCCTTAATAAACTGAATTTAAAATAATACAAAGCTGTATTGCAGGCTGACAAATTTACAAACTGTATATTGATAATTTCTACTTATAAATTATCACTAATAAATATGTTCTCCTATAGCCTAAACACAAAGCACAAACTAATGATGTTACTAATTTATTCAGATTACCTCACTTCAGCGTAACTGATTAAGAACTTAGCTAAATCATGGCATACACATCTATATATACTATAAAAGCAAATCTTACCTGACACTCCAATAATGACATCATTGAGGAATTTCCTAGAGATTTCCCACAATCTAACTACTTTGATTGGCTAACACTCTTCTTCCCACATGCTAAAGATGATCGGATTAAACCGGTTGGAACCAGCATGCAAGTGATGCCTCTTGAAAGATCATGAAAACTTTTCTGTTTAGACAGGACTCATCAAGTGCTCATTCCTTGCATACTTTGTGCTTCTCACTTTCTTGTTTTGCTATGAATTGAGCATTAACCACACACATAGTGATCTATCATAGTTACTTCACTATGGTTAAGAACCACCATGACATACTCTTAGGTGATCTATGAACTGTCACAAGTTTATGGTTTTACCATAATTACTCATACAGCACATGGCTCCATGCTGGTCTGAATGATAGAACTGCTTTCTATACGCTCTATTCAGGCTATCTAGTATTTCTCACACTCGCTTGTTTTGTAAGTACCGAGTGCTTATTTTAGGATCACCACATACCAAAACCAGCTGCGTCGTACCACCGCAGAGGCCATATCCTATGTAGCAAAGATGGAACCAGATTCTATCCTAAAGCGGGTGAAAGATCCAGTCATTGTTTCATAGTATTTAGCGGAATTAAGATCTAAGTGGGGCCTGAACAAAATCATTCATTCGGAAATCTAATTGTAAAATTACAAAACTAGGTTGACTGTAGCAACCAAATTATGTAAGATAATTATACAATATGGCTTATTCAATCTGTCTATCAAATACCGTCAATTACAATCATTCAAAAACGATCCTATAAAATAATATCTCATTATACATACAGCATGCATATTTATAGAAAATAGCAGTGGTGGTAATCAGATATCCCGACATGATATAAATACACATTACATAAATGCTCACTGCACTCTACCTGGTCTATAGCGATCTATACATTTTGGTCATACTTGATAATAATGGTGACGGTGTAATGAATATTCATGATTAAGGATGTGACCCAAAACATGCTTGGCCTGCACAGTGTTAAAGGTTACCTGCACATATTTACCCGGGTACAAAATGGTAGCCTGTGGGTTTGTGGGTAGCTAATCTGCAAATCCTATTTTTACAATATGTGCACACCATTCCGAAGAGCACCGTCCAGCCAGTGGTAGCAGAGCAACAACACCAAATAAGATGGACAGTTACGGCTACCATGTAAATCCGGAGTTTAATGTGTCCTTAAGTGCCATTTTTAGTCTGTTTTTACCACCATTGCAATCTACTTCTTCACTTAGTGTTCCATTTGTCATGCCACTGAACGATAGCATCTCGGCGACCGTTGCTAACCACCAAATCTTCGCACATGGACAATACACAAACTGTGCCACTCAAACATGGTACCGTCACTGTGACTGACTATTCTTGAAAAGAACAATCACGTTGGCACCTTCTATATTTCCTGAGGACTAGATAGATACCACGTTTACCCATAATTAACACACTTAAATGTGTACTACTGTATGTTTTAATACGGCTTAACTGTAAAAAGTTCAGGAGCCTGGACAACTTCGGCATGGGAAAAATAATTATTCCCACCACTGAAATGAGGTTCCCTCGCGAGCTGTGGTATACTGTAAATCAAAAGTATATATTTATATCTTTTTAACAAAATAAATACTCACAACACAAAAATACAAAACGCACCTGGGCCTAAAAAACCTGGGCCAAAAAAATTCAAAAGTATACCTCCACAACCACACCTCTTACGTTATGATTATGCACCTCACGCATCTTTCTATTTCTCGGCTGAACGCCAACTTGAGAAGTCTATAATTCTCACCTAGCATCTAACCTACGGGCAGATGATCTGCTAGTCAGTATTGATCGGCCCATGGTGCCAAGCTAGGATGAGGTGGTGTAGCGTAGATTGCTTAGTACCAGGTAATAACTTCCTGGGCTGAGATGCTTCAAAGTCATTGTTCATGGTCTCATGGACCGGTATACATGGCCCTCTAGCAGAAAATGATTAAGTCCATAAGAGATAGCTTGCTTATGATGTATAGACAGCATAGAGTAAAGCATCTTTTGTGTAGACAATCGCCCGTATTACCAAATTGATAATACGAGGCCAATCCTTTTCATCTAAAAAATGAATCTTAACCAGGATTCGTTGGGAAACATGAATCCATTTACTAAATTAAAATCAGACCAGGAATGGCTGAGATAACACTAAATTAAAATCTAGTAAAAAATTAATCTATAAATACACTTAGGCCTGTATTCCGCATGCTCCAGCATCCAGTCAGGGTGAAGGTCTTTCTGACGTCGCTAACACATGTTTTTCGCCTGATGTGGCGGTGCGGGATTGGTGAAGAAATGGCCTGTGGTGACTTCTGATTGCTCACCATAAAGTATAAAAGAACTTGTATCGGCTACAATTCCTCAGTAGGGACGGGGAGGTAGTCCGATTCGGTTGTCGTTACTATAAGGCTCTCCCAAACACTGTGTTGCACAGCCAATTTTGGCAATCTACACAGTTGTTGACCATAACCGAACGCCGTGATCAGATATCAGAAACGTAGAGCACACCAAACTAATTTTTCCATCCCCTTTGGTGACTAATAAAACTAAAAACTATAACGGTAATAAGCCACCTTGAACTAAGTAGAGGCACAATTAAACCAAAAGCTACATCATCTTTTTAAAGGCACTGATTTAGACCAACATCATCTCAAATTTACTGTGCACGACGTGCTCATTTGATATCTCGCCAGACCTGTCGGAGCCACGCCAAAAAGTGTTTTTTAATAGCATATGTCTGGTGCTACAAACTCTAAGTGCTTAGGCCATCTTAACTTAAGCCGTTTTTGCTGTTGGACATTGCTTTTGTCGCCTTACCTGAGCTTGTGCTGAACATCATCTTGTGCCATTGTTTTAATGAACTTTAACCACACGCCTTCATCGTATCAAGCGTGTTTTCTTCCTGCACCTCTTTCGTCATCCAACCATTCTGAAATTTCTACAGTGCAGGAATCTACTTCACCTATCTTGTGACAACTCACTTTCAATAACACTTATTTGTAATCATGTGATGGCACACCACCACTGAAGAGACGCCATCTTCTACAACATCTACCTCATAGACCTTTAAGTGCACTGATGACTAACACGCGCCCTTTTATTTAACTATTCCACCTATTTTTGTGCTGTTTACAAGTAGGCGCTTAGGTAAGTCTGACCTTTCTGTTTCACTGCATAAATTGTACTACAGTGAGTGGTATTCCTTAAACTGTTCTTTTCGCTCTACTTAATTTCATAAGAAAAACCTTGCATTCGACTTTTAATACTACAAACTTACAATAAGGAATCACACCATTCTCTAAACAGCAGCACTTTTTAATCAGGGACCATTTCTCGTGCTTGCATCAATAGACATGGGACATGGTACCAAACTCCTAGCTTAATATTAGCTCAGATATTAGGATATGAAACATTAGTAGTTAAGGACAACTGCTCAAATAAAAGAGGGCTGTTTATTGTAAAGTCTCTTTCCCGGCTTCGCGCCAAGTTACATAGCGAGCCGTGTTTTCATATTTGGCCAAAATCTTAATGGCCTACTAACCACTTTCCGAGTAGCTGTTTCTTTCACCGCCTCTCGGGCCTCCTGGCCAATAATTGTCTGGTAGCTCCCTCCACTGGTTTGGTTAAAGTCAACCCTTGAAATGGCAGAAGTTTCTCTACGGCTGGAATTGAAACGGTAACAACTCACACACTTCACCTGTACCTTCACTGGTACCTCTTAGGATAAGCTTTAAGCCAAAGTAGGATTTACTGCGCAATAATATAATTATAGTAGTAACGACCTAGCAGTTAACCATTGGGCACTTACATAACCCTAACACAGTTAAGCATTAGGTCCCAAGGACCGAGTCTCATATGGCTCTTTCTCGGTACTTTAGATAGTGGCAAAAGGTGCACTCACAGACTAACACCTCTGCTGACTGAAAGGGCCAAGTGGGTCCTCCATAGTCTGCTAGCTGCTTCTTCGACTCTGTCGTAACGAGATATGGTGCTTATTTAATGCTTTTGTGCTGTCCTGCCTTTGTCTTGTTATGTAGTTGTGCTGAGAGTCACTCATCGGCTCCACAACTCATTGCCCATGCCATAAGTACACACCGTTGGCTTGAGGGGTCTGCTCAATAGGTGAGATGGGTGCCTGAGTGATCTACGCAAGAAGACAAACTTTATCAAAGTTAAGTAGGAATAGGCCTTATGCGGTTTAAACCTTCTGTGTCTGGACTCAAAACCTAACACTTAGCTTAGTTCCTTGAGAAGGCCCACCAAAATAAAGCACCACCGGATAATCCAGTGACAATGTTAGGAGGTGACAGTACCAATTTCTGTTGAAATCTGTGCACCATCTCGACGTAAACCAGCGTACATCCCAATAAAACCCATATAACACATATATAATCCCGCACCTTTGCATTTTCTCTAAATGAGGGAAATGTACTAAACCGATTCTCTTCCTCTGCTTCGGCCTAGTGGACATTTTCCTGTAACGGAGGCCTGCATGGAGCACTTTCCTCTCACAAAACCAATTTGTTGGCCCGTGTGAGGCATTAGTTTATATTAAACTAGTTAGGACGCCCTAGGAGTTAGTACCTCTCATATATATATCTTTGGCGAGATACCACTCAGACGGTGCAGTATTGTCACATATAATAGGGTATGCCGTAAATTAGCAGCCGCTAGTCCCTAACACGCTTTAAGAAAAGCTAGCTTCGACTCGATGTGCCATGGTTATAAATTATTTAATTAAGTAAGATCACCAGGATGCAACACCACACCAGTTTTACCAATAGCTGGGACAAGGTGGGGGTGTTTTGTATATGCGCGGATGACCGCCCTGCCCCATTGGAACATGATCGTTCCATCAGACATAGAGGCCAGTCTCTGTACATCCCAGTCGCCTGCAGTCTCCATCGAGCCTAGCTAACCAGGAGGAGGTAGAAACAAGACAACGAGGCACTGGAGCTACAGTGCTCTGGCTCGCTGTCTCCTTTTAACAGAATAAAGAATAGGCCTACAATTTGTCATGTGCAGTAGGAATTCTGGCTGTGGATTTGGGCCAGATGTGTTTAGTAGCGCGTGCAGCTGATTTGAAATGAGTTGTTTATATATGATATCCAACTTTTCCCAGAATCCACTTGTTGTTTTACTGACATTTCGGGCTGCTTCTCTGATGGTTGGTTGGTTGGTTGGTTGGTTTTGTATTTCTATTGGAGACGACCAGAAATTCATTCATAGGCCACATGTCTCATAGATCTAAAAAAAATTGAAATAATTAAACATAAGCTATTGTGTTTTGGGTGTATGCGATGCCTGTTGTTACCAAGTGAGCTCGTGCAGGTGGGCGTAAGTGTTGGATACAGTGTAGGGAGGGTGGGATGAGGGGAAATTACTTTATTTCTCGGGAAGGTGGGAAGTGGGTGGTGGCAAGTCTGTAAAATTTAAATCTAGAAATTTGAAACAAAGTGAGAAGAAAATGAAAGCTAAGGCAATCATATAAAAGTGACTAAATTTAGACAATTCCACGTGTTTAAATAAACAAGAAACTGGAAAATTTACTTTTAGAGTGTTTATAAATGACATATCCTGGATTAAGACTTAAAATTATAACATGTTGCTATTTAAATAAAAAGTTGATTGCAAGTGTTGCTATATAGGAATTAAAGGGCATATCAGTCACGTTGTCAGTCACTCAGGACCCTTTATTACTTATATTAAAACATTGATCAGGTGAGAGAAGAGCAGAATATACATCGACGCTGGTGCTGGTATCCACAATGACAGCAGAACCCCACGACGATCTCGACAGCAAAAGCGAGGCTAAGTCAGGCACGATTCCGTGTCCAGTTTTCAGTATTCATAGCTACACACCACGTCTCCACATCTGCGTCATTGCATCATTAGGCAAGCCCTCACCAGGAAGCATAGCAGCGAGCACGCAAGCACAATGAGCAGGATCACTACAAGACCAACAGCATCTTTCCAGAGCGGATTGATTGTGACTCAACAATAAGCCTCTCACGAAACACGAAATTCAGAACAGCAAAATCCCGAAAATGAATATGAGACACCAAGCGATTAGAAAATTAGAGAATTCTGAGGATGCATTCATTTGGGCTGTATAGACAAAGTCGCTTTTACAGAGTCACGAGAGCTGTTGTTCAACGAATTATGGGAGTCAACCATTATGTCTCGTATGATACTCTGGTGCTCATTCATAAGTCATGAACATCTGCAGGAAAATAATTATATGAACATAGGGTGACCATCTCCAGATTTATCCGAAATATGCGGATTTCTTAACAGGCGTCCGGATTTCCGGACATTCTGTCAAATATCCGGATTTTTTTCATCCACGTAGCAAACATGTTTTACATCAATATTCTTATGTGTTGTGATGATAAAAGTCATGTTTAGACAGACATATTTAGTGCTTGAATTATATTTATGCTTTTGCGATTTCAAATATACGAGTTATAGCTTAAATTGATGATTTGTATTCATACCATTTGCATGTATACCATTTCTAATTGAAATATATAAGATAGATAGTGTCCAATTATCCAACTAAGTAATTATACGCGATTAGCGTCGATGCCCGCGCGTGGACATTCGTTTGAATAGGCAACACACCCTATTGCCTAACTCTACGCGTTGGTGTGAATTTACTATTCAAGTGTGATCTTATCAACAGCGAAAATCACTATGTGTGTCATATATCAGCGAATGGTACATGACTAAACCCACAATTCTAACTGATTGGCGCCATTGTCGTCGTGGGTAACCTGTTAGCCATTCCATCGAAAGAGTTCGCGTATCTCAATCTCAAGACAAACAAACACGAAGGATTAGTTAGTTAGTCAGCAACGGCTTCCTGTCATATTAACTTCAAAATATATTCTACAGAATATGCTACAGATCGTAAATAATTTAAATCTTCATGAATTTGTGCTTCAATGTGTTAATGACCAAGCTGTCCAAACGGACTCTACCGTGATCGTGAGGAATATGCAATTGTTGAATGCCTATGCACAAGCCGAGGGATGACTATTGTTTGAAAATCCTCCGCTGACATGACTGTCTCATCACACAAGTCAGTCACTCCAGTGGTAAATTTAATAAGAACCATTGCATTCCTTTTGTGTGGAAATGGACATTCAGTATTGAAATATTTTGATTTTTCTTAGACAATCTTGTACCTCAAATGGTGACTCACTGCTGTTTGCTGTTAATCTGTCCAGGAATCCTGATCAAATACGAATTTTACTGTTTTGTCACAATTAATTATGTTCATGAAATAATTAATCTGTTACCAGTTTTTGTTTTATATAGTGCAATTTCTGCTCTATTCATATCGACCCAATTAGTCTGAGTAGCCATACGATTTATACGCATAGAATTACGATTAGCCTACCCAGAGGTAAATATGGACCATCGGGTTGGCGTTGAGAGGCCATTTCCTGCATTCTAAGTAATGGCTATTTAATATGTCTGCCTTTGCAAATAGTAATAGACAACCTGCCTAAAGACCAATGTCTAAATTGCTAACAGATAAAAAAGTAGTAATAAAACGGGCTGATAGCATAAACGAAACTTACAGAATATAAAAGCCCAATCTGTAGGAGTTTATATAATACCCATATCCTATAAACGTGAATCACGAAAACTCGTAGCAACAAGTTTCAAGGTGTATAATAGCATGATGAACACTACATAATTTGGAAACATTCATAGCTTAGTAAGCATTGATTTCCTTTTGGGCATTCCTTTGCTGAAAAAGATGATTAAACTATTCTCTGAGGGAAAGATTGAACACATTTCTGATTCTAAATGGACATGTGCTGTCTAAGATGGCATACATTGAGAAGTGAATGTTCTTCTTCTCTATCAAAGCATGCGCCTTAACATAGGTTTGCATATGAGACATCAAACTGTGACAGCCTTGAGCTAGGTTTAACCAATCAAGGGAGCTAATCCATTCTAGAAGTCTAGTAATGGATTGAGGAGTTGCAAATTGTAATAGACAAGTTAGAGTTTAAATTGATGATCGGTAGGGCATGCTCACGTATGCAAACACTGGAAGAGATAATAAATCACACGCTCATGCGCTATGTCCGAAAAGGGCAATCCATACGCTCTTCGGCTCATCCAAATTTATTTTCCAGACAAAAAATCATGACAAGGTAGTCGTCCTGTGAATATATTGTGTGATGTCAGCGATATGGTTTGTCAATTATTTCGAAGAGATATGATAAAAAGCTAAAAGCGCTTCGTTTATCAAGCACACAGTTTTGTAAAATTATTAAAACGCATATTGTAAAACTTGTATATATATAACCAGAACTTGTTAAGAAATGCTGGGCGTGTTAACAAGCGACATTATCACATTAGTTTAAATTATTAAAAAAGACTGTTGTTGCTTAGGTCAATAATTAAAGCGTGTTAAGAAAAGCTAAATATAACGATAATAATACGATTTCCATGCCCCACACAGTGGCTAACTTAGCGGCTGGGTGAACAGAAAATTTCATACGTAAATCGTTGTTTTTGGGCAAGGCTCAGTAATCGCCAGTGCAAGCGTGAATACTATACTCTATATCGGGCAGCCGTAAGGGTGGGTGTCCAACCGTAACTGGGGTAGTGGGCCGGAGCTTTCCTATACTGGGATTACATCTAACGACACAGGAACTTTCAATTTTCTCAGCACAAGGCTGGTCATAAGTTGGTTCAACATTTGATTGTTCAGACATATCATAGCCTATGCTCTGTACCTAGTAGATCACTACTAGTTGGTTGGTTGGTGCCGCGTTCACTAACGACTATGCGCCTTGTGATGCGCTTGGAATCTTGGACCATCAAGGGCTAAGTGTATTGCAGTGGTATGCAAGGAAGCATAATTTTGGGTGGCCCTGTTGCGCATAGAATCGTCTACAGAGTCAGACTCTTCCCGTTCTCCATGATAAGGCTTTAATTTATCAAAGTCTGTCAGAGCATATGCGACATGAGTTAGATGCCTATCAATGCACCATGGCCCCTTCCACTTATAGTGCAGCTTGGGGGCAAGGCATTTCATGTGTCTGTGCTCTTGTACCCACCTCCTGTTACCATCATCTATCATGCCACGACCATTGTCGTCTGCGTACGACTTGCGCTTCATTGCTGATGGTCTGATATGCTTCGGTTAGTTGTGTAAGCAGAAGATCTACGTACATAGATTTCACTATGCCAATTGACAGAGATAGCTCACTACCGAACATGGCATAAGCGATAGTGTAGCCTCTACTTTAGTGCACAGAGATTAGATAGGCCTTCATGGCACAAGGAAGACAAATATCCCAGTCACGTTGATTGGCATCGACTTCTTGATAGAGCATTGCTTCCAAAATCCTATTAAAGCACTCTACTATACTGCCAATTCGTCACGGAGAAAATGGCATGGTGTAAGTCTCCCTGATGCCAAGAGGGGGTACCCACTTCTTGGAACAAAGTTATCCCGAAATTTCGTCTGTGATCGCTACAGATTTTAGTCGATGCGCCAAGTCGGCAAAAAAGACTTGTTTGGCTATTGCACTTGCTACCGTAGCTACTTCCTGATTAAGGACTGCTAGTAATTGAACTCACTTCGTAAAAATAGTCTTGTATGTCAATGATGTTCTTATTGCCATCATGCATAATAAGATGCAGCTCTAAAATGTCAATGGCCATGCATTCCATTAGCGTACTTATGATACATGTGCGCAGTGCAGCGGTCTGTGTCTTGGTGTCAGTGGAACGCTTCTGACAGGACTCGCACCTGGTGACTCAAGTGGCGTAGTTATGCATGGATGGGGATGGGGTGGGTTAGGGGTGGGGTGGCACAGGGAGTTGGACACATGTCCCCTATTCGGGATATGTGCCCATATGTGCCTCAAATTTAGAATTCAACATTTTTGTTTTTTAATTACTGTGGAATAAGTAGATATGCCATATACACAACTATTCGAACTGTATGACTGCGTATATTAATATGTGCCTCGGTGCATATTGGTGTAAAACTGTATGTCTGTAGGAATACAATATGAAACTATGTGACAGAGACATTGCAAAACAACCTTTGACACGGTCACACATGGTGTGTGAATGGTTTAGGGGACTATACGCAAGTGTTAAAAATAAACTATTCGTGAGTGAGATGGCGAAACGTGCTTTTATGAAATAAACAGCAGATATGTGTAACTTACTATAAGTAGGATCGAAATCCGTAGTTCGTAGTTCGAAATTCAATGTGAGCAGGCATTATATGTAATTATTAGATGCTGCCGATTAAGCCATAGGCGGCAGGTCTAATGCGTGCACATGTGTGTGTACATAAATAGGATGCATGCTTACATATAGACTAAATAACGAATTACGTTCTAGCAATAAGATGCAATCCGAATTACTGTCTGGACTGTGATTCAAACCGAATTATGTTCTAACATGTGACGGCATCCGAATTATGGTCTGGACTGTGATTCAAATTGAATTTTGTTCTTTCATGTGATGTCATCCGAATTACAGTCTGGACTGTGATTCAAACTGAATTATGTTCTAGCATGTGATGTCATCCGAATTACGGTCTGGACTGTGATTCAAACTGAATAACGGTCTGTCATATGCTAGAACATAATTCAGTTTGAATCACAGTCCTGACCGTAATTCGGATGATATCACTGGCGAGAACATTATTCAGTTTTGAATCACAGTCCAAACCGTAATTCGGATGATGGTCTAAATGGCTTAGCTTCCTCATATCTCTTTGAACTACTTGTGGAACATCAATCGACCAGGATATTCCGATCAGAAAGCAGAAACACCTTCTAGTACTACGTTCATGACTACTATGGTGCCAGATCTTTTGCATGTGTTGCACTGAAACTCTCGAACACGCTTCTAGGGGCGGATCCAGGAATTCCAGTTAGGCATAACTGAGGAGACCCTGAGATGGGCTGTTACTCTGCATAACGTGTGGGGTTGGGGGCCGAGGTCTCTCATAGAAATTTGAAAATTAGATGCTCTGTGACGCTTTCTTCTGCATTGTGATTGACACAAATTATTTTAGTTTTCATTCAATTATGTATTAAAATTATGGATGAATCCACAACATTTTGAAGGGGTGGACCCGGGAGTGTGATCTAGGTATGATCCCTCACAAAACTGGGACACCTGGATGCTCTTAGAAGCCATCTGCCACATTTCTGCACCTTCTGTGAACTGTTTCTTCATTAAGAATATTCTTACAGAATCAGTCTAGATTAAAGTGTCTATCAATTTCTGTCAAGGGAAATTAAATATTGTCAAACTTGGTCCGTGTTCAACCAAGCAACATTTTATTTTATCTATAATTGTTGGATCCATAAACTGTGGTGTGATTAAATCTGTGAAACGGTTTGAAGGGCTTTGAGATTCAACTTCCTATTCATGACCATTGCTATTACTATTATTTTCTTCAACACTTTCAGCATAGTCCGTGGATCTTTCCACACCGAGTGTCAGGCATATGCCTATAGGACATCCGGCACCTCTGTAGGAATCTTAGAGTTATCTAGGGAGTCAAGAAATAACACATAGCAGTGCTAGATGACACTATTGCTTGCCCTTGGAAATTTGAGGCTACGTGCACGTCCGCTGTTTGGACTGCCATTCAATCTTCAAGCTCTAGTTCGGCACTACAGCCTGCAAGGCACAAATAATTGGTGTTGATGTGGTCGTGAGTTGGCGCCCACTGTCAGTTAGTGCCTTGGGCGACCGACCCTCTCGCCACCCTCACTACGGCCCTGGGTGTATTTAAATGGGTTTTCATGTGGCACCTGGCCATAGCTTTCAGTTGTGGAAATTCTCCTCCGAAAATGATTGGAGGACAGATAGCTAGCTGCGGTTTATGTTGCAAGACACAGGAATTTTATGAATTCTGCATACTTAGTTTGCTTCCACGTTAAAATGTTAGTGTTGATTTTAAAGAGGGCTGGAGTGTTTTGTGGACTTTTGACAAATTTAGTTCGGGGTCAGGGTGGGGGTGGGGGGTTGATGTAGATGGACGCCGGATCCGCGACCCCCTTGAATCCGCCACTGTTGTCCACCACACATTCAAGATACACAATCAGTTTCGGGCTTTAAAACGGTCTGTACAACATATTTTCTAAAAACATTTTAAAGGAAAGGATCAGGGAACTAACATATGCTCTTGAATGACAGCTTTATATAATAATCAATCTATAGCCCAGTAAAAACCGAAATAAATCAGAATAAGTAGAAAAACCAGCTAAATACCATTTACGTCACTCTGGCGGGAACCAATTTGTGACGCAGCTGAACCTACACGCTCTGGTCTATGCCGAGCGAATAAATAATACCCACTCAGTGATATTCGCATTAAGCTAATTAGCCACTACTTCCTGCAGGTAAAATACTGTCTAGTTTTAAAACAATTTGACTGAAAGCCGCTGTTTCCAGAGATCCGGTCTATATTCAGTAACACAAATTTCAAAATATTCAGTGGGCATCATATTGCGGCCTTGAAAAACAGCAGTGTATTGTGAAATCATTTTGACCGAAATCATTTGGACCGAAACTTGTTTGACCGAAATTTGTTACGTCTACCAAAAAAGTGACTTTCAAATATAACGTTTTCAAAAGGATCAATAGTGAATTAACAGTAGCAAGTAATCGCTCTACATCGGCGTCAATAGAGAATACTAGTCATACCGCTTACAAAAGATTATTCAGGTGTGCTTTCTTTATATTCAGGTAGGCCTATGTGGTATACCTGCACACACGGTTGACGCATAGCGGAGTGCGAAGCACCAGCGACGTCACTAATTGGCTCCAAGTTAAGCACTCCTAGATTTAGTAAATGCTTTTTCTCGAATAATCCCGAGTTATTTCCACTTTTTACCGATGGTAGTTTATTTAATATTGTGTTAAAATACTGATAAACATCATTTGTTATTTCCAGTTTCCCTTCCATTAATTAATCTGCGATCTATTGCAGATTATTGTTTTTTCCTCAGGATCTTTATTAATCTGCGATGCAATCCCAGATTGTTATTTTTACTCAGGATCTTTCTTATTAATCTGCGATGCAATCGCAGATTGTTATTTTTACTCAGGATCTTTCTTATTATTAATCTGTGATGCAATCGCAGGTTGTTATTTTTACTCAGGATATTTCTTATTATTAATCTGCGATGCAATCGCAGATTGTTATTTTTACTCAGGATCTTTCTTATTATTATTATTATTATTATTATTATTATTATTATTAATCTGCGATGCAATCGCAGATTGTTATTTTTACTCAGGATCTTTCTTATTATTATTATTAATCTGCGATGCAATCGCAGATTGTTATTTTTACTCAGGATCTTTCTTATTATTAATCTGCGATGCAATCGCAGATTGTTATTTTTACTCAGGATCTTTCTTATTATTAATCTGCGATGCAATCGCAGATTGTTATTTTTACTCAGGATCTTTCTTATTATTATTAATCTGCGATGCAATCGCAGATTGTTATTTTTACTCAGGATCTTTCTTATTAATCTGCGATGCAATCGCAAATTGTTATTTTTACTCAGGATCTTTCTTATTAATCTGCGATGCAATCGCAGATTGTTATTTTTACTCAGGATCTTTCTTATTATTAATCTGCGATGCAATCGCAGATTGTTATTTTTACTCGGGATCTTTCTTATTAATCGGCGATGCAATCGCAGATTGTTATTTTTACTCAGGATCTTTCTTACTATTATTATTATTATTATTATTATTATTATTATTATTATTATTATTATTATTAATCTGCGATGCAATCGCAGATTGTTATTTTTACTCAGGATCTTTCTTATTATTATTATTATTATTAATCTGCGATGCAATCGCAGATTGTTATTTTTACTCAGGATCTTTCTTATTATTAATCTGCAATGCAATCGCAGATTGTTATTTTTACTCAGGATCTTTCTTATTATTAATCTGCGATGCAATCGCAGATTGTTATTTTTACTCAGGATCTTTCTTATTATTATTATTATTATTATTATTATTATTATTATTATTATTAATCTGCGATGCAATCGCAGATTGTTATTTTTACTCAGGATCTTTCTTATTATTATTATTATTAATCTGCGATGCAATCGCAGATTGTTATTTTTACTCAGGATCTTTCTTATTATTATTATTATTATTATTATTATTATTATTATTATTAATCTGCGATGCAATCGCAGATTGTTATTTTTACTCAGGATCTTTCTTCTTATTATTATTATTAATCTGCGATGCAATCGCAGATTGTTATTTTTACTCAGGATCTTTCTTATTATTAATCTGCGATGCAATCGCAGATTGTTATTTTTACTCAGGATCTTTCTTATTATTATTAATCTGCGATGCAATCGCAGATTGTTATTTTTACTCAGGATCTTTCTTATTAATCTGCGATGCAATCGCAAATTGTTATTTTTACTCAGGATCTTTCTTATTAATCTGCGATGCAATCGCAGATTGTTATTTTTACTCAGGATCTTTCTTATTATTAATCTGCGATGCAATCGCAGATTGTTATTTTTACTCGGGATCTTTCTTATTAATCTGCGATGCAATCGCAGATTGTTATTTTTACTCAGGATCTTTCTTACTATTATTATTATTATTATTATTATTATTATTATTATTATTATTAATCTGCGATGCAATCGCAGATTGTTATTTTTACTCAGGATCTTTCTTATTATTATTATTATTATTAATCTGCGATGCAATCGCAGATTGTTATTTTTACTCAGGATCTTTCTTATTAATCTGCAATGCAATCGCAGATTGTTATTTTTACTCAGGATCTTTCTTATTATTAATCTGCGATGCAATCGCAGATTGTTATTTTTACTCAGGATCTTTCTTATTATTAATCTGCGATGCAATCGCAGATTGTTATTTTTACTCAGGATCTTTCTTATTATTATTATTATTATTATTATTATTATTATTATTATTATTAATCTGCGATGCAATCGCAGATTGTTATTTTTACTCAGGATCTTTCTTCTTCTTATTATTATTAATCTGCGATGCAATCGCAGATTGTTATTTTTACTCAGGATCTTTCTTATTATTAATCTGCGATGCAATCGCAGATTGTTATTTTTACTCAGGATCTTTCTTATTATTATTATTATTATTATTATTATTATTATTATTATTATTATTATTATTAATCTGCGATGCAATCGCAGATTGTTATTTTTACTCAGGATCTTTCTTATTATTATTATTAATCTGCGATGCAATCGCAGATTGTTATTTTTACTCAGGATCTTTCTTATTATTAATCTGCGATGCAATTGCAGATTGTTATTTTTACTCAGGATCTTTCTTATTATTATTAATCTGCGATGCAATCGCAGATTGTTATTTTTACTCAGGATCTTTCTTATTAATCTGCGATGCAATCGCAAATTGTTATTTTTACTCAGGATCTTTCTTATTAATCTGCGATGCAATCGCAGATTGTTATTTTTACTCAGGATCTTTCTTATTATTAATCTGCGATGCAATCGCAGATTGTTATTTTTACTCGGGATCTTTCTTATTAATCTGCGATGCAATCGCAGATTGTTATTTTTACTCAGGATCTTTCTTACTATTATTATTATTATTATTATTATTATTATTATTAATCTGCGATGCAATCGCAGATTGTTATTTTTACTCAGGATCTTTCTTATTATTATTATTATTATTAATCTGCGATGCAATCGCAGATTGTTATTTTTACTCAGGATCTTTCTTATTAATCTGCAATGCAATCGCAGATTGTTATTATTACTCAGGATCTTTCTTATTATTAATCTGCAATGCAATCGCAGATTGTTATTTTTACTCAGGATCTTTCTTATTATTAATCTGCGATGCAATCGCAGATTGTTATTTTTACTCAGGATCTTTCTTATTATTAATCTGCGATGCAATCGCAGATTGTTATTTTTACTCAGGATCTTTCTTATTATTATTATTATTATTATTATTATTATTATTATTATTAATCTGCGATGCAATCGCAGATTGTTATTTTTACTCAGGATCTTTCTTATTATTATTATTATTAATCTGCGATGCAATCGCAGATTGTTATTTTTACTCAGGATCTTTCTTATTATTAATCTGCGATGCAATCGCAGATTGTTATTTTTACTCAGGATCTTTCTTATTATTAATCTGCGATGCAATCGCAGATTGTTATTTTTACTCAGGATCTTTCTTATTATTATTATTATTATTATTATTATTATTATTATTATTATTAATCTGCGATGCAATCGCAGATTGTTATTTTTACTCAGGATCTTTCTTCTTATTATTATTATTAATCTGCGATGCAATCGCAGATTGTTATTTTTACTCAGGATCTTTCTTATTATTAATCTGCGATGCAATCGCAGGTTGTTATTTTTACTCAGGATCTTTCTTATTATTATTAATCTGCGATGCAATCGCAGATTGTTATTTTAACTCAGGATCTTTCTTATTATTATTATTATTATTATTATTATTATTATTATTAATCTGCGATGCAATCGCAGATTGTTATTTTTACTCAGGATCTTTCTTATTAATCTGCGATGCAATCGCAGATTGTTATTTTTACTCAGGATCTTTCTTATTATTAATCTGTGATGCAATCGCAGGTTGTTATTTTTACTCAGGATATTTCGTATTATTAATCTGCGATGCAATCGCAGATTGTTATTTTTACTCAGGATCTTTCTTATTATTATTATTATTATTATTATTATTATTATTATTATTAATCTGCGATGCAATCGCAGATTGTTATTTTTACTCAGGATCTTTCTTATTATTATTATTAATCTGCGATGCAATCGCAGATTGTTATTTTTACTCAGGATCTTTCTTATTATTAATCTGCGATGCAATCGCAGATTGTTATTTTTACTCAGGATCTTTCTTATTATTAATCTGCGATGCAATCGCAGATTGTTATTTTTACTCAGGATCTTTCTTATTATTAATCTGCGATGCAATCGCAGATTGTTATTTTTACTCAGGATCTTTCTTATTATTATTAATCTGCGATGCAATCGCAGATTGTTATTTTTACTCAGGATCTTTCTTATTAATCTGCGATGCAATCGCAAATTGTTATTTTTACTCAGGATCTTTCTTATTATTAATCTGCGATGCAATCGCAGATTGTTATTTTTACTCGGGATCTTTCTTAGTAATCGGCGATGCAATCGCAGATTGTTATTTTTACTCAGGATCTTTCTTACTATTATTATTATTATTATTATTATTATTATTATTATTAGTATTATTATTATTAATCTGCGATGCAATCGCAGATTGTTATTTTTACTCAGGATCTTTCTTATTATTATTATTATTATTAATCTGCGATGCAATCGCAGATTGTTATTTTTACTCAGGATCTTTCTTATTATTAATCTGCGATGCAATCGCAGATTGTTATTTTTACTCAGGATCTTTCTTATTATTAATCTGCGATGCAATCGCAGATTGTTATTTTTACTCAGGATCTTTCTTATTATTATTATTATTATTATTATTATTATTATTATTATTATTATTAATCTGCGATGCAATCGCAGATTGTTATTTTTACTCAGGATCTTTCTTATTATTATTATTATTAATCTGCGATGCAATCGCAGATTGTTATTTTTACTCAGGATCTTTCTTATTATTAATCTGCGATGCAATCGCAGATTGTTATTTTTACTCAGGATCTTTCTTATTATTATTATTATTATTATTATTATTATTATTATTAATCTGCGATGCAATCGCAGATTGTTATTTTTACTCAGGATCTTTCTTCTTATTATTATTATTAATCTGCGATGCAATCGCAGATTGTTATTTTTACTCAGGATCTTTCTTATTATTAATCTGCGATGCAATCGCAGATTGTTATTTTTACTCAGGATCTTTCTTATTATTATTAATCTGCGATGCAATCGCAGATTGTTATTTTTACTCAGGATCTTTCTTATTAATCTACGATGCAATCGCAAATTGTTATTTTTACTCAGGATCTTTCTTATTAATCTGCGATGCAATCGCAGATTGTTATTTTTACTCAGGATCTTTCTTATTATTAATCTGCGATGCAATCGCAGATTGTTATTTTTACTCGGGATCTTTCTTATTAATCTGCGATGCAATCGCAGATTGTTATTTTTACTCAGGATCTTTCTTACTATTATTATTATTATTATTATTATTATTATTATTATTATTATTATTAATCTGCGATGCAATCGCAGATTGTTATTTTTACTCAGGATCTTTCTTATTATTATTATTATTATTAATCTGCGATGCAATCGCAGATTGTTATTTTTACTCAGGATCTTTCTTATTAATCTGCAATGCAATCGCAGATTGTTATTTTTACTCAGGATCTTTCTTATTATTAATCTGCGATGCAATCGCAGATTGTTATTTTTACTCAGGATCTTTCTTATTATTAATCTGCGATGCAATCGCAGATTGTTATTTTTACTCAGGATCTTTCTTATTATTATTATTATTATTATTATTATTATTATTATTATTATTATTATTATTATTAATCTGCGATGCAATCGCAGATTGTTATTTTTACTCAGGATCTTTCTTCTTATTATTATTATTAATCTGCGATGCAATCGCAGATTGTTATTTTTACTCAGGATCTTTCTTATTATTAATCTGCGATGCAATTGCAGATTGTTATTTTTACTCAGGATCTTTCTTATTATTATTAATCTGCGATGCAATCGCAGATTGTTATTTTTACTCAGGATCTTTCTTATTAATCTGCGATGCAATCGCAAATTGTTATTTTTACTCAGGATCTTTCTTATTAATCTGCGATGCAATCGCAGATTGTTATTTTTACTCAGGATCTTTCTTATTATTAATCTGCGATGCAATCGCAGATTGTTATTTTTACTCGGGATCTTTCTTATTAATCTGCGATGCAATCGCAGATTGTTATTTTTACTCAGGATCTTTCTTACTATTATTATTATTATTATTATTATTATTATTATTATTATTAATCTGCGATGCAATCGCAGATTGTTATTTTTACTCAGGATCTTTCTTATTATTATTATTATTATTAATCTGCGATGCAATCGCAGATTGTTATTTTTACTCAGGATCTTTCTTATTAATCTGCAATGCAATCGCAGATTGTTATTTTTACTCAGGATCTTTCTTATTATTAATCTGCAATGCAATCGCAGATTGTTATTTTTACTCAGGATCTTTCTTATTATTAATCTGCGATGCAATCGCAGATTGTTATTTTTACTCAGGATCTTTCTTATTATTAATCTGCGATGCAATCGCAGATTGTTATTTTTACTCAGGATCTTTCTTATTATTATTATTATTATTATTATTATTATTATTATTATTATTATTAATCTGCGATGCAATCGCAGATTGTTATTTTTACTCAGGATCTTTCTTATTATTATTATTATTATTATTAATCTGCGATGCAATCGCAGATTGTTATTTTTACTCAGGATCTTTCTTATTATTAATCTGCGATGCAATCGCAGATTGTTATTTTTACTCAGGATCTTTCTTATTATTAATCTGCGATGCAATCGCAGATTGTTATTTTTACTCAGGATCTTTCTTATTATTATTATTATTATTATTATTATTATTATTATTATTATTATTATTAATCTGCGATGCAATCGCAGATTGTTATTTTTACTCAGGATCTTTCTTCTTATTATTATTATTAATCTGCGATGCAATCGCAGATTGTTATTTTTACTCAGGATCTTTCTTATTATTAATCTGCGATGCAATCGCAGATTGTTATTTTTACTCAGGATCTTTCTTATTATTATTAATCTGCGATGCAATCGCAGATTGTTATTTTTACTCAGGATCTTTCTTATTAATCTGCGATGCAATCGCAAATTGTTATTTTTACTCAGGATCTTTCTTATTAATCTGCGATGCAATCGCAGATTGTTATTTTTACTCAGGATCTTTCTTATTAATCTGCGATGCAATCGCAAATTGTTATTTTTACTCAGGATCTTTCTTATTATTAATCTGCGATGCAATCGCAGATTGTTATTTTTACTCGGGATCTTTCTTACTATTATTATTATTATTATTATTATTATTATTATTATTAATCTGCGATGCAATCGCAGATTGTTATTTTTACTCAGGATCTTTCTTATTATTATTATTAATCTGCGATGCAATCGCAGATTGTTATTTTTACTCAGGATCTTTCTTATTATTAATCTGCGATGCAATCGCAGATTGTTATTTTTACTCAGGATCCTTCTTATTATTATTAATCTGCGATGCAATCGCAGATTGTTATTTTTACTCAGGATCTTTCTTATTAATCTGCGATGCAATCGCAAATTGTTATTTTTACTCAGGATCTTTCTTATTAATCTGCGATGCAATCGCAGATTGTTATTTTTACTCAGGATCTTTCTTATTATTAATCTGCGATGCAATCGCAGATTGTTATTTTTACTCGGGATCTTTCTTATTAATCTGCGATGCAATCGCAGATTGTTATTTTTACTCAGGATCTTTCTTATTATTATTATTATTATTATTATTATTATTATTATTATTATTATTATTATTATTAATCTGCGATGCAATCGCAGATTGTTATTTTTACTCAGGATCTTTCTTATTATTAATCTGCGATGCAATCGCAGATTGTTATTTTTACTCAGGATCTTTCTTATTATTAATCTGCGATGCAATCGCAGATTGTTATTTTTACTCAGGATCTTTCTTATTAATCTGCGATGCAATCGCAAATTGTTATTTTTACTCAGGATCTTTCTTATTAATCAGCGATGCAATCGCAGATTGTTATTTTTACTCAGGATCTTTCTTATTATTTTGAGTTTGCCTCCTGTCCCATAACCCTATATTGTCTTGAGAAATCATTTCAGTGGTACTACAGTCAGAATTTTGAACGGACCACTACCATACTTGCTGAGGATGTTACAACTGGCCATTTGTTTTTGAAAAATTATTTTTTTTCAAAATGGCCGCCAGACCTTTGACCCCCACAATGCATGGCAAAAACTCCCATAGGAAATGTATGGGGATTGCAAATGAATGTTTGAAGTGCTACTACACCTAGAGTTTTGATCGGAGCACTCCCATACTTGGGTAGGATGTTGCCACTGATGATTGTTTTTGAAAAAAATATTTTTTTCAAAATGGCCGCCATGAAAAAATTTTGGGCAAAAATACCAGTTTTCGTTTTTTGCAGAAATGAGCTCAGGATGACAATTAAAATAAAAAATTTTGAAAATTTTTTTTTCGAAAAATGACGGCCAGGCGAACTTTTTGGGGTCAAAATTACCAAAAATTTTTTTTGGCAGAAATGACTCGCGGTTGAAAAAAAAAATCTTTTTCAAATTTTTTTTTTTCAAAATGGCCGCCAAAATGACTTTTGCTCCGATCGACTTGAAATTTGGTGAACTTCTATCTCTCATATTGACTTGATTTGGTATCAAATTTAAAGTTGATCCGACCAACAGTTTTCGAGAAAATCAGCTTTTCGTTGCCGGATATCCCCATAGTAAAGCTATGTGAGCAATATGGAACAGTGTTATCTCTTATAGTTTTCTTCCGATTCTCTTCAAACCTGGCCAGATTCTAGAACATTAAGAGATCTAAAAAATTTCCAATAAAAATGTTAATATCGCCATTGGGGTCAAGGTCATTCATGAGTAAGGCTTGCCAGTTTTCATGTTTGGCATAAGTTACCTGCACTTCATCATCTTCAACAGGTAAAGGGAGGTAATTCATGACAAAAAATGTATGAGCTTTCTGCATGAATTGCCTCCCCTTTACCGTTAATTCATTAATCTGTCCTTTATTTGAGATTTAATGCCATTTTCCTTGATTTTGGTAAAGATTTTACTACAGCAAATCAGGACACATTATTTTATACTTTAGGGTCAAGGCTATCGGTTTTCAAGAAATCAGCTTTTCCATACCCTGTGTAAAAGTATGGGAATTTCAACTATGGATCTTTGAACTGCGGCAACACCTAGACATTTTATCAGATCAGCATCAGACATGTTCAATGATCATGTGAGAAGAGGGCTTAAAATACTCCTTAATGCCCAGTCATCGCAGATTTACAGTTACTTCAGTAAATGGGTTCTAGTTTGTATTTTATTTTGTATGAATGTTCAATATTTAAAATTTTTAAATGACCATACAACATTTTATTGGGAATATAGATTGTTTTGTCAAAATTTTATTTTTAGATGCTACATATTTTATAAAATATTGTACAATGGTTTAGAGCACTTAATATAAATGTAATTTATTATTATGTTTATATTTCCGTCCTCAGTGTATCTAGGTTTCCTCTTTTCTCTGGCTTGCTGCTATTCCAATTACCTTACATTTCTATGTTTCCTTGGTGGAACCTTTACAGCTTACAATCTGGCAAGTCTTCTAATTTGGTCAGGTCAGATTGCAGTATTTGTGTATACTCTGGGTTTGCTATCTGGTTATATATCACTGTCTCATCTGCAAACATGCACACTTTTGAGTTGACTTTCTCTGGTAGGTCATTTATGCAGATGACGAATAGCAGAGGTCCCAATACATTATCCTGGGCGGATTCCGCTGTCCACCTCTGTCGATTGAGGCAATGATCTGTTTACCCAGAGTTTCTGCTTCTTATTTCACAAACGGTTACATAACCATCTGAGGAGTTTGCCTCCTGTCCCATAACCCTATATTGTCTTGAGAAATCATTTACGTGGGTCTTTATCAAAAGCCTTTTAAAAGTCAATGTATTTGACATCAGATGTGCCCTTGTTGTCTAAAATGTCAGTCCAGTCGTCCAGCATGTGGAGCAACTGCAAGACAATAGATCCTCCACTTATGAAGTTGTATTGCTGGCTACTAAATCTGTTATTCTACAGATGACTGTACACAGCATCTCTTATTATGGACTCCATTACATTACAAAATTTACACGTCAAGCTCACTGGTCTATAGTTTTCTGGCAGTGAAAGTAGCGGTCTTCCATATTTTTCGAAGATCAATGGTGTCCAGAGATGTTTATAATACCTTTGCAATGCATTTACTTATAACCGGACTAGGCTCTTTAAGGCTAAGTGCATGTAGTCGGTCCATCCCAGATGATTTGGAGACATTCGATGAATTAACCTTGTTTAAACCATGTTGGCGGCAATGTCTAGAAGTTCCACTGGTGCGTCATATATCCTAGGACTCATTTCGGTAAATCTCTAACTGGGTCTGATGTAAATGTAGATGAAAAGTAGTCAAGTAGAATATTTTCCTTTTCAGTATCAATGATTGCCGATTGTCTGGCCCCTGGTATCTCAAGATTGGTCGTCTCTACCTTCGCCACTGTTCTACCTTTTCTGTAGTTTCAGAACTGTTTGGGATTTGATTTAATCTGACTGGCAATTGCTTTCTCATGCTGGTACATTCTTGTTAGGTTGCGGGCCTGATTTCTAACCTTTGACTACATGTAGCTCTGGGTCTCTCTGTTTCATCTCATCTTGTTGTTGTCATCTTTGTCATTGGACATTTGTTTATTCTAGTGCCCAGGTTCTCTTCGATGTAATATCGAAAGCAAAATCTTAGAATAATATGATCACTTTTTCCAATGGACTTAGCATTTCTAAATTGTCAATCATGTCCTCCAAACTTTGTAAAAAATCAATTGTTCTTGAGATATGGTTGCCTCTGTCTTTTGTCAAATCAATACTATGTTGATACCAGCAATTTCCTTTGATTGTTTGCAACAAGTTGAATTTTGCACTTTCCGTGTCACGGTCCTTTGTTATTTGTGTTCTCTCGTCACTAGTTGGGAAGTTGGAATCGTCAATTACTAAGACCTGGGTATAGCTCCTAGTACCACCATCACCGATAATGTCGTTTAAACAGCAGTTGTTGTGGCCAGGACTGACTGGACTTCTGCACGTGCACACCATAAACATTTTATCTGTGCCAGCATTAGGCGATTTTCCACCCATAGAGATCCATTGAAACTAGTCTCAACTTCCAGTTGTGCTGCTGTTAAAGGGGAACACAAGAAGGGTTACCATCGTTTGCATAAAACACGCAGTTCTATTGTAGAGCCAACATTTAAGCTACTGTATAAAGCTTTCCCCCGACATTTGTATATAAATCCGAGTAAAATGGTGTTAAAAAACGCTATGTTGCTATAATTTTCTGCGAGTTAATTAAACCTATGACGTCATAGGTTGAATCCCATCCGACAAGAACCATAATAACGGCACTCTGAAGACAGGAGTGCATGCATTTGGATGGTGATATCTCTATCGGTGATAATGCTATCGACATCATTTATATATGTACAGATTGAAGAGATTAAGACGTGTATCACACTATCGCAAATTTATGGAATGTATTTGTTATTTTCACACATTAATTGCCGAACCTTAAGATGGCCATTTTCTATTAAGATACCTGCCAATTACATTAACATTACAAAATCTCAGGAAGTTTTGAGGCTAGTATGAAAACATAAGTACCTAAAGATGGACTGGATGTATGTACAAACTATTTAAACTCTCATATTAATAGATGAAACTGTAATAACATTATCTGCCGTAGCCCCAGTGAGAGCGTTGATTCAATAGTGGCAATTATATTGAATTGCCTATACTATCGCGTCATTCATTTATCTTAAGATCAAAACTTCATGTCAAAATTGGCACCATCAGAGAAATCAGACAAAGGACTGTTAGTATATATTCCTCAACATTTCCGCAAATATAGGTTATATATTCCTAAAACCGCTGAGGAGAATCCCCTTATAAAAACGCATTCGCAATTTTATTGCGATAGCGTTGGATGACAGCGAGAAAAACGTTCAACTTATGACGTCATACACCTTCATCCGGGAATAGAAATTTAACCCATGTACCACATATTTAAATAACAATGATATATATTTCTAGTTTGAGCACAGATCTTACAATTAAATTTTTTTTAACGTTACGGTCTGTAGATTCATTTTATACACAGTAGTATAGAGGGTCTGGTGATTCCCTTTAAGCTGTTGTGAATGTAGATGAGGCTGCCTCATCCTCCGTTTGGTATTACGGCCTCATATCCGTCCAGCTTCAGTTCCTGTATTTCTCAAGTGTTTTGCCATAAATTCCGCAACTGCTATAATTAGTGGGCTTGGATCAGTGTTAACTTTGGACGATTTAAATTTGTGGTAATCTTGTTTATTAGTATATTCGCATTTGTATATAAAACAAGAATCTTATCTACCCTCATATTTTTCTCTTTGTCTCATCGGTACATTACAATACACCCAATTTATATACATAGCTATATGTAAGAGAGTGAATTTACATGACTTTAAGCAATGAATAAATAACTTTCCACCCAGCCTATGTACTTGTTTAAGCCACACTTTATATGCTCAATTCCAGCATTCGCTGGTCATATTAATTAACCTGTCACCCTCCCAGCTAATTTATGCATGCTTGGTGTATGAATATGTATCTAAGAGAGGAGCTGGACTTGGTTTCTGAGTGCATCTTGGATAGTAATCTTGTGTCACATGAGATAACTTGAGGTATCCATGTGAAACTGAGTTGGTTTAATCCGGCTATCCCATAGGTGTAATTTAGTAACTAAGATATAGTTCAGGACTATTTGGTGTCAATTAAAATCTGACCAGATCAGGTTGCAGTAATGGGAGACAGGGAGAACAGCTGAGTGAGAGAGAGGAAGTCAGAACTGTGTTTAATAGGACCGGACTGTGCATAGCAGAGAGTGAGAGTAAAAACTTATAAAGGTTAGCACAGTGAATTGCATGGCATTTACCTAGAAATATAGACATGGCTGTTTTTCGGCATTGTATGGCAAATTAAAGGATGAGAACTGAATAACCAGGCTTCATGGTAAGTGAAATTTAACATTTAATTAAGTATGATGTAATCCAACACACACACACGCGCGCGCACGCACGCACGCACGCACGCACGCACGCACGCAGCACACACATGCATGCGTGAACGCCTGCACGCATGCACCACACACACACGTGCAGGCACGCATACACACACCCACCCAACACACAGAGCCTGAACGGGATACAATAATATTAGTATTCAGTTATTGTACAGAAAGCAGGGAATATTTCAGCAGGAATAAACTATTTGATATTGCTCATTAGATGGTCATTTTGCTTAATGAGGTGAGAAGAGAATCCGTCCAGGGTAGTGAATTTCCAAAACAGTCACCACTCATATGGGCTGGTTTTGTTGAATTGTAGATCCTGGGAATTTGGGATGAAACTGGGCAGTGTGCACACACATATTAGCGTCATGAACTGTGGGATTTAAGCTAGACACGCTATGTATACTGCCTGCTACAATTACCATGCAGCTGCAGGTGCATTGTAGAAGTGTTTAATATGGCTAGCCGGTCAGTTGATTTAATTATCCTCCATGAGGCTGCACAACCAGACACCCTTAGATGTTGATAGAAATCAAGGGGGAGGACTGCTGTCAGTAATAAACTGTGCCGGGCTCTGACTAGACAGATTTATTTCCCTTTCTTGACTTACTACCTAGTGTATATCTAATGCGTTATTTTACATCTAGTTGGTGTAAATAATGCAGTGGATGATTTCTTATTGGACTAATCGGCTTACCCTGTATAATAATAATAATAATAATAATAATAATAATAATAATAATAATAAATATCACTGGATATTATTTTGTTTACATTTTAAGTGATACTTATATTAAGGAGGAAATGGGTTAATATGAGATTTGCAATGCTGTAGCGTAAATGGGCCATTATAAACAGGCTATGTTCCATATATACATTATACCTTGCCATAACTGAAAAGTAGCTTAGTCGATTATCTTAATATTTTACATGTACTTTGTTGGACGTTTTGATGACGTTGTTACCATGTAGTAATTACTTTATTCAGGATTCAAATGATGGCTATCCGGTGGGATTGCTGTAGAGAATCTGACATCCGAAATGTTGTCTTGTAAGCTATGGGGTGAGTGTCAGGAAATGTAATTACATCCAAGTATGGAAGTCTGGTGTGATCTTAGAAGCTATTCCATATCCTATTAAGTTGTGCACCCCGACTTTACTACTATCCTATATCCGGTATGCCATCTGAAGGGACAAGATTGTTACTAACCAATGGTGTTGATGTAATCATGGGACGTTGCCGAAAAAGGAACATCAATAATAATTAAAGGAAAAATATAATCTAGTTAAGGAACTGGAAGCTAATAGCTAATAAGTATATTGTTTATTATATATTTATGCTTTGATAAACTAGTTAGGATCGCTGATTGAGACATAGCTAGAATGTAGATGAATGATAAGATCAAGAAATGTTATCCGATAGTCGGAGTATGCAAGCATGGTGTAACTTTATGAAGACATTTAGATTGTTTTGATTATAGTTTTATGATATATAATATTGGTATTTTATTGTATTGTTCTTATGGATATGAACACCCAGTAAGAGGCGTCCATGTGACCGCCCGCATATTGCAATGGGATTAATTTCGGTCACGATTAATCGTCCTTGGGTTTCCATATCCTGCAATATATTAGGATTATTCCTTAATGTGTTTATTCTCTTTCCTTTTAACTATATATGATACATCAGGGTTTCTGATACGTGAGCTTTAACCTGAAAACCATGGTATTCAAAGCAACATCACTGTAAATAAATTCGCCTATATAGCATTTCATCAGCCAGTGTTTATGTTTCATCTATTCCTCAATTCAACGAACTTAAGGTGACATATAAGAACTTTGTCACTCGAGCCGGGTAGTACAACCATATTGCGAAATATATATATATATATATATATATATATATATATATATATATATATATATATATATATATATATATATATATATATATTTACCCTGTTACATATATACTGTGAGAGGTCTCTTCTAGTTTTTTTGGAAACGGGAGGCTCGGGTCCCGCCACTGCAGTAGTCCTTTTGATGACTATATCTTCTCCATTTTCTCAGTTCTTGTCGCAACAAGTGATCAGCATCTCTTTCCTTTAATATCAAATCCGGCATAATATATATATATATATATATATATATATATATATATATATATATATATATATATATATATATATATATATATATATATATATATATATATATATATATATATATATATATATATATATATATATATATATATATTCAACCTTGCTTCAGATAGTCAGACTGTAATCAGGGCCGAATTTAGAATATGGAGGCCCTGCATAGGCAGCATTTTCGTGGAGTGGTGCGGGGCGTGTGTGATGGTGTGCGCCATTTCATTTTATGGCAGCCCTGGGGGACCTCCACTGAAAATATAGAAAATTGACTTCAATTCAATTTATTAATCCCAGACTTTATACAAAGTATGTGGGGAACATATTTACATTTATATAGATATATACTAGTGGTGTACAAGTGTACAAGTTTATAGCAATTGTCTTTTTAGTTTTTTTGTTTCAGCAATAACAGTACTACTGCTAGTAGAATTTGTAGTAGTAGTAGTAGTAGTAGTAGTAGTAGTAGTAGTAGTAGTAGTAGTAGTAGTAGTAGTAGTAGTAGTCGTCATCGTTGTCGTGGTCGTCATTGTTGCTGTTGTTCAGTAATAGGTCTGGGATAAGTACACATTTTAGTGTGTCATAACTATTGCGACTAGTGTCTCTGATCTAATTGTATAGCACACCTCGGCATACAAAATGAGAACAATAATTCTATTTCTTCCCAAATTGCGGTATAACCTTTGCAGCAAATTGGCATAGTTTTCTGTGCAATGTCAAGGTGGGAGTCGACAATAGGTTTTCCAATTTATAGTAGTTTGGTCGTGTACAAGGCCGTACTTAGATGATATGCGGGGGCCCTGGGGCAAAGAATGAGCCTGGGGGTCTGGGGGTCCTCTCCCAGAAATTCTTTTACATCCAGGTGCTCTGAGACGGCCAGAGAGTCTACTTTTATGGTGAATTATGGCGCTTTCTTTCGTTGTAAAATTATTTTATTGTGCAAATTTTCGTAATTAACATTGTTGCCGAACACCAAACAAGAATTGGGGCCCCCACAAATAATAGAATAGAATTATAATGCATGATTAAGAGTTCTAAACTAATAAAGTTTGCTTTAAATGTCCTATAACTTAAAGAAAAAGTGCATAATTTTTTTTTCATTTTTAAATTGTGGGGGCCCATACTTGTGCGGGCCCCGGGGCTTTTGCCCCGCTTGCCCCCCATCCCCACCCCCATTAAATACGGCCCTGGTCGTGTAGAGTAATAAGCAGGTATGAATAATTTACGGGATTCTTAAAAAAATTGACATAGAAACAAGTAATGGTATTCGTCATCAATATCATTATTATTGCATAATGGACATGTTCTGTTGATTTTTAGTATTCCTATCCAGCGGTCTGTTTCAATTGGTAAGCGGTGATTGGCAGTCCTAAGTTTCGTAAGCGTTCCTCTATTAGCTTCATTTAATTTTAATAAATATGGTTCTAAACAGATTTCTGATTTAAATATTCAATATGTTTCGCCTCTGGATACATTACTTAATGATTCGTGCCATGTTTGTTTGAACTGATAGATGAGTCTTTGCTTTATATTATGTATTGTATTTCTTTTCCCATGATTTGTTGTGAGGTCCACAAGTAATTGTACCCTCAGTTATTTAAGATTGCTTCGACATACTCAACACGCTTGTATTGAACCCCCTCCTCATTGTACTGTTTATGCATATACTTGTATATTTGATAGGATAATTTATCACGTTTACCGGTTGGAAGTCCTGCCCAGAAATTTAACATTCTGCATTGCACGTTTATTTGTAAAGGATGCCTTCCCAGTTCACCATAGACCATTGCAGATGGTGTTATGCGTTTCACCTTGAGCACATATCTCATAAATTCTAGGCGGACTTGCTCTAATGACTGATATTGTTCGTATTTCGTATTTTCTCGTATTTTCTTTTTTACACTCAGGCCGTGACAACGGCATATGAGGATTATTTGTACATTGGCAATGGCGGTAGAAATACAATATTATTATTATTATTATTATTATTATTATTATTATTATTATTATTATTATTATTATTATTATTATTATTATTATTATTATTATTATTATTATTATTTAAGTACCATCTCCGCCGCGCTGCCGACGAGGGCTACGACAGTGGGATCGCTTACATAATAATGATAACAACAATAATCAATTTATTAACTTTTTTGGGCCACTTGCCCCTGCAGTGTTTCAGGCAGTATTAAAGGAGAACTAACTTCATATAATAGTTGTTAAGCTGATCTAACACGTCATTCGTAAACTATACTATAATATTAAGCTTATTATCATGCCGCTAAAGAAAGCTATTCATGCTTGAGTAGTTTAAACGTTGGGACATTTCCAAAGCCTATGGTGGCTGTCATGCCTTACTTTTCAACAAATCAGAAGGAAAAACTAGCGTATCTGCCTTGGTCAATACGCTCAGGCATAGCGGTGTCACATATAATTTGGCAATATGATATGAAAACAATCATACAAGTAAGCTGATGACTATTCTGAGACCAATTTGACCGGAAGCCGTTACTGCCATAGGCAATGACAACTTCCAATCAAATTATCCCCAAAATATTCACCAAAATGATTTGCATAATAAAGAATGTAATGCATTGGCACTTACATGTCACCATACACTATCGCTTGAGTAAACAAAATCACGGTGCTCACTGTTCAATGTTTACACCATGTTACAAAGCAAATGATTGTGATACATGTAAGGGAATGTAACAGGATGTGAATGATATGGAATCCATAAATTATAATCTATCGTACAATCTATCGCATTTGAGATGAGATTAGCATCGCTTTAACAATGATGGCGATGGATACTTGGGTTGATAGATAACTCGGGTGTATGATTGGGTGAGAAGATGGATGAATTCGTCTAGCTGTTTAATTTTTTTGATGCTAACATGTATTTGGAGAGTTTGATAAGGAGCGGTTTATTGCATATTGCAAACAATCCTTTAGTTTTCTCGGTATAAGGGTTTTCTGTATAGAATCGTGGTATGAATTTCTGCCTTTGTCTATTGAATTTAGAGCATGAGAAAAGAAAATGCATCTCATCTTCTATGCAGTTGCATTCAGAGCACAATCGTTCTGATCTGTCAATACCTAGCCATCTTTTGGATTCAATCGCTAGTTTGTGGTTGAGTGTTCGGAAATGACATAAGATAAGGGCTTCTCGGTACGGTAGAATTTTTAAATATTTCTCAAAAACTATATTCTCTTTGATCTGTTTATAGAATGTCAGACGCGACGATTGGTTTATGGTTGCTTTCCACTCAGCGGTATATTGTTGTTCGAGGACTCTTTTAGTTTTGGTGATTACTTGTGCGGTGTTTATTTCCTCCTGGTAGAACAAGTCTGCCTGACCAGTTATTTCTAGAATGAATTTGATGGTTTTAATCCATTTGATTTCAATATTTCGTTCTCTTGAGAATTCTAATGCTAAGTAGTACAGTGTTGATGACAGTTTCCCATACCCAGCGTTTACCAACCCCGCCCAGAACCTGACCATATTACATTTTATAGTTATATTGAGTGGCAGTCGGCCCAATTCGCCATATATCATGACATTTGGTGTGGATTTCTTAAGGTGTAATGCGTTTTTAAAGAATTTTGTTTGGCAAGGTTCTATCTGGCGATCATTTTCGAATCACCACACTTCCGAGGCATACAGTAAGAACCCCATATTTCGCTTCCATACAATGCTATTGGGGCTATCATTGCATCGAATAATTTAAGTTGGCACTCAATGGGTAGGCTTAAGTTGGGAGTGCGACGAAACAGGCAATACATTGCTTTTCGGCATTGTTGTGTAAGGTGCTTAATTGTCTCACCGTATTTTTTGTTTTTTGAAAACACAATTCCTAGATATTTATTACTATCAATAATTTCAATCTGCATATTATTTAGTCTATAATTAAAGGTTTGTGTTAATCTTTGTGCAAACCCGAAAACGACTATCTTAGTTTTATTAAAAATTATTTTTAAGTTCCATAGTATACAGTAATTATTATATTCAGTCAATGTTTTCTGGAGATCTTCCTTTCGGTTAGCCATTATTACAGTATCGTCCGCATAGAGTACAGCAAGGATTTTAGGTAGGTATGTTTCTATGTTGTCACTTACAATTATTTCCTTGCAGTCCTTACCTTCCAAATATTCAATTAGATCTTTTAAATATAAGCTGAAAAGTACAGGCAAAAGATTTTTCCCTTGTCGTACCCCCACACCCCCCCCCCCCCCCCCATCTACATATTAGGTGATCAGATGTCAGCCCATTAATGCGTATTCTAGATGTTATACTGTTATACATGTTTTTAATTACTGTTATAATCCTGCTATTCAAATTTTGCTCGACCAGATTACCCCATAATGCCTCTCTCCAAATAGTGTCGAATGCCTTCTCCAGATCAATAAATGCACAGAAGAGTCGTTTCCTTTGTTTTGCTGCTGTTTCAATTAAGGAGTGGAGTGTAAAAATATGGTCAGATGTGGAATACCCACTTCTGAACCCGGCTTGGTTTTCGTTTAGGATCTTTTCACCTTCTATGAATTTACTGATTCGTGCACTTAGTATAAAAGTAAACAGCTTTCCTAAGCAACTGACCAAGGTTATGGGCCTATAGTTTTGTGGCTCAATTATTCCCCCCTTCCATTTGTATATTGGTATGATCAAACCTTCAGTCCAAGTATCGGGGACATATCCGGAGTCAAGTATTTTATTAAATAGATAATGATAGATGGGGGTCATAAAATCTTCGGTAGATTTGATGTATTCAATCAGGACATCGTCAGATCCGACTGCTTTACCGTTTTTTTAGACGTTGGATACTCTTAGAGATTTCCTGCTCTGTAATTTCATTGTTTCGTGTTGCATTTTGTTGATATTTATTTACTTCAATTTCGTATGTTTCTGGTGTTGTGTCTTTTTCGTTTGTTGCTTTAAAGTAATTAAACATGTTTTCTATACTTATTGGGCATTTGTCTTCTTAGGATCACATTGTTTAATACGTTTCCAATAGGATTTGGGATCTTTGATACTTAGGTCTCTAATTTTATCGTGGAATCTAAATCTATGTTGGAATATTGCTCTATTCATTGCCTTTTTGTGTGATCTGCTAGTGTCTATCATATGGGTTTCTTGTCATTTCTGATTTGTATATGCGATGCTTGTACCTAGCGCTGTGATATTCCTTCCTGTTTTTCTTGCAGTTATTGTTAAACCTTTCCAGTTTATCCATCTATCATCCAACTACGTGACGCATGCTCGTTCGCTCATATACTCGCTCGACCACTCACCCACTTGCCAGCACATAGGCGCATTCGCTTCCAAGCTCATTCATTCGCTCACTCACTCAATTACTGATTCGCTCACTCGCACGCTCGCCCACACGGACGTTTTCTCACAAGCTGACGCACTCATTCCGCGCATGCTCATTTGCTCATAGACTCGCTCCTTCGGTCCCCCACTCACCCGCACATACGTGCATTCGCTCGTAAGCTCAGCCATTCGCTCACTCACCCACTTACTGACTCGCACGCTCGCTCGCACGTTTTCTTACACCCGGGCACGTTCATTTGCATACCCATTTCTCGCTCGCTCACTCATCCACTCATACGGGCACTCGTTCATTCGCTCACTCACTCCCTTAGTCACTCGCACTTAAGCTCAATCGCTCACACACATGCTCGCAAAATAATAATTTGACCGAAAGATGCGGGTGAAGTAAGCACTAACAGTTCCAGTCAAATTAGTACCGTATCAAGCTATTCATCCGGGAAACTTTTTGTTTATTTTCCGTAATTGGGTGTTTATCGAGATTTAAATGGTTAAGAATCTTATATATTTAATTTTTAATTCAATTTCAATGTATTATTTACAACCCCCGGATCACATTCAGACATATGGGAACTATTTATACAATATTAGTAGTATCGTTACTATTAACATGATTAAACTCTTTTTGTACTGTTGCATTTCAATCTCTAGAGCTGCAGATTATTACCAACTTATGCCATGTTACCACTAGAGAGCCATTTCGGAGCAATCAGGATTAGCTCTACAGTGCAAACACGGCCTTAGGTTCATTGAAGGAAAATCGAGGTATTTAAATCGATCCTAGCAAGCGTAAAACTAGAAAGCTTGGTGTATAACTGCAAATATATCCCTTTACTATTTAATTACCCTGTGCTTATATCGATCCCAACACGAGTGAGGTGTGGGTGGAACTTATCTAGAGATGGGCGGGACGCAGCTAAAACTTGAAAGGCCCGTTCCTGAATATAGATGGTCCTAAAGGCCATCTCGTGTAGGTAAACGAATGTTTAGAAATAACCAATTGCTAATATCTCAGTAAAATTATTGGTATAATATCAAGTTTTCCTGGCAATGCTGCATTTCTGGCTCGTCAGTCAAAATGTGTTTGTGGCCTCCGCAACCTCTCTCCTATTCCTATGGCCATGGGATAGATAGCTAGACTGGCTCTCGAAACGACTCGCGCTTGACTCTAACATGAAAAAATTAGACTGTAACATATACGCCTAATGGATGAGTTATCTCCCTTACACCGCACTGCCAACTCTATAACCTTATCAAAATACTGGTATGTACATACATTATTATGACATCCAATTGATCAGATATATAGGCTAAGCATTAGAATAAGAGCGATTCTCAGTATCTAATATATTGTAGTCAAGTTGTTATTTTACACCATTTGTGAGTATTATGCCTGCCTTTCTCAAGCTGGCTAATTAAGGGCAAATTGTTTAGAGACTAGCAATGGCTTGCGTTATTTAACTGACTGACTGCCCCAAGCCACGAGCTCATAATTTCAATGAGCCATATCCCTGGACATGCTAAATATTTTGAAAACAAGTTGACTGAAAGTTGTTGGTGTTTAAAACCCCATTGAAAATGTAGTCTGCAGAAATCCAGCAGGCACACAGTTAACTCCATCCGTTGAATCTCGATCTCCAATATTACAGCTTTCAGTCATGACTTCATTCGTGTCTCGCGAGATCTCCTTCGATACGAGAATCATGATTTACGTCGCCTGCTAGTCCATCGGGATGATGGGGGTATCAAGCCTTTTATTTCGTTTCTGCCGAGACGAGGAAGGAATCTGTTTCAAGTTTTCCGCGAGCATTAACAATCAATATACATGTATGCAACATTTTTATCGTTTAATATTTTAATACCAATCCAGATCGTGAGACCTGACAGGTGACCACGCCCATGTTAGCCCTTTCTTGCTGGCACACATGGTCTATGCTATTTGGTGGGCGTGTCGATGCAGCTCCTCCGCCCATGTACAGTTTAATCCGGCTCTGATTCCCAATACAGTATGTACAGTGAAGTTCAACTATCTGCACAAGAAAAACAGCCCATGTTTGATCATGCGCTCCTGATGCCCACCACCACCCCGCCCAGCTGATATTTTCCAACGGAGAGTGCTGGAATTCGCATTCGTGCTGGACAGTGTCCTAGCAACTATGTTGCCAGGCGAGAATATCGGCGTACAAAACCTGTTAGAAGCAGAGCACTGGACGCCGGAGTAGCGGGACTGGACACAGGCAAATCAACAAAGAACCCGGACGCTCGAGGACAAAACACAGCGATCAAAGAAGGGCGGATTGCTGGTTATGCTCCGTTCAACTAGACAGCGGTAGAACACAGTAAATACGATCATCATATCACATCACATCGCATGATGCCCCACAGTATGTAGCAACAACCCGCAATTCCTTATCACACTTCTAATAATATCAACCCCAGCTTTTGATAGTATCTGATAGCAAATCGATAGCTCGTTAAATAATGCAGATACAACACTCAAAGCAGAATAACAATCTGCAGGTGTGTAGGTGGTGCTTGGGGTGGGGTGGGGGGGAATGGGGGAGAGGGGGGGGGGGGTGTGTGTGTGTGTGAATTTTCGAAGTACATGTATACTGGTTAAACATTAGATCCCCAAGACAACTAAAACGGTCCTTACAGTAGTCTTGAACAATTTCCATTTGCAAACCAACCGAAGACTATTTTCGACAATTTACCACTGCGATAACGCCAGTCATTCCGATGGTAAATCATTAAAAGAGAAAAGAGATTTTCTATAAGAAAATTGAAATTTTGTTGATCAGATTTGGCCATTAACGTGTTACAACACTCATGTTGTATTCAAACGTGATGAAAGAATGACGTTTACTTGTGCAAAATCAGGAGATGGTTTCGCATCTAATTTCCAAATTTTCCGTCGGGTGGGGATGGGGTGGGGTGGGTGGTGGGTGTGGGTGGGAGTGGCGTGGATGGGTATGGTGGGGTTAGTGGTGGGTGGGGGAGATCAACTTTTTGTGGGAGGGCTTTTCTCCATTCTAGACTCAGCCCCCTTGACGTCGAGGCCAGGCTACGGCTCTGAATCGGCGCACAGAAATGCCATACTGGTACAAGCTCACGATATATGTGTCAGACTTAAGATAATGGACATTTTCAGTTTTAGCTATGCCGCACCCATCCCTATTTAACTTAGTTAAGCTCCACCCACACCTCGCTTGTGTTGAAATCGATCGAATCCTGAACTATCAATTTCCGGAAAACTATACGGGTAGGCTGTTGAATATTTTGAAACTAATTTGACTGGATGCTGTTGCTGGGGTTAGGGGTAGGTAACTCTAACCATAACCGTATGGCAACAACAGCGCCTAGTGAAATTAGTTTCAAAATATTCAACCGCAGCTTTATTAAATAGTCAAGCCATACAACTCCTACAACCACGCCTAGCCCGTCACCAATTATGCGTTCGTGACGTACTTATCTACGTCATTCACGACGTCATTGATTGTGACGTCATCCTACACGCCACGTAGTTGATTATGACGTCCTATGATGGATTGATAAACTAGAACGGTCCATTACCAAGAAAACATCACATGTACTTAATTATTAATATTTAGATAAGAGTTATCAGTACACCAAGTCAGTTAAGAACGATATAAAGATAGAAAGATAAAAAATGCGCCAGGAAAAACAATGCTAACTGTTCAGATTCATAGAACCATTTCGCTTTATGACAGATATGGGAATCCATAGATAAGGCATGATTTCGAGAGCCAGTCTTATCTTTAAGCTAGAGGATAGCAGATAACACATCATGTAATCCAATCCATGAATACAATGGACCTTTCCGGTTTTAGCTATGCCCCGCCCATCTCAAGCTAAGCTCCACCCACACCTCGTTCGTGTTGGGATCGATCGATCTCCGAACACGCTGACTATCAATTTCCAAAAACTACACAGGTTATCTGTTGAATATTTTGAAACTAATTTGACTAGGTGCTGTTGCTGCCTAATTTGCTGCCCAGTCAAATTAGTTTCAAAATATTCAGCAGCATGTTTGTTAAATAGCAAAGAATTACAAAGACATACAATTCATACAACGTGTCGGACAATTTGAGATTTGATGAGGTCTATATGGAATCCTTTGTGACGTAATGATTGTGACGTCATTAAACACGCGCTGAGCTGATTATGACGTAATACGAGGGCAGATGATGGATGGATACTTTGGAAAGGTGAATTACTAATAGTGTTCGGTCCGAATAATCAACTATTCAAATATTCATTAGTTTTTGAGATACCATAACTGGTAGGCGCCTATATGAATTTGCACTATGGATATTTCAACCGCGACTACGAGTACATGTTTTTATAGGATCACCACTACATGGGTTGGGCGTTACCATTGCCTCCCGAAGATGTCCGCTGATTTTGGGGTCAAAGGTTACCATTAAAGTCAAAGTTATCAGTTTTGTTTTTTGCCCGAAACGAGTGCATGTTGGTCAGGACAGTTCAACTGACATATTAGATGTTACCCCGCAACATCCCTTTAAGTGGGAATGCTCGAATTGCGACTACGCTCATGTTTTATAAATCCCAAAGCAGGCTGGCTTTTGGTTCAAAGATCAAGGTCATTTTCTAGTGTCAAGATAACACTTTATGTCTCCAATGTTAGAAGTTCCAATATTAGCAGAAATGAGCTCCTCTTAATCACACAAGTTCAATGCTCATATTAGAAGATACCATATGGCATATATGGATGCCCAGACAGAAGAGCGCAGAGAGGGAGCGAGAGAGAGAGAGAGAGAGAGGGAGAGGGAGGGAGAGAGAGAGGGGTAGGGTTGGGGTGGGAGATGAGAGGTAGAGGGAGAGGGGGTGGGGGAGGGCGGCGGGAGGGAAGGAGGTCGGGATGGAGCTGGAGGCGGTGGGGGCTGAGGAGGTTAGGGGAGGGATGGAAAGGGTGGGAGGGAGGGGGAGATGGACGGAGAGAGCGAGGGAGGGATGGAGAGGTAGAGAGGGAGGGAGGGGGAGAGATGGGAAGGCTGGAGAGGAGGAGAGAGGGGAGGGGGAGGGATGTGGTAGGATGAGGGAGAGGGGAGCGTGGGGAGAGGGGTAGAGAGGGAGGGAAGGGAGCGATGGGGGGAGGATGGGGAGTGGGGAGAGGGAGGGAGGGAGGGAGGGGGAGGGAGGAGGGATGGATGGAGGGAGGGATGGAGAGAGAGGGAGAGAGGGGGAGAGGGGTAGAGGTGAGGGAGAGAAGGAGAGAGGAGGAGGGGAGGGAGAGAGGGAGAGAGAGAGGGGAGAGAGGCAAGGAAGGCAGCCTGGAAGGCAGACAGGCAGGCAGGCCAGCATGCTGGTAGGTAGATATGCAGGCAGGCAGGCAAACACGGTGTAAGGGAGAGGGATGGAGAGACTAAGTGCGTTAGGCAAAGAAGGAGTGTATTAAATACCGTGTACTAGAAATAAGTGTTGCAGTTATAATCATAGCGCTGCAGCTAAGTCATACATACCCTATATTACACACGTGCTCATGGTGCACACTTGTTTCGAAATCTTCTTCCATGCATGGGCCATGCTCTGGATATCCATGCCAAAACTACCCCAGTTCAATTCCAAACAGAATACTACCAGATAATTTGCAACGTAGTGCAACATCATCCATTGACAAAGCCTAGGTTACCATGACACCCATATTCGTCTATGCTTTTCATGGAGTGAAAGATTGTATTCATTGGGATTTATATTCTAATTTAATCACATTTAGTGATATTTATATTAAATAATTACGTGTATACATTGCCATGCAGGTAGATAAAAAACTGCTATTATCATTCAATTGACCTTTCCAGTTTTAGCTATGCCCCGCCTATCTCTAGCTAAGCTCAACCCAAACCTTGCATATAATGGGATCGATTTATATACTTAGAATACTGAATTTCAAGAATCCCAATTGCATATATGGTAACTATACAGGTAACATGTTGAATATCTTGAAACTATTTTGACTGGGCGTGTTACGCTGCGTTTTGCAGCAACAGCACCCAGTAATATTTATTTCAAAATATTCAATAGAATATTAATTAATAAAGAGATACAATTCGTACAACTGATGGACTATTCCAGGGTCACGACTGAGTATTTCTGTTAATACTGCTTGTGAGGTAAGCCTATGTGTGACGTAATTGATTATGACCTCATATATTAGAATGACGGATCGGATTCATCCATTGTCAGTGGACGGGGTGTTTGCTAGGTACCACACCTGGCTCTTTCTTGCGCGTAATGTACATTTAAAGTTAGTGCATCAGATTAAAGCCTTACTCAGAGCTATACTAAAAGACCGAGTAAAAACGAAAAATTGACACAACATCAAACATACACTGCGGCATATGCTATGCGCATTTTCTATGATTAGATCAAACATGGCAGACGTCTCGTCTACATTCTTGACTCTGGATAGGTCGGGTAATCCCAATTAGATAACGCGTCAGCTTTCCTACACAGATCACATGTATCAAAATGCTATACAATTTATATTCGTGAATTGTCTGTACACATCTGTTTGTGGAACGTTCATCTGTTCCTCATCTGATGCATAAACTGCTCACATACTGTCTCAAGTAGAGGCTTGTTGGTGGCAATGTCTAGCCATGCTTCTCAAATAATTTTAATAAATGACCTTCCCACTGCGCTGCTCCATTGTTTAGCTAATATACCTTTCCACTTTATCCAAGCATCATATGACGTCATAATCAACTACGTGACGTGTAGAATGACATCATAATGAATGACGTCGTTATGACGTCATGAATGACGTAAATAAGTACGTCACGAACGCATATTTGAAGACGGACTATGCGTTGTTGTACGAATTGTGTCTTTATTATTTAATAAATATTCTATTGAATATTTTAAAACTAATTTGACTAACCGCTGTTGCTGGCATAGGCAACAACAGCACCCAGTCAAACTAGTTACAAAATATTCAACAGCTTACCTACAGAGTTTTCAGGAAATTGATAGTTAGGGCATTCGGGGATCGATCAATCCCTACACGGCGAAGTGTAGGTGGAGCTTAGCTCCAGGTGGGCGGGGAATAGCACCCACTGGAAAGGTCTATAGTTGCTCACTGTGACTGGATCGCTCTCCTCGCTCGAATACTATCTGTGTAACATAGAGTACCCCTTTCCTATCCAGAGTTCCTTTTATCGACGTTATCGGCAGAAACCTGAAGACTACGTTTAACAAGATTTGGTGGACCTTGGAAGCTAACATTTTAAATGAATTTTTAACGTGATCTCTTTGTCAGATTTATGTCTACACGCTGCATCTGACTGTCGCTGATGGAGTGGCCAGCATTGTGTAAAGGGTTCATTCGATTCTTTGATCATGTTGCTTGACAGGCCATTATTCCAAGGCAAACATGCTCGAGGTATGGGCTCTATCTATTCTTTGAGATAGCATACATAATGCATAATAAACAATAACAACGCCAAGAGATATCCCTATTATGTGTCGTGAACATCTTCGTCTGGTTTCTTTGTAAGTAGCATACTAAGACACACACAGTGACTCAATGGCACCAGTTTAACTACATCGTCTCTGTTCCCAGAGGTACAATTGTTGTATTGTGGGAGTTCCATGATATTTGTTCTTACCCACATCACTGTAATGCATAGACATGTCTTAACCATTTAACACTCATATCAACACAAAAAAAGCTTCTGAAGTGGTCTTGAGAAATGTCCATTTGCGGACCAAAAGAAGACTATTTTGAAAAGTTACCACTGGAATGACTGGCTCGATAACCGATCCAGTCATTCCAGTGATAAATTGTCAAAACAGTCTTTTCTTTGTTTGCAAATAGTCATTTTCTATGGGAAAATTGAAATTTTCTTGAATAAATTGGAGGGTTAAAGTTTAAACTTCTTCACACATGATCTGACTGCAGTTTTAACACTGTGCTGACAATACATCCAGAGCCTGATTAAAGCAAAGGATAACGGGGCTACAGCCCCGAGCCACCCAAAAAGGGGCCCAAAATCAAAAACACTTATCTCATTTTATCGATTTGAACCTGTAATACCACTATCTCACTTTTACAGCAATGGTATATGTAAGCGGTTGAATATTTTGAAACCAGTTGACGGGAAGACGCCGTTGCTTTAGACAGAACCAATTTTCAGTCAAATTAGTTTCAAAATATCCAATAGCATTTTGACATGTACGTAGAGTTTATAATGTTTGGTAGGAGTAGCAGCAGCAGCAGCAGCAGCAGCAGCAGCAGCTGCAGCAGCAGCAGCAGTAGCAGCAGCAGCAGCAGCAGCAGCAGCAGCAGCAGCAGCAGCCATTGCCTTATTGACGCACCCGATAAGGGCCCCATAACTAATTAACCATGGGCCTCAAATTATAGGCTTAGTCCCGATCTGATTACATCTACAAATTTATCTTTTGTCTCCTTCACGCCTTGAGCTACTATTTCAGCTGGAACTGCTGTGAATAACAGTTGTACTTCATGCCATTGAGACTTGTCCTGCGTTGCTTGTAGCTTCCAGCGTCGACATAATATCTAACGATAGTCCAGAATAACTTTCCGAACCGCCCATACAGTTTTAGATATCAGCTTTAGCTATGACTATGGAAGCTTCGAGCACAGCATTATGCGTACATATATCCCTAAGATCCGCATCTATGCAAGTCTTTTCCACAAGAATAGCCTTCCTCGTGAACTGAATGTAACACCAGAGGAGGTATCTAGACTGTCCTCAATGGGGGCATAGCCTGATTCTTTGTACCCGTTGAGGCTGCCATATGTACAGAAGGTGACTTCATCTTCAAACATTTAGCCAGTCGGCCCAAATGCATGTCATGGTCCTTTCCATTTTTAGCTATGCTCCGCCCATCACTAGCTAAGCTCCACCCACACCTCGCCGTGTTGGAATTGATCGATCCCCGAATGCCCTAGCTATCAATTTCCTGAAAACTATACAGGGAAGCTGTTGAATATTTTGTGACTAATTTGACTAGGTGCTGTTGCTACCCATGGCAGCAACAGCGACCAGTCAAATTAGTTTCAAAATATTCAACAGAATAGTTATTAAATAGTAAAAGCAAACAATTTGTACAACAACGCATAGACCGTCTTCAAATATGCGTTCGTGACGTACTTACCGACGTCATTCATGACGTCATTCATTATGATGTGATTGTACACATCGCGCAGTTCATTATGACGTCATATAATGGGTGGGTACTCTGGAAAGGTGAATTACTATATCACTAGATAAATAGAGCAAAAATCCCAATAGTATATCAGTTTCGTGAAAGACACCAAATAACACCATGCAATTTCTTTTCACATTCCGAGGGCCACGAAGCTTGAAGAATATGAGAGATAACATCACTTTTATGTTTTCAATGTATTTCATTACATTTCTTGCTAACTTATCTGGTGTTATTCTGTGGATGATTGAAATGGATTGACTGAGGGGATACCTCTTTAGACACTAAAATGCAGTTGCTGTTATGAAACCAAAATGAATTTTTAAATGTATTTTGCATGTATTGCGAGGTCCCCCCTATTCGTCCTATAAAGAAATCAGGCCAGTGCGTGCGTTATATTATACCGTCGCACTCGATTTGATCAAAAGCGAAGTGTCGCGAAGGGCACCCCCGGGGCCAGTACTAATAAGGAAAAGATGTATTAATTTTCATTGGCCAATGGATAGAGCCAAATGCACGAGAATCTATTCAGCGTGCGAGTGATTCAGCTCTGGGTTAAATGATGTATGCCTAAATTATATTCATAGTTCAAAGCCTGACACATTTCATATCGAAATACACAGTATGCAAAACCGTTTACAAATTAATAAATATTCTGCTAAACACTTTGACACTAATAAGGATTGGTGCTGCCGCTGCTTACGGCAGCGACAGCGACAGCGTCCAGTCAAATTAGTTTGGCACTATTCACCATCTTACGCGTCTGTTTTCCATGGAATTGAGATTTTGGTTCATACGCTGGATTCTCATATCACACATTATCTAAAGATGAACCAGGCCGTGTATTTTATAAACAAACTGAATGGAAGTTGTCGTTCCTTGCTGAAGCAACACATTCGCTCTACGTGTTTATTGTGGAGAACGTATCCTCGTTATGAGACGATGTTGATATCTAAGCAACAGCTTTAGCAACACAGCTCATCAGAATAAACAACATATTACACAGCGTGGTGTTCTAAATGATTTTAATAATACATTATATAATGTGCTTAATAACGTTATCATGTACTACTACTGGCCGACCGACCGACCGACAGACAGACTGCCAGACAGACAGACATCCAGTAAGACAGACAGACAGACAGACACGCGTTTTCAGTTTGCATATGGTACGAAATAAGGAATCCGAAAACAACTGATTGTACAGTATATTATGTTATACTTTTAGAGGCTTTAATTATGTACCTCAATGTCCTGAAATAAGTCTTAACATATGATGATATCATTTCATATGAATTACCATAGGCCCTAATCTCTTTAATTATGAAGGCGAGGTATGGATATCGGTACGGATCTCTAGTTTAACTTTACAAATAAAAAAGGTTTCTTTATTTATACTGAATGAAGTCATGATATGTTACGATTTATTTCGTTTCATTGCAGTGAGGTACATAATTTAAGCCTCTAAAATTAGACAATGTGAACAATTTTATTTTCGAAGCATTCTGCTGAGAATGCGGACTTTTAAGCAAAGCTACTTTCAAAATAGACAACAAACACCACTTCCGTCTAATCGTTCGTGTAAGTGTCCACGCCAACGATAAAAGTGATAAATCGCTAACGTCGTTAAGCCAGAATGTGGCATACATATAGATAAATGTTTTTTCTGTTCATCCGGGTACTAAATCATAATTTACGCTTGACTGAACATCTTCGCTCTGTAAAATTGTATACACGGGATATGCCCATAGCTAACAATTGCACCACGAATTCCCCGATTCTCAATGTCAGGTAAGTATGTTTCGAAACAAATTTGATAGGCAAAAGTTGCTGACACAGATTCCTGTTAAAGATAATTGCAACAGAATATGTATTAAATTGATCCATTTCCAAGAACGCCACATCTAAAGAGCCGTTGGTGACATTTACCTGAATCCAAATATCAAGGTAACTATACAGGTAAGCTGTTGAATATTTTGAAACTAATTTGACTGGGTGCTGTTGCTGCCTATGGCAACAAAAGCACCCACGAGAGCTGTTGTATGGCAGCAACAGCACCCAGTCAAATTAGTTTCAAAGATATTATTTCAGTATATATTTTATATATATTGAGATATTAAAGACATACAATTCGTACGCATAGCGGACTTTTAAAGGTTCATGATGTACTTAGCTTCGCCATTCATCGCGCATTTTGATTGTGACGTTAGCCTACATGTGGCGTAAATCATTATGACGTCATATACTGGAGTGACAGATTGGATTCATCAATTAAAGCGTACGTGTATTGCATCAGACACGCGCGTGTACATGTATATACATATTTCACATTTCATTATAAATGCTGTGTAGATAGTAATATATTTCTTTTAGAAAATATGTTTTGGAAATGTAAATATGAATAGGCGAGGGCCTCTTTCAAGATTATCAAAAGCTACTGACATAGTTTGAATTTTCTGTGGACTAAATATTGTATCTTCTTTTCGTTCGCTGATCATACCGCCAGTCCTGTAAGTGACTATCGACATGATCATAAGCGTATATAAATATTGTATTATTGCCTATATGATAACATAACTTCCTCATAGACCTTTCCCCTTTGTCCATCCATCATATGAGGCCACAATTAACTACGTGACGTGTAGAATGACATAATAATAAATGACGTCATTATGGCGTCATGAATGACGTAGATAAGTACGTCATGCACGTACGATTGAAGACGGACTATGCGTTGTTGCACGAATTGTATGTCTTTACTATTTAATAAATGTTCTGTTGAATATTTTGAAACTAATTTGACCGGGCGCTGTTGGTGCATAGGACCGTATCAACAACAGCGCCCAGTTAAATTAGTTTCAAAATATTTAACAGCGGGCCTGTATAGTTTTCTTGAAATTTTTAATCAGAGGGTTCAGAGATCGATCGATCCCAACACGCACGAGTGCTGGTGAAGCTTAGATAGAGATGGGCGGGACAGAGCTAAAACTGGAAAGGTCTATTGAGAGTATTAAGTTTTATTGCATTCCGAAACAGTAACATCCACAACACGCCGGCCACATAGCCAAATATGATCCACAATGCATAATTACAGTGATGTGATTTTGTGGCCTTAGAGGTCCATTGTCCAGTAACTTTAGTTCATAATGTCAGTTTGGATAAACTTCATCTCAAGGAAGCCATAGCGATAGATTGTGGTCTAGGTCAACCTTTGACCATGTTTAGCAATTTAGAGATACTGTAAATATTGTGTGCGACGGAGAAAGAATTATGCACACTATGATGATATTTATTTTGTACTCTGGCAAGCGTTTACGAACATGACAGAAAACACAGCAAACTGTTCCCCTGGCATCACAGGCATGTATCAGCACTATAGAGACCATGCCATCTATATGCTGACAGGACAAGATGAGGGGTTCATCGACGGATATACATGCATCATCTGATCATGGGGACAGGGGCGAGTCTTGAGGTACTTCAAACTGAGAGAAAGGCGCACTATCTAAGGCGCTTATGTTCACCAAGTTATTTAATGGGGTGGGGGGGGGGGGTCTGTCTCGACATTCATGTGCTTTCATGCGCAGCGTCGAAGGTAGGTGTAACACGTCTGCATGAGTGGATATATATATATATATATATATATATATATATATATATATATATATATATATATATATATATATATATATATATATATATATATATATATATATATATATATATATGTATATGTAGAGTATGCTCGGACCTAGACTCCCCATCTGCGTGACGGATACAAGCGCTTAACGAGGACGTCTTTAGTCAAGAGTTTACCGCGCATGATTCTGACATTCTGTAGGAATAATTAGCCAATGTTTATCATACGACTGATACGTAGATACCTCTATGTATAATATTGAATTAAATCACTTGAACTCGCAGACTAGCTAGATCAAACTAGTTACCACTAGAGACAATGTATGTGGTGTTTGAATATATTTCTGGTGTAATAGATTGTAATAATTTATATCTAATAATTTACAATTTAAAGTGGTGTATACATTTAGAAATTGTCTTAGACAACTGTAATCTGAGCAGCTTGACGCACAAGCGGCAGATTGTCTGCGCATCTTAAAGAATTGGCTCTGCAAAACAGGTGGTTTTCTTAGGCAGGGAATCTATCTGCACTCTCTATCTTCATTTTAAATGTGAATACTTGTGGTCGCCCTGCTTAATATTAATTACAGTACATTCGTACGGTTCACAATGGCGCACGCATTCAGAATAATATCCCTGGTATGTATATTTATGGTCGCAATCTGTACAATAGCGTCAGGGATTTGCTTGCATCAACGTATATCAAGATATATATGTACGTACAGAGGCATATGCAATACTGGTGCCTGCACCGTGAATCTAACTTCATCTGATTGTGCTATTATATGTGAGTGTACTGGTGATTACCATGGCCGTTATTGTGATGTTCCATCAACTGAAGTTACCACCCAGACCAGCCATCCAACAAACAGCAGCGCCGAGGAACATGCTGAAAACATGACCACGAGTGAGTATTATTACTGATTGTGAGAGAGATGGAGGTAGGTACTTGCATATTTCCTAGACGATGCTAAGTGCAATCTCTTTAGAGAGACCTCTTCACACACGCCTTTTCTCTAGTCCAATAATGTAGGCTTACGGTCTAGGTCCGTTTTTTCAGAAAGGAACGCAGTGGACTGACCTATACCGTACATGATTGGACTACCAGTTGTCCTTAGTGTATCTTACTGTTTACCAAGGTGTTTTGTTAGTAGTCGTATGTATGCTAATAGGCGTTGTACTGCCAGCTCTAACCGGGGGTTGGGGTAGGGGGTTGGTGGGTGCGGAGCTTAATGTAAGGATCGCCACACAATACGCAATCATGTGAGTAGCTTACATACCAAATTTGGTTGAATTCTGTCAAGTTTACCATTCTGTCTGCACCTACGGTGAGTCACCATATTCCACCACCCTCACACCACATGGCGGAGCCTAATGTAAACATTGTCTATCAATCAACATTCACATGGGTAAACTAACATACCGAATTTGCTTGAATTCCGCCAGCTTGACTTTGGGGCGAAACCTAACGTAAATGTCATGGTGCAGTCAGGGTAACTCACATATCAAATTGGATAGAATTCGACAATACTGTTTCGGAGTAGATAGCCGGACAGGTGAGATGGATTGACGTAGGCGATTGCAATATTCCCTCCGTTCTTTCAAAACGTGCGGGGATAATAATTACCATTCTCATTCTTCTGCTTGAGGCCGGATACTTTGCTCTCTGGTGGTGCTCCGTCATTTCACCCCTTTCTTCTCCTCTTATTCACGCCTCTAGCCCCAGTTACAATCTTTCAGTGTGTAACTTTGATATTTGGTGCTTTTTATTACTACATTCGTCTAAAGTTATTCAGGTTCTTGTACACGCTGAGGTTATACTGCCTTTCTTGGTGTATGGCTTGTTCTGTGCTCCCTCTCAGACTGTCTCTGGCTCAGTGGCTTTCTATCAAGCTTTTGTCTTGCCGATGCAATGTTCCGGCTTCAGGTTTCTGAATTTCATTCCGGATACATAATTTTGCCTCCGCTCCAGGTTTCTAGTACTATTACCGTGTTATTCCAGTGGTACGCGTTTCTACTATAACGGCCAAATCCGATCCGTCAGCCAATCAATTACGTCACATGTATGCTGATGTCAAAATCATATACAGAAATACACCATTATAATGCTGGAATAGTCCGCCGAGTTGTGCGAATTGTATGTCGTTGATGGATTTACTATTTGACCCTTTAGTAACTAGATATTGTCAACAAAACCGAAAGATTTGCTTATTGAATGTAAATTTGCAGGCCAAGCGCAGACTATTTTTGAAAATTTGCCACTGGAATGGCTGGCTCGATTATCGAGCCATTTTGGCCGGCTTCGCCATGAAAGGGTTATTAAAAAGCTTCTCTTGAATATTTTCAAACTAATATAACATGGCGTTGTTGTTGCCATACAACAGCGCCAAGTCAAATTAGTTTCAAACTAGTCAACATTTTACCTGTGTAGTTACCATTATATTGGGATTCTGGGAATTCATGGTCAATCGAACCCAGCACGGGCAAAGCATGGGCGGAGCTTAGCCAGAGATGGGCGGGGCATAGCTAAAAGTGGATTGATCCATTGTGTTTTGGTCCAGATGTCTTCTTTCTGATATCTAAATATTTCACTTCCAGATATATCCTTTCTGATGTCTCCTTTCTGACGTCATCTTCCGGGATTTTTCTTTATGATGTCGGCTTCTGGACATTTTCTTCCGGATATATATATATATATATATATATATATATATATATGTTTATTTACTTTGTTTTATGTGAGATTTCAATAAAGCGCAGCTCGGATTAAGGAGAGACTCGTCTGACTTCGTCGACCAGCCCAGCCCAGGCACGGATGGCCACCAAGCGCCACCCCACCACCCAAGGACTGCGAGAGGGATGAGGCTATTGAAGACCCGCATCATCAAGGACTCAGAGCGTGCAGGCACTTAGTAATGCCGGGAATCCACGGCCGGACTCAACTGCCTCCAAGGCGGTGGCTGGCCAATCTAGTCAGCAATAAATTGTGGAGGAGGCCCTCACGCACATTATGGGCGGGTCGTCGCAAGCCCTGAGAGCTGCTGCGACATAAAGGACCTTCGGAGGAGCCCTTAGCCAAGACGGCGCTTGTTTCGACGAACCCGGGCCTTCGTTAGACTGGTGCTTCCGCCCGGGCTGGAAAGAATTCCGAAAGAGGTTGACGAAAGCTTGCACGACAACCGACCACCTCCACCTAGTCCCTGAAGGGTTGGGGGGGGGGGGGTTGCGGGGTTGAGGAGACGAACATGGGACGGTAGCCCTCCGGTCACAATGGCCTCCACACCGCTTAGTCAATAAAGTTACCGTGAACAAATTTGGCTCAGCTCTTGCCCTAGATGATATATCATGAGTTTTGAATCGATCACCCACGCAGTTTTGAAGCAGAAGATTTTTAAACCCATCGGCCAAAATCCAAGATGTCCGAAATTTTGTAAAATGCTATTCTTCCTTAATCAATGGCCAGATTTCAACAAACTTGGATGAAACCATTCTTTGTTGATTGGCTTCAAGAGTTTTGCTAAGAATTTTATTTGTGCAGTTCCTTTGGTGACCGTCTAAGATTTTTCGAAAATTATCCATCATGTCTTTAAATGCAAATTGTTCAAATGTTAATGGTCCAGGTGTCACATGTTCTTGAGCCTCTTGTTACAGTTATTCGCTTAATCCGCATTATTGTGTGTGCAATACAGCTCAGAAATAACTTGAAATATTTCAACAATCAAAATAAAACAAATTTTTGAATACTTTGAACATAATTGGATTGGAAAACATTGCTGCCTAAGTATGTTAAAAATATTCAGCAGAACATTTTAAAGGACCGTGCTCAAAATTGCTAACATGTTTCTGTTTTGTTTCGGAAACGTTTTAAGTTATTTATGAGCTGTACTCTGTGACATCCCACTGATATGTTCTTCACGGTACCTAATATGTATCACTTTATTGTTAATAGGCGTGATTACAACTACCACAGGCCAGGAGATCCAGTCAAAGAAATGTGGGCTGAAATACACATGCGATCATGGATCTTGTTTACTGTGCCGGTTACCGTGATTTTGATTTATGACCCAATAATTTAGGGCCCAATAAATGATGACAATTGTTGGGTCAATGACCCACTAATTCAAACAAAGACCCGACAACTCAAAAAAGGCCCGACAACCGCTGTACGACCTACTAGTAATAGTAAGAAACTTATGAAAGTCCCGACAATTGACCATTATCTTTAAAAGAGGTAATTACAACTACCGCAGGGAAGAGAACCAACCAAAGCAATGTGGTTCGGGATACGCATTAGAATAGCGAGCACGTCCCATTGCTGCCAGGTAAGAGGGACTTGTCTCATCTAAATTCACTACACGGAATTCCCTGTAGTAGTACTATTAATTGACAAGAGAGGGCGCTTCGAATAACTCCTCGCGCTAAACAAATCAGTTCGAATGGCTCACATTGAATAAAGGGCCGCTTTAAATAGCACTGTAAATATATATTTAAAATCCGATGTTATGTCATTCGTATCAAGATGGATTGTACATTCGTGTATTTACTCGCAGACATGCATTAATCCACGTTTTCTGTTGCAGATATCTGGATAAACGTGATTTTAACATCATAGCTAACGATACAGTACAGGTCCAAAACAAAAACAGAAACATTTTAATTAGTACAACTCTGGGCACGATCTAAGAAATGACTTCCAATCCGATTATGTTTAAATATTCACGAGTATGTTCTAAGATATTTCTGAGCTATACTGTATGTCATAATGTTATTTGTATTTCCCTTCAATAATTATAGTCAGGTCTGAAATCAGAGAAACATACCTCAATGATTATAGTCAGGTCTGAAATCAGAGAAACATACCTCAATACTTATAGTCAGGTCTGAAACAGAGAAACACACCTCAATAATATGTCAGAGGCATTTTTGGGGAAGTCGGCAGACAACTTTCTTAATAGGATTCGAGGCTGCTGAAACCTTTTTTGCTGTGTACCAACCTGTCCCGAAGCTCAATAGTGGTCAGAATAGCTAAAAACAAAATGACCGCCTGTGATTGACTTTTCAATGTAATATGCTGCATTCCTCTTGCGTGAAACGCATCTTCGACATGTATTATTTTGACAAACGTGCTTGACTACATCCGGAAGCATCTAATACTGGATATGGCGAGCTTTGTATTTGTAAACAGTAGATATGGCATCCATCTAAGATTTCAAGATGGCCAACATGATAAAGATTAGTTCACACGTTTCAGCTTCTGGCTAATATAGGTTAAATTTTAGATATGGGGTTCACATCCCTACACACATCAACAACAACAACTCTCAACGTTTCTGAATGGATTGAAGAACTATTTCCAGCTGGAGGGAATTGCAGAATCAACATTAATAAAAGACACGTTAACATAATAATAATTTACATGCTCCTTTCATTAGCAGGCGATGTAGAGTCTAATCCCGGCCCCATAAACAGTAGTGATCTCTCTATTGTCCATCTATTTGCGCTCTCAAAGATAAAATCCATCTTGTCGAAGCAAACGTGTCTAATTTTAACATCATTGCTATTACAGAAAGCCACCTTACACAAAACGTAAACAATGACACTATTATACTTCAAGGCCTCCAAGAGCCATATCGAAGGGACCATCAGCAAACATAGGGCGGAATATGCGTCTATATAGCCGATAACATCGCCGCTTTCACCGTGTGGAATTTGAATCTACTAGTATTGAAATGATCTGGATAGAAATTTACGATCGACCAGAACTGCTAATGTGTGTAATTTATCGACTGCCCAATACTGATGTCGATAAATAGCAAATCATTTCCGATAACACAGAAAACGTCTGCGATTTAAACCCGAATAAAAACATTCTGTTACTGGGGGACCTAAATGATGATCTCCTTAGTACGACAAACTACTACCTACGCGATATTATTACCAGTTTTGGCTTTTAACAGCTAATAACAGAACCAACCCGCCCTATCTCGAATACATTACTTGACCCTATTTTAATTAACAATATTAGGCTTGTCAAAGATAATGGCGTTCTTGCACCTTTTTGTAGCGGTCATACCCCAGTACATATGACCATAACATCCTGCATACCCAAACGAAAATCATACAAGCGCCATATATGGGATTACGCAAAGGCTGACTGGGTGAAATTTAGAAACCACATATCTAATGCTCCGTGGAGTACCCTTTCCGACGAGCATGACGTCGATAGCTGGTGCCAAGCCATTACTACAAATATTACTAATGCAGCCAATGCTAGCATACCAAACAAATCAGTCACCATCCACCCATATGATAAAGCCTGGATATCTTGTTAACAGACTAGAAGACGTACAAAAGGATGCTCTTAGGACAATTGGCAGAGTGACACATAGTGCCTACAACGGGATGACGAGCGAGGCCTTGACTGATTATCCCCCTCCACTGATATTAGCACGTAATCCCTACAATATCCGACGCTCGAATTCCTTCACCCCAGCTAGATGTCGAACGGAACTCTATCGCCAGTCGTTTTCCCCAGCAACAGTATATGCCTGGAACACCCTTCCAGCCCCTGTCACTATGTCTAATACCCTACCGGAATTCAAGACCAAACTAAGAGCCATGTCCCGTATTCCCAGCCCCCCTCCGTGGTATTACGTCGGCTCAAGACTGGCTAATATATGGTTAAGTAGGCTTCGTAATGGCTATAGTGGATTAAATAGACATCTATTCGATAACTTCCTGTCTGACTCTGCCAGCTGCGCCTGCGGCCGTCCTGGTGAATCTGTTAAACATTACCTTGTTTACTGTCCACTTTTTAATGAGCAAAGAACCACCTTTGAAAATGAGCTTGCCTCCAACCAAATCTCCTCAACAACCCTAGCCACTCAGCAACTTCTATATTGCCGTGCTGACGTTGATGTAGGGTTAAGCATCACAGGTCCCACCATTCTATGTCAATATATTACTGACACCTGTCGGTTTAAATTACCTACAGTAATTTCAAACACCACTCATGGATTGTGTCGACAAATCCATAGCCGCTGATGTTTCTGGATGGCCATGCAGTGTGGACCAGCTCCGGTGACCACAGCTCATCGAGCTCCTCCTTTCTCCTAATACCGCCTTGTGATTCGTCAAACCATGCTTTTCTCCATCTCCCGAAGATTTTTATTCTATCATCATTAGGCTACCTATAACATCTCTCCTCCTCCTCCTCTTCCTCCTCCTCCTCCTCCTTCTCATTCGATAAATTACACACATTAGAAGCTCAGGTCGATCATAAATTTCTATCCAGATCATTTCAATACTAGTAGATTCATATTCAAAACGGCGGGAAGCGGCGATGTTATTGGCTATATAGACGCATACTCCGCCCCATGCTTGCTGGCGGTCCCTTCGATATGGCTCTTGGAAGCCTTGAAGTGTAATAGTGTCATTGTTTACGTTTTATGTAAGGTGGCTTTCTGTGATTGCAATGATGTTAAGATTAGACAAGTTTGCTTCGACAAGATGGGTTTTATCTTTGAGAGCGCAAACATTAAGATGGACAATAGAGAGACCACTACTGTTTATGGGGCCGGGATTAGACTCAACATCGCCTGCTAATGAAAGGAGCATGTAAATTATTATTATATTAGTCACATTATTCAGGTAGTACAGTGGACAAGATAGTAACTGGGCAATGTAAATTGCGAGAGAGACACTTACAATTCTCCATGAGTTCGATGATATATTTTGGCGACCTATTATTCACCTCTTGATTTATTTAATATAATATATTTGTATGTGGGAGACACGCTCATAAGACATGTCTTATTGTTCTCCCACATAGACTAAAAAACCTCGTTTAAATCAAAGACACGTTCAAAGATTGATATAATGAACCAATTTTACATCGAGTTGAAGCAACCGAAGTGGCATCTTTCATTGCACGTCAAACTAAGGAAAGGCTTACACAGGATGGGCAGACTTCAACAGACAAAACAGTACAGTAGAAACATAGTTAACAACTGTGGGGTATACTGTATGCATCAATTACATTACACACAGTGGTAGCACCATGTAGGCATGTGGCAGAAAGACCTAGTCAACAGTATGCGGTGTAGGTGACGTGTACTATTTTAGATGGTTAAAATTAAAATAGGCAAAGAAAGAAAACCAGGACTTCCTAATCACCAGGCATGCTGGACTTAACACTTGACCGAACTTTCTCAAGGTTATAGGAAAGCACATTTAGTCAACTCGATTATTGGATGCATAGTTTGAAAGTAACCTGCTCGGGCATAGAGCTGCTGAACAGGTCTGGGCTTGCAAGTCCTACGTTAGGGGAATGAGAATACACATATAAGCTATGTGGAGAATTGTTATGCTACAGTTACTGGGTAGAATTGATCAAGAAATCATACAGAAAGGGAGAGAGAGAGAGAGAGAGAGAGAGAGAGGGGGAGATGGAGAGGGCGAGGGCGAGGGCGAGAGGGCGCGAGGGCGCGAGGGCGAGAGGGCGAGAGGGCGCGAGGGCGCGAGGGCGCACGCGAGAGTCACTGGAAAATATCAACTTCAGATTCTGTTGGAGTTACATGCAGATGGTTTATATTGCATTTCTCTTCAACAGCGCACTTCGCAATAGAAATTGGGAGCTCTATTTGTTTGCATTTCAGTCAATGCTCCCTCAAGTCATGGGACTAAGTAGCCTATGCCAGATACAAAACCAATGAGACAGTCCCTGAAGTTGTTGGAAAGTCGCTCATGAGCGAAGAGGCTCTCCAATCCGAATCCCCACTTTTGCAGAAAAGTAAAATCATCGTCAAGCAACACCTGTCTAAGAAGGGGAAAGATACATACACTCTTACAGACAGAGAAGATAGTTTCCACTCACTATTCATGCAGCAGCAGGTTGTCATATTCCATTTCAGGACTGGACATTGCAGACTCCGAGCACAGCCGTTCAATAGCTAAAGATAGGACAATCTGCGATGTACCTCTGTGGTGACGATCAATAATATAATCAATAGAGTATATAATGCAGCACTGTAACCGGTATCTGCAACAACGCCCAGCACAATGGCCAATGAATACCTCCGTGCAAGAGAAGCTGCATGATAGCTACAACAACCTGGGAACTATGGTGTCCAGCATACCAGACCATTTGTATCAAACAAATGTGAACACACGAAGAGGAAGACTATGCTAGATGGCGGACCATTTATGTCAATAAGATGCATCAACTCCCAGTAGAGGGCCTGCATGTATTTCAGAGTATCAACTTCATTCAGAAGTTCGTTGTGAAGAATTTAACCAAGTGGATCCAACGAAAGCTGACAATGGTTGAACGGAACCAGCAAGAAGAGGGGATGCATTGTTGGCATTGCCAAGACATCATCAGTCTTTGAACGGGTATACGTTGCCCTACAACCCAAGATCAATAGACCCTGTGATACCAGCGACTGATAATAGCATATGGTGCGGTCAATTGATAAACCTAGAGCAAATCCTTTACAATGAGCTCTTGCCAGTTACAATTGCTTTGGCAGAAATTAATGGATACCTGCGAACATGATCTAAAGCAATTCTGTTAGAAATTTTAAACACAGATGTTACATGGCTACCAAAATGAATGCCACCAGCAGAGCTTGGCGACGATATAAGATATTGATGACCAAGCTTTGGCAATATATATACTGGAAAACTTTAAGGAATTGCTAGATTTAGTGATCCATCCGATGTATTTAGTAAGTGAAAGAATGTGCTTCATCTGATCAACCTAAATACATATGATGATACCTATATTCATTTCAATTGCTGTTCTCAATAACGTTAGTATTAGAAAGTACTAACGTTGAATCATGTTATCAGACCATATGAAAACTGCCAACACAAACTATGAGTAGAGAGTTTCTATAATTAAGGATTGAACGATAAAGTAATCATGATTTATGGTGTTTGATGGTCCAGGTTGATTGGGTTTGTTTATTTTAATGTGGAGATGCCTTAGCTAGCCAGGGTTCTTGATTGAATCTACCCAATACTTTGATGATTACTGCATTAGTACTAATCTAATAATAGACTAATATTCTAGGATCTCTTTAGATTAAATTAATGTACAATTAAACATAATGTTTTTATTATTACCTATTGAGGGCTTGGAATAACAAGAATTCCGTGGAATTAAATCTCTCGTCTGTCTCCTGTTTATCACAGTGTCCTTGACCTTTGACTTTGTGACCTCAAGTATCACACATCTTTCTAACATTATAGGTAACCATGTATCCATTCTTAGTTCCAATATGATTAACGAGCAGAGGTCAAATAGCAATGTCAGAATAACCTTGACCTTTAACCTAGTGACCTTATTTTCAGCAAACATCTTTCTTATGGCACAGGGAAGTATGTGTCCAAGTTTAGTTCTGATAGTATGAATTATGAAGCAATTCTGAAATATAAATGTAAATGATTTGGTAAAGCAAAAACGTAACGTTGAAAAAGCAGAAGGCAAATAGCCTTGATCTTTGCCCTGGTGACCTCACTATTAGCACACATCTTTTTATGGTATAGGGACGCATGTGTCCAAGTTTAGTTCTGGTAGTATGAAGCAATTCTGGAATATAAATGTAAATTACTTGCTAATCGTAAAAAATTAACGTTGAAAAAGAAGAGATCAAATAGCAATGTCAGAATGACCTTGATCTTTGACCTAGTGGCCTCACCGTGAGTACACCTCTCCATTAGCGTATAGGGAATCATGTGTCCAATTTTAGTTCTGGCAGTAGGAAGCAATTCTGAAATATAAATGTAAATGGTTTGCTAAAAGTAACAACTTAACGTTGAATAAGCAGAGGCCAAATAGCAATGTCAAAATGACCGTGGCTTTTTGACTTAGTGACGTCACTACCGGCATACATCTCCCTCGTGGTATAGGGAACCATGCGTCCAAGCTTAATTCTGGTAGTTTGAAGCAATTCTGAAAAATAAATGTGAATGATTAGCTAAAAGCACAAACCTAACGTTGACGCCACCGTCGCCGCCGCAGTCGTCGGAAAAGTGATACCTATGTCTCCCTTCCTGCTTGGTAGGCGAGACAAAAATGGCTACTCCATTGGTATATCAGACATATAGCATATTACACCGTCATCATTAGAATACTATGCAATTGAAATTTACTATTTATTAATATTTGGGTCTGTCCATTAAAACCCATCTTCCATGTATACTGGAAGCTATAACGTGTTGTGTAACCATAGCGGCCATCTTGAAATTTAATATGGCCGTCATAATTATGATACAGATTTCATTGAAAAATGTTTATTGATCATTAGATGCCAGATGTGTTAAGAGACGCTTTACCACAGATTTAACTGCCATCCTTGGGTTTACGTCAATTGGTACTCAATAAGTATATTGAAATACATTCAACGGCGGCTAGTTTGTTTTTCGGTCATTTTGGCAGAGTTAGAGTCTCCGGATAGTTTGGCAGACAGCAGAACTTAATTCAGCACCCTCAAATCATTAAGAAAAATGGTTTGTTTACTTTTCCCCCAAAATGCCCCATAGAAGTTAGATTTTTCCAAAATCCGACCAGTCTATTAGGATCACCGCAATGCGATACGTTGTTGCAAATCTTATAACGCGCTCCGCCACCCGGTTCATCCCTGTATCAGCCACTGTATATATTGTTGACTATTTACATGTCCAATTAGACATAATTATTAGCATTGCCAATATGGTTCGCTGATAAAATCTAAACTACGCACATGGCGGTGCTCCTTCATAGGGCGCTTATTCCTAAAAGAAGAAGAAAATTACGTCATTAACACTGTATAGATGTATAGATGGCACCAAACGCTGCCAACAATAAGTGCTTAATGGAGGGGACCGATCTATCGCTCTGCCATCATAATAAACAACGTCTTTAGTTAGCTGACGTCACAATCAAAATAACGAATAATTCCGTCATGAAAATCAAAATATTCCGTCACTAGTGTGTGAATTGTCTGTTTTTGTTAAATTTTCAATTTAATAAACATTCTGTTGAATATTTTGAATCTAATTTGACTGGGACTGTTTCTGCCATTGGAAGAAACAAGCCCCTCAGCTCAAATTAGTTTAACATATTCAACAGATTACCTGTACATAATTCCCTTGAAAGTTGGATTCTGGGAATTCAGGTATTACAGAGCATAAAGCGATTCTAACACACGTGAAATGACCGTATTTGGAAGAGGTTTTTACGCGCGCGTGTGTGTGGGTGCTTGCAGCCGTGCAGCCGTGAAACCGTGCGGTCCTGCATGTGAGCGTGCATGCATGCGTGTATACGCGCTTTCTGTCTGTCTGCCTGTCTGCCTACCTGCCTGCCTGCCTGCCCGTCCGCCCGCCTGTTGACCGTTTTGGCAATACTTCCTATGTCACCCCTATAGCACGTTCTCCCTGTGATTTATACCTACAGCTTGTGCATGAGCTTCTCTGACAGGACAGTTGGTCACGTGTACTCAGATGGATGGATGTTTTCCAGGAGAGTGTATTATTGTAACTGCCCACTCGGCTATAGCGGAGAGCATTGCCAGAATAACACTAATAGCAATACCAGTAGGTATCACCTACACACATATAATACAGCGAGGCTCAGAAATAACTTAAAATATTAACAAAACAAACTAAAGCGTATTTTTGAATACTTTGGTCTTAGCGCTGAATTCAATAATATTTTAAAAGATATCAAACTTGCCCAAGCTTCATTTAAATAAATCTGATGAGCACCGCCGTTTTGCCTAAACTGGAACCTAGTTGTGATTCCATCCACGTCATTAAAATGCACTCTGCTGTATGCAGAGGCATGAGTAATATTCTCTATCAGTCAGAGTTATGTGAATGCAAAGGTGATTAGTTAATACTTGTTACTGTAATAAATCCTACTGACTAATTTGAAAACAAGTTGAATGGCCTTCAGTTGGTTATTAACTCTTTAATGGATAAATTTGTCAGGAAAATCAAGATATTTGCTTATTAAATGCCCATTTACGGGCTAAGGGAATACTATCTTTGAAAGTTTACCACTGAAATGACTGGCACCAGGTAATTTCAGTGATAAAATGTAAAAAAACATTCTTTTGGCCTGCAAATGGGCATGCCGCAAGCCTACTGCAGATGCAGAGTTTGACTGACTCCGTCAGGAAAGGGTTAAGTTAACTTAGTAAGTAGTAACTTAAGTTAATCAGCATTGATACATGTATGACCTTACACTGATATGTTCTTCATGTTTCCTGATGTAAATCGCTTTATCTTTAATAGGCTTAACAACAGTAGGCATCGAACAAGAGAACCGATTAAGGAAGTGTGGACAGATTTATTCGTGCGATCACGGAATTTGTCCCTCTGGCCACTTACCATGTCGCTGCGACGAAGGCTGGGACGGCGTTCTTTGTAACCGCCGCTGTAACAAGACATGCAAAAACAGGGGCGTGTGCCGGGTTAACAACGATGGCCACGCTCAGTGTAGATGTAATTTTCCGGACACGGGTGAATTCTGCCAGCTGTTAATTAGTTCTGTTACCCCAGACACAATTTATTATACAGTTATCCAGAAAGCTGGTAAGTCTTTCAACGAAGTAGCAGTTGTCTAAGTAACTTAAACTATTCTTAGCATACAGCAAATACAGTTATATAATTCTGTATTTGGCCATAGCTATACAAGTAGTCATGGCATTAGGGTATTTAGCATTGACGGGGAATCGAACCCACAACCCGCGCCAAACATCATAGCCCGCAAACGCTTCCACCACACCAACGCCGCAAGAAATTAATTCAAAGGCAAAATAGGATTGATGTCCTGCCGCGTTGGTGTGGTGAAAGTGCTTGTGGACTATGATGCTTGGAGGTTCCGATGGTTGTGAGTTAGGTTCCCCATGTATTTAACCAGTAATGGAAATCAACTGCATCCGTGTGCTGATCAGATCAATGGCTATGTACATTGGTCCTGTGCTGATCGGATTAGTGGCTGTCTACAGTAGCCATGTGCATAGAGGAATCCAGCCTGTCAGTCCAGAATATGACGTCATAACCAAATACGCCATGAATGGCATATCTAAGTCCGTCATAAATGCTTAATAGTCAGTCAAGTTGTACGAATTGTATGTCTTTACCATTCTGTTGAATATTTTGAAATTAATTCGACAGGGTATTGTTGCTGCCAGAGGCACCCGGTCAAATTAGTTTCAAAATATTAAAAAGCTTACCGTTATAGTTTTCTGGAAATTGAGGTTCACGGAGTTCTGTGTTCAATCAACCCCAACACGGACAACGCGTGGGCGGAGGTTAGCTAGGAACGGATGGGGCATAGCTAAAACAGGATTCATCCATTGAATATGTATTTGTGATGATAAAAGAATACATTTCTAGCTATGCCCCGTCGATTTCTAGCTATGCTCTGCCCATTTCTAGCCATGCCCCACCAATTTCTCGCTATGCTCTGCCCATTTCTAGCTACGCCCCACCTATTTTTTAGCTACACTCTGCCCATTGCCAGCTATGCCACACCCATTTCTAGCTATGCTCTGTCCATTTCTAGCTATGCCCCACCCATTTCTAGCTATGCCCCACCCATTTCTAGCTATGCTATGTCCATTTCTAGCTATGCCCTGCCGAATTCCAGCCAAGTTCCTCTCAAATACGTGTGTTGAAATCTGTCTTAAACCTGAATTCCCAGAGTCTAAATTTCAAGGTTTCATGCAGATAAGCTGTTGAATATTTTGAAACTAATTCTACTGGAGGAGGAGGAGGTGGGTGTGGGGGTGGGTGAGTTATTGCTGCCTATGTAAAAAACACCTACCCGTCAAATTTTGTTTTACAATATTAAACAGAATGTTTATTAAGTTGTAAACTCGTTAAAGATGGACCTTTCCGATTTTCGAGATGAAGCTAACTGATTTTGATTGTGATAGTGACGTATTTCACTATAACGTCAGATACTTGAGTGCCATATCAGATCATTGCATTGAAGACACCTTTACATGTATGAGCCACTCAGAATGGAGGTGAACAAATAATATTTTCTAGAGTAAACGAAAGACCGGTCAGGAATTTCCAGAGTACTACTGAGATAGACAAGCTGATAAATCAAAATTCCCAATTCTTGTCTGGAAGTTTCCAAGTTATTTGATGACAACATGTTTTTTTCTGCAAATTTTATGGTGGGTGGTGTAATTTCTATGGGAATTTTACATGGCTATTGGAGGCTAGTTAAAATGAATGACAGTTTGTATGTTTGAGAAAGGTGTAGTTCTTTAATAAAGGAAACTTGAAACTTGAACCTTATTTGGAGTGCAGTATTAACCTCTGCAATTGGTCTCAATGCAATATTGCACTGCGCCACTTATCTGCTGTACCTTTTCATTCTGCTGGCTAATTGGCACTTGAGCGATGGCAAGGTAACCTTGGCATAATTCACCTTTCCAAAGTATCCATCCATCATCTGACCTCGTGTGACGTCATAATCAGCACTGAGCGTGTATGATGACGTCATAATCATGAGGTCACAAAGGGTTCCATATAGACCGTCATCAAATCTCAAAAAGTAGAACACGTTGTATGAATTGTATGTCTTTGTAATTCTTTGCTATTTAATAAACATCCTGTTGAATATTTTGAAACTAATTTGACCGGGTGCAACAGCGCCCGGTCAAATTAGTTTCAAAATATTCAGCAGCTTACCTGTGTAGTTTTTTTGGAAATTAATGGTCGGGGTGTTCAGAGATCGATCGATCCCAACACGAGCGACGTGTGGGTGGAGCTTAGATAGAGATTGGCGGGGCATAGCTAAAACCGGAATGGCCCATTAGCACGCGAAATGTTAGCTTCATGTTGAATTTACCTGAATATTATACAAAGACTGCTGTTTAGACTTACCTGTAAAATAAAAATTAACCATCTTATTGTTTGTTGGTTCATTGAGCTCATTTACTATCTTGCTGAAAAACCCCCATAAATGGGCTGCCAATGGGCTATGGAATAAAACAACAGTCATGGCTTTTGTAAAGAAATATATATTGTCTTGATATGTTATTGCGAAAACCAGCGTTCTGAGGGACAGTACATCTGCATTTTTGGAACTAGTTACAGAAACATAATTACTTTTATTTTAACTTGAAGAGAGTTTCAAAATATTGAGCCATGCCCAATTTTGGGTTGATTTGTTACCTATCCTCAACAGTATTACATAGATTGTCGACCAGCATTTTGTGGGACAAGTGAGATTTTCACGCGTCAAATTCAACCTTTAAAGAAAATAACAAAAAACTGTGTTTTCGTGTTGATACCCATATGCAATCTAAGCTAGTAAGCCACATTCACCATAGTTAGGAAAGCATTTACACCAGCTAAACAATCTACAGATTACTATAATCTATTTACTCATTGGCCCTCCCAGACGGTAAACGATATACTCTTTATGTTATGTGAAATATTCTATTGAATATGTTGAAATGCCTATAGCAGCAACGGCTTCCAGTGAAATTACTTTCAAAATACATTCAACCACCTTGGGGAATATCTGCCTTGAAATTGATACACTCGTACTTCGAGGATTAGAGGGATAAATAATGCCATGATGAACTTGCAGAATGCTTTAAAATAAATTTGTAATACCAAGCAATCTGAAACAGAAACAGCAGACTGAAACGTGTCTATATTCTGTGTTAAAGACGGATTGGCCGTTGGTCAGTCGGCTGGAATAGGTGTCGCGGCAGTAGTGTGCGGGATAATTCTAGCTGTTCTGGGCATCATCATTTACATAATGTGTAAGCGCATGAGGACCAGCCTTCTTTCACGATGTCTTAGATGCTGCAGCTGCCGCTCATATGAAGATGACGGTAAGGTCCTAGAATAGAATTATTTGTGCTGAATATCAATTGCATCTTATCAAATATCCGAACACCGTCCTCTCAGAGCCGCACAACGCAAGAGTTCAGTGCTTTATTCATGCACCCACCTTTATGAAGCAAGTGCGCTTATATATCATTGTTATTAATATTGATCCTACACCACTGATAGGCCTAGGTTTCTTGAAAAAATATCAATATACTGGAACCAAGTTCAAGTTCGCTTTATTTTACCCAATCTATACCAATAGGAGCGTTGCTTTGAGTTTTTCAATTATAATATTAATATAAGAATATTTCTCCAACTAAGAAAATTGATGTATAGGCTATGTCCAGTAAAATAGGTGAGATTGACATAGTTCTTATTGGGATGATGACTTATGCTAAACCTGTGTACTATAGATACTATTATTAATCACACAGAGGCTGACGTAAGGACTTCGGTTGGTTGTGTCTGTCCGTCCACTCACCCGCCCGCCCACTCGCCCGCTTGCCACCCTCCCGCCCGTCCGTCCGTCCATCCATCCGTCCGTCCGTCCGTCCGTCCGTCCGTCCGTCCGTCCGTCCGTCCGTCCGTCCATCCATCCATCCATCCATCCATCCATCCATCCATCCATCCATCCATCCATCCATCCATCCATCCATCCATTCATTCATTCATTCATTCATTCATTCATTCATTCATCCATCCATCCATCCGTCTGTCTATCCATCTGCTCGCATACACGTAAGGTAAAAGCGTCAGATTTGGCACACCCATTCTTATTGTGGCTGACTAAAGGAGGCTTGAATTTAAAGATCTAAATATCTAGGTCATAAGGATAATAGGGTTACTACGGTGCTACGGTAGAATCACAAAATTTAGCACATCCATTCATATTATAGCAGGCGAAATTTAATTTGCGTTTTAGGTCAAAAGGTCAAATATCTAGGTCACAGGCCAGTAAGTCCATTGGCAAAATTGCAAAAATGCTCGAGTTAGCACCTCTTCCGAGAGCAATTAAAGTTATTACTACTGTTAAAATGTTGTAGAAAGAAACAGTTTGATACACTTTAGGAAATGTCTGGAGGATTTAAAGCACTACTTAAAATAGCGTCAAACCAGATATAATAAGATGTTCCATGTTTTGCTTTGTTTTGTTGCGCATTGGTGAACACTCGTAGCATTGCAACAATACGGCGATAAGGAAAATATTACGTAACTGTCAATTCAGCAGAATCGGCATGAAAATGCACAATACCAGTGTGATAAATAGAATCTAAATCGCGTTGCCATTTTGTATCATATTTATCACACTCTTCGTAAGATCTAGATTGAAACTAGATTGGACCATTTGACTAGTGACTACCATCCCGTCTGGGGCGTAGCTAAATGTAATTGTTCTCGTGCACTCCGCAACGCAATCATATGTGTAAAGCACATGACAAATTTGGTTGAATCCCGTCCAACGGTTTCGGAGGAGCCGCGTTACAATATATTACCGTACGTTCAAATTGGTCCTTCTAACCACTCCACACCAAAGGCGGAGCCAAATGTAAATGGCCTCTTTCACTCTGCAATTATATGGGTAACTCACACACAAAATTTGATTAAATTACGTCCAACGGTTTAGGAAGAGCTGCGTTACAATACATTTCCGTGCGCTAAATATGGCCTTTTTAGCCCTTTACCCCTTGGGCCGGAGCCAAAAGTAAATGTCCTTACACACTCCGAAATCATATAAGTAACTCATATATACTGAATCTGTTTGAATTCTGTCTAAAGTTGTCGAGAGAGTTGCGTTACAATCAATCTCCACACAGACGGACGAACTCCAATAGGGGAGCCCCGAGACAACTGTAACATTATAAAGATCTTCAACATAAACAACAAGCGCCACCATCAAGAACAACAACAAATACACCACCACCACAACCACCACCACCACCACCACCACCACCGCCACCGCCGCCACCGCCGCCGCCGCCGCCGCCGCCGCCGCCGCCGCCGCCACCACCACCACAGCCACCACCACCACCACCACCACCACCACCACCACCACCACCACCACCACCACCACCACCACCACCACCACCACCACCACCACCACACCACCACCACCACCACCACCAACACCACCCCAGCCACCACCACCACCACCACCACTGCTATCAACTAATAAATATCCTGATAACAATAGGCCCACTAGCGAAATATTAGCTCTCCTGGAGCTGAGTTTAAAGGGCAATGGTTTCGAATTCGCTGGCGAAATCTACCAACAAATCTGTGGATGCGCTATGGGTAAACGTTTTAGTCCTAGTTTTGCCAACATCTATGTAGCTGAGTGGGAAGAAGATGCGCTTAACAAATGTCCTAAGCAGCCCTTATTTTACCGCCGTTACCTCGATGATATTTTTATGATCTGGAATCATTCAAGGGAAGAGTTTGATGAATTTTTCACTATTTTGAACAACCACGATCCTAACATCAAACTTAAAGCCAACATCGATCAGTCGTCCGTAGACTTTTTGGACGTTACTCTCTACAAAGGTGTAAATTATAACACGAGTGGGTTTCTTGATTACAAAGTATTCTTTAAGCCCACCGATTCCCATCAACTACTGCATAAGAAATCTTTCCATCCACCTCATACTTTTAAAGGTATTGTCAAATCACAGATTATCCGATTTCACCGAAATTCTAGTGATAGAAAGAATTTTGAATCTACGTGTTCCACTTTATTTAAAGCCCTCAAACCGAGGGGATATTCAACACGATTTTTGCGCAAAATAAAATCCGAAACTTTACATGATTTGGAAACTATTACTGATAAGGCTGCCGATCAAAAGCCTACCAAAATTCGTCACAATCGTCCGATTATAGGCGTAGGACAATCTCAGAAATGTGGAAAGAAGAGGTGTAAATTAGACCTCTATCTACCTAATCAGACAACATTTGTCAGTTATCAGAACAAAAGCAAATTCCAACTTCAGTCTAATTTAGATTGCGATTCTAAAAATGTTATCTATTTAATATCTTGCAAATTATGCCAAAAGCGGTATGTCGGTGAAACAAAATTCCCTTTCAGATGGCGAGCAGCTAGACGCCTTTGCGATATTAGACACGACGAGGACACCAACGTAGCTCAACATTTCAATCTTCCTGGTCATTCTGTCGATAGACACTTTGAAATTATGCCTATTGAGCAACTGCCTCTTTCTGCTACGGCCGAAGAAACTGATAAACAAAGAAAACTTCGAGAATCATTTTGGATTAAGCAACTGAAAACAAAATGGCCGAGTGGCATAAACGTGGACCCTGGTCTTGCTGATCAACGTGAAATTATTCCATTCAGTTTAACATACAATCGAAAAAATGTTGAAATTTCAGAAATTTTGAAAGATGAATATCATAAATTGCAGGATAAAATGAAAAAACCTCTCAATTTGCGTCCAGTGATAGCCTTTAAGAAAAACTCCAATCTACGTGACATCTTGGTTAATTCGAAATTAACTCTTCAAAAACCTTCAGAATGAATGATATATATTATTCATATTTTATAGGCCATACCGCCTCTATCAAACAAACATAACAAATCTCAGACAATAAAATAAATAAAAAATATCTCCCAACCTTGGGAGATCCTGAGCCAGTGCGTTTAATCATATAACCACCTACTAGCGAGTGCCAGTTCTATTGTTTTATTGTCTTCCTAACACACTAATTATTGCACCATACCGTCGTGGCAAATCTGTCTGGCATACCATCATTCCATCAATTTAGTCTGTCTTCTTAATAATAGTTTTGATTCGTTCATCATCTCCTTCCTTCCATCCTCCCTTCATTCCCTCCATCCATCCTCCCTCCCTCCCCCATCCCTCCTTCCCTCCCGCCATTCCATCCGTCCATCCGTCCTCCCTCCCTTCCTTCCTTCCTTCCTTCCTTCCTTCCTTCCTTCCTTCCTTCCTTCCTTCCTTCCTTCCTTCCTTCCTTCCTTCCTTCCTTCCTTCAATCCTTCCTTCCTTCTTTCCTTCCTTCCTTCCTTCCTTCCCTCCATCCCTCCCTCCCTCCCTCCCTCCCTCCCTCCCTCCCTCTCTCCCTCATTCCCACACGTCCGTCAATACATCCGTCCCTCCTTCCTTCTTTCCTTCCTCGCCCTCTTCCTCCCTCCCTCCCGCCCTCCGTTTCCCCCTCCCTCCCTCCCTCCCTCCCTCCCTCCCTCCCTCCCTCCCTCCCTCCCTCCCTCATTCCCGCCCTTCCGTCCATCCGTTCGTCCTTCCTTTATTCTTTCCTCCCTCCCTTCCTTCCTTTCCCCCCTCCCTCCCTTCCTCCCTCCCTCCCTCCATTCTTCCTTCCTTCCTTCATCCATTCTTCCTTCATTCCTTCCTTACCTACCTACCTCCCTCCCTCCCTCCCTCCCTCCCTCCCTCCCTTCCTCCGTCCCTCATTCCTCGATCCCCACCCTCTCCGTCCCACCATCACTCCCTCCAGCCATCCCTCCATTCTTCCTTCCCTCCTCCCTCCCTACCTCCATTCTTCCTTCCTTCCTCCCTTCCTCCATTCTTCCTTCATTCCCTCCCTCCTTCCTTCCTCCCTCCCTCATTCCCGCCCTTCCGTCCATCCGTTCATCCTTCCTTCATTATTTCCTTCTTTCCTCCCTCCATTCCTTCTCCTCCCTCCCTCCCTTCCTCCCTCCCTCCATTCTTCCTTCCTTCATTCCTCCATTCTTCCTTCATTCTCTCCATCCCTCCCTCCCTCCACCCCTCCCTCCCTTCCTCCCTCCCCCCATTCTTCCTTCCTTCCTTCCTCCATTCTTCCTTCATTCTCTCCCTCCCTCCCTCCATCCCTCCCTCCCTCCCTCCCTCCCTTCCTCCCTCCCTCCCTCCCTCATTCCTCGATCCTCACCCCTCCGTTCCACCCTCACCCCCCCCCCCCCGCCATCCCTCCCTCCCTCCCTCCTTCCTTCCTTCATCCGCCCCTTCTTCCTTCCTTCCTTCATCCATCCGTTCTTCCTTCATCCGTCCTTTCTTCCTTCCTTAATTCATCCATCCTTTCTTCCTTTATCTTTCTTCTGTCACTCCTTCCTTCATTAACTGGATGGATTGATGGATGGATTGATGGATGGATTGATGGGTGGATTGATGGATGGATTGATGGATGGATTGATGGGTGGTTGGGTGGATGGGTGGGTCGATGGATGGGTGGGTGGATGGATGGGTGGGTGGATGGGTGGATGGGTGGATGGGTTGGTGGGTGGGTGGATGGATGGATGGAGGGAACTCGAAATTCATATTGCTCATTAAATCTTTCAAATACACTTGACTCCTATTAGTCTAAATGTTATAGACAATTATCTAATTGTTGGAAATTAAAAAATGTTCTTTCCTAAATTCGACTTCAAAAGACTTGGAAACAAAGTCCAACAACACCTTTTGAAATATAGTTCACTGTTCAAATGATCAATGACCGTTGTGTGATCCCTTTGATTAATCAACAGACTGATACTAGAACCTCGTTCAGAAAGGGACACCTTCTGAACAAACAGAATCGATCTCACTGGGTTAATATGCATGGCTTGATCTCTTTGATCAACCGCCACTCATTCATGAGAGTATTACTGGAAGCCCACTCAGAAACCTTAGAACTCAATCAACGTCAATGGATTTAGACAATCGTTTTTTAAACATCTGTGGCAGTCCAAATCTTTAATGTGAATAGAATTTAAAATTTTCAAAGTACAATTGAACACTAATCTAAGGCCATCAATTCTAATAAATAGACAGATTTTTGGTAGACAGGCAGATTTGTTCTGTGGCCTGAAGCTGACAAACCTTGTCGAAACCGGTCGCCCACTTCACGACGGTGCATAGGATTATTGGTAATATACACAATTATCCTTTGATAGTTTATATGAATTATTTAAATATTAACATGCTTAATCATAACCTTCTTTTTTCAGCGATAGATTTTTGATGCGCTTGTAGATTTTGCTAGGCTTGTAATTCGATAGACTTCCCTTGGTTCACGATTCCATTAGGTCCCCTCAATTTTTTGGTATTCTTGTAGATTTTAGTGGCAGAAACATTGAATTATCTAACTAGTAACATTATGGCTGGAGTTAGCAAGAGTAGAAGACGGGATGACAGGAGGTCTAACGACAGTCGCCCGCCATCTGCCCAGGCTGCACTAACCAAGTGTTACTACATGATTATACAATGTTTTCACCACCTTGGCATCTTGAATGCTCATGTACGTAGGGGCAGTTTGCCTCCTGGATTGAGCTGGAAAGTGTCAGAGTTAGAGAGACAGAATTTCTTCTGTAAACCAGCGATGCCAAACGCCGAGGTCCGTAAGGACATCTTAGCAGCAAATTTGAAATGGGCCATATCTTTACTCCAGGTTAACATTAGTCACTATAATTTCCAGCTTGGTCGTCTTATGTCCCTCCTCATCGAAGCTCAGTCCAAACCAAATTTAGAATTAGGTAGAGCGAAGACCACAGCAATAAATTGGGCCCGAAATAACTATGGCAGGAAGTTTCATTCTTCATCAATTGATCAGTTTTATGATTTCATCAGACCTTTTGATCCACATTTTAGAACCTGCCATAGTACAACACCCCCTGTAGGGTCACCTGTGACCTTACCAGGAACATCAACTGTAGGGCCCTCTGTGGCCCTACCAGGCACACCGACTGCAAGGTCAGCCTTGACCGTACCAGTCATCCCACAATCAAATCGGAAACGGAATAGGTCACCCACTGAGAGTCCCCCAGTAGTTAAGCGGGTGAATAACCAGAGCTCACCAGTGTTCCCCATGCAGTCTCCTGTGGTGGATCCGCTCCTGATTCCACTGCCAGCATGGTCACCGTCAGTGTCCGCTCATGTGGATCCTAGTCAGATCCCTCTTCCGGTCTCGCCACTGTCCCCAGTCGAGTTTCCTCCCCTTCCACAGAGAGCAGCTACTGAGCGACCTGGTCAAAAGACCAGATCGTCGACGCCGAAGTCCAAGCCACCACAACCTAAATTTACGCCCACACCTAAGCCCAAACCTACGCCTAGGGATACACCCAAAGAGCATAGGTCTTTCTACAAGTTTCGGTTCATGGTGGATAATAAGAATGAATGGCGCCTTCCTACTCTGAACAAGAAGATTCTGCTGATTGGGTCTTCAAATTTAGCTCGTATCAATCAGACACCTCATCCAGATATGCAGGTAGCAATCTATCCAGGTGCTAAGATAAACCACATTAGGAATATGGTTAGAAAACACAATGAGGTCTTCCAACTTCAGCGTATCATCCTTAACATCGGAATTAATGATAAGGACGAACTTCAGCATGACACCTCCCAAAGAATTGAGAATCTGTTTAGTACCATGCGTTCAAAATTTCCAAAGGCTAAAGTTCACTTTGCCAAACTAAATTATTCGAAGCACCTGACTACAACCCAGAAACGAAACATACAATTCGTTAACAGCCGTGTAGAGGCCTTAAGGGCCAAAGTCCCTATCCTGCCCAGCCTCCCCGTGTCTGAATTTCAGGTGGTTGAGGACAACATCCACTGGACTGAGTGCACTGCAAATAGGATGTATAATAGTTGGTTATCGCACCTTAATTTAAACTAACTACGGGTCAGGGTACTAACCACCCAGAAATTGGCCTAGGTGGTAATATCATTAACCTAACTGGTTCTACATTGTCTGAAGCAGAAAGATCGTTGCTAAATCTTGGTCTAACATATGTACCAACACCACGGCCCAAAGTCGACATAGATGCCCTTTTAGATAATGGCTTATGGGAAATTGAAGAATTTTCTCACCGTGTAAAATTAGCAGACTTTTTTCGAAATTCCAAGAAAAACAACTTTCTACCTTTTGTTGAAAAAACTGGCTGGGCACCTAACTCGAAGTTGGTTGACCCTGCGATCCTTGATAGTATAAAAGCTATCAAGGAGCGTGTTGAAAATTTAGAATTTCCTAAAAATCATCAAAATTTGTCATATCAAGAACGTTTAGCCTTAACAGGTTTGCGTAAAAACAATGACATCGTTATAAAGCCTGCTGACAAGGGATCTGCTACTGTATTAATGCGTAAGGATAATTATATTCGTGAAGCACATCGACAACTCAGTAATCTGAAACACTACCGCAAATTAGACGAACCACTCTGGCAAAATAATTGATAAATTTAATGGAATCCTTCAAGAAATGGCTGACAAAAAGGCCATAACGAAAAAGCAGTTTAAATACCTTACTGCTAAACGAGATTCAAATCCACGTACGTTTTACCTTTTGCCAAAAATTCATAAACCTATTGAGTCATGGTCCGACCCTATGATACCACCGGGTCGACCGATTATCTCTGATTGCGACTCTGAATCTTATCGAATTAGTGAAATTATTGATTACCACCTACAACCAATTGCGAATAGACATTTCAGCTTTTTGAACAACACTGAGGATTTCCTATCCGAGGTCTCCAAAATTTCTGTTCCTCCAAACTCACTCTTGATAACCCTCGACATCGATGCTATGTACACAAACATTGACATCGAAAGGGGTTTGTCTTCTGTTCGCAGAGCATTTGATAAATATCCCGATAACAATAGGCCCACTAGCGAAATATTAGCTCTCCTGGAGCTGAGTTTAAAGGGCAATGATTTCGAATTCGCTGGCGAAATCTACCAACAAATCTGTGGATGCGCTATGGGTAAACGTTTTAGTCCTAGTTTTGCCAACATCTATGTAGCTGAGTGGGAAGAAGATGCGCTTAACAAATGTCCTAAGCAGCCCTTATTTTACCGCCGTTACCTCGATGATATTTTTATGATCTGGAATCATTCGAGGGAAGAGTTTGATGAATTTTTCACTATTTTGAACAATCACGATCCTAACATCAAACTTAAAGCCAACATTGACCAGTCGTCCGTAGACTTTTTGGACGTTACTCTCTACAAAGGTGTAAACTATAACACGAGTGGGCTTCTTGATTACAAAGTATTCTTTAAGCCCACCGATTCCCATCAACTACTGCATAAGAAATCTTTCCATCCACCTCATACTTTTAAAGGTATTATCAAATCACAGATTATCCGGTTTCACCGAAATTCTAGTGATAGAAAGAATTTTGAATCTGCGTGTTCCACCTTATTTAAAGCCCTCAAACCGAGGGGATATTGAACACGATTTTTGCGCAAAATAAAATCCGAAACTTTACATGATTTGGAAACTATTACTGATAAGGCTGCCGATCAAAAGCCTACCAAAATTCGTCACAATCGTCCGATTATAGGCGTAGGACAATCTCAGAAATGTGGAAAGAAGAGGTGTAAATTAGACCTCTATCTACCTAATCAGACAACATTTGTCAGTTATCAGAACAAAAGCAAATTCCAACTTCAGTCTAATTTAGATTGCGATTCTAAAAATGTTATCTATTTAATATCTTGCAAATTATGCCAAAAGCAGTATGTCGGTGAAACAAAATGCCCTTTCAGATGGCGAGCAACTAGACACCTTTGCGATATTAGACACGACGAGGACACCAACGTAGCTCAACATTTCAATCTTCCTGGTCATTCTGTCGATAGACACTTTGAAATTATGCCTATTGAGCAACTGCCTCTTTCTGCTACGGCCGAAGAAACTGATAAACAAAGAAAACTTCGAGAATCATTTTGGATTAAGCAACTGAAAACAAAATGGCCGAGTGGCATAAACGTGGACCCTGGTCTTGCTGATCAACGTGAAATTATTCCATTCAGTTTAACATACAATCGAAAAAATGTTGAAATTTCAGAAATTTTGAAAGATGAATATCATAAATTGCAGGATAAAATGAAAAAACCTCTCAATTTGCGTCCAGTGATGGCCTTTAAGAAAAACTCCAATCTACGTGACATCTTGGTTAATTCGAAATTAACTCTTCAAAAACCTTCAGAATGAATGATATATATTATTCATATTTTATAGGCCATACCGCCTCTATCAAACAAACATAACAAATCTCAGACAATAAAATAAATAAAAAATATCTCCCAACCTTGGGAGATCCTGAGCCAGTGCGTTTAATCATATAACCACCTACTAGCGAGTGCCAGTTCTATTGTTTTATTGTCTTCCTAACACACTAATTATTGCACCATACCGTCGTGGCAAATCTGTCTGGCATACCATCATTCCATCAATTTAGTCTGTCTTCTTAATAATAGTTTTGATTCGTTCATCATCTCCTTCCTTCCATCCTCCCTTCATTCCCTCCATCCATCCTCCATCCCTCCCCCATCCCTCCTTCCCTCCCGCCATTCCGTCCGTCCATCCGTCCTCCCTCCCTCCCTCCCTCCCTCCCTTCCTTCCTTCCTTCAATCCTTCCTTCCTTCTTTCCTTCCTTCCTTCCTTCCCTCCATCCATCCCTCCCTCCCTCCCTCCCTCCCTCCCTCCCTCCCTCCCTCCCTCCCTCCCTCCCTCCCTCCCTCCCTCCCTCCCTCCCTCATTCCCACACGTCCGTCAATACATCCGTCCCTCCTTCCTTCTTTCCTTCCTCGCCCTCTTCCTCCCTCCCTCCCGCCCTCCGTTCCCCCCTCCCTCCCGCCCTCCCTCCATTTCTCCTTCCATCCCTCCCGCCCTCCTTCCTTCCTTCCTCCCTCCCCCCTCCCTCCCTCCCTCCCTCCCCCCTCCCGCATTCCCGCCCTTCCGTCCATCCGTTCGTCCTTCCTTTATTCTTTCCTCCCTCCCTTCCTTCCTTTCCCCCCTCCCTCCCTTCCTCCCTCCCTCCCTCCATTCTTCCTTCCTTCCTTCATCCATTCTTCCTTCATTCCTTCCTTACATCCCTCCCTCCCTCCCTCCCTTCCTCCGGCCCTCATTCCTCGATCCCCACCCTCTCCGTCCCACCATCACTCCCTCCAGCCATCCCTCCATTCTTCCTTCCCTCCTCCCTCCCTACCTCCATTCTTCCTTCCTTCCTCCCTTCCTCCATTCTTCCTTCATTCCCTCCCTCCTTCCTTCCTCCCTCCCTCCCTCCCTCATTCCCGCCCTTCCGTCCATCCGTTCATCCTTCCTTCATTATTTCCTTCTTTCCTCCCTCCATTCCTTCTCCTCCCTCCCTCCCTTCCTCCCTCCCTCCATTCTTCCTTCCTTCATTCCTCCATTCTTCCTTCATTCTCTCCCTCCCTCCCTCCCTCCACCCCTCCCTCCCTTCCTCCCTCCCCCCATTCTTCCTTCCTTCCTTCCTCCATTCTTCCTTCATTCTCTCCCTCCCTCCCTCCCTCCATCCCTCCCTCCCTCCCTCCCTTCCTCCCTCCCTCCCTCATTCCTCGATCCTCACCCCTCCGTTCCACCCTCACTCCCCCCGCCATCCCTCCCTCCCTCCTTCCTTCCTTCATCCGCCCCTTCTTCCTTCCTTCCTTCATCCATCCGTTCTTCCTTCATCCGTCCTTTCTTCCTTCCTTAATTCATCCATCCTTTCTTCCTTTATCTTTCTTCTGTCACTCCTTCCTTCATTAACTGGATGGATTGATGGATGGATTGATGGATGGATTGATGGGTGGATTGATGGATGGATTGATGGATGGATTGATGGGTGGTTGGGTGGATGGGTGGGTCGATGGATGGGTGGGTGGATGGATGGGTGGGTGGATGGGTGGATGGGTTGGTGGGTGGGTGGGTGGATGGATGGATGGAGGGAACTCGAAATTCATATTGCTCATTAAATCTTTCAAATACACTTGACTCCTATTAGTCTAAATGTTATAGACAATTATCTAATTGTTGGAAATTAAAAAATGTTCTTTCCTAAATTCGACTTCAAAAGACTTGGAAACAAAGTCCAATATTAACATGCTTAATCATAACCTTCTTTTTTCAGCGATAGATTTTTGATGCGCTTGTAGATTTTGTTAGGCTTGTAATTCGATAGACTTCCCTTGGTTCACGATTCCATTAGGTCCCCTCAATTTTTTGGTATTCTTGTAGATTTTAGTGGCAGAAACATTGAATTATCTAACTAGTAACATTATGGCTGGAGTTAGCAAGAGTAGAAGACGGGATGACAGGAGGTCTAACGACAGTCGCCCGCCATCTGCCCAGGCTGCACTAACCAAGTGTTACTACATGATTATACAATGTTTTCACCACCTTGGCATCTTGAATGCTCATGTACGTAGGGGCAGTTTGCCTCCTGGATTGAGCTGGAAAGTGTCAGAGTTAGAGAGACAGAATTTCTTCTGTAAACCAGCGATGCCAAACGCCGAGGTCCGTAAGGACATCTTAGCAGCAAATTTGAAATGGGCCATATCTTTACTCCAGGTTAACATTAGTCACTATAATTTCCAGCTTGGTCGTCTTATGTCCCTCCTCATCGAAGCTCAGTCCAAACCAAATTTAGAATTAGGTAGAGCGAAGACCACAGCAATAAATTGGGCCCGAAATAACTATGGCAGGAAGTTTCATTCTTCATCAATTGATCAGTTTTATGATTTCATCAGACCTTTTGATCCACATTTTAGAACCTGCCATAGTACAACACCCCCTGTAGGGTCACCTGTGACCTTACCAGGAACATCAACTGTAGGGCCCTCTGTGGCCCTACCAGGCACACCGACTGCAAGGTCAGCCTTGACCGTACCAGTCATCCCACAATCAAATCGGAAACGGAATAGGTCACCCACTGAGAGTCCCCCAGTAGTTAAGCGGGTGAATAACCAGAGCTCACCAGTGTTCCCCCTGCAGTCTCCTGTGGTGGATCCGCTCCTGATTCCACTGCCAGCATGGTCACCGTCAGTGTCCGCTCATGTGGATCCTAGTCAGATCCCTCTTCCGGTCTCGCCACTGTCCCCAGTCGAGTTTCCTCCCCTTCCACAGAGAGCAGCTACTGAGCGACCTGGTCAAAAGACCAGATCGTCGACGCCGAGGTCCAAGCCACCACAACCTAAATTTACGCCCACACCTAAGCCCAAACCTACGCCTAGGGATACACCCAAAGAGCATAGGTCTTTCTACAAGTTTCGGTTCATGGTGGATAATAAGAATGAATGGCGCCTTCCTACTCTGAACAAGAAGATTCTGCTGATTGGGTCTTCAAATTTAGCTCGTATCAATCAGGCACCTCATCCAGATATGCAGGTAGCAATCTATCCAGGTGCTAAGATAAACCACATTAGGAATATGGTTAGAATACACAATGAGGTCTTCCAACCTCAGCGTATCATCCTTAACATCGGAATTAATGATAAGGACGAACTTCAGCATGACACCTCCCAAAGAATTGAGAATCTGTTTAGTACCATGCGTTCAAAATTTCCAAAGGCTAAAGTTCACTTTGCCAAACTAAATTATTCGAAGCACCTGACTACAACCCAGAAACGAAACATACAATTCGTTAACAGCCGTGTAGAGGCCTTAAGGGCCAAGGTCCCTATCCTGCCCAGCCTCCCCGTGTCTGAATTTCAGGTGGTTGAGGACAACATCCACTGGACTGAGTGCACTGCAAATAGGATGTATAATAGTTGGTTATCGCACCTTAATTTAAACTAACTACGGGTCAGGGTACTAACCACCCAGAAATTGGCCTAGGTGGTAATATCATTAACCTAACTGGTTCTACATTGTCTGAAGCAGAAAGATCGTTGCTAAATCTTGGTCTAACATATGTACCAACACCACGGCCCAAAGTCGACATAGATGCCCTTTTAGATAATGGCTTATGGGAAATTGAAGAATTTTCTCACCGTGTAAAATTAGCAGACTTTTTTCGAAATTCCAAGAAAAACAACTTTCTACCTTTTGTTGAAAAAGCTGGCTGGGCACCTAACTCGAAGTTGGTTGACCCTGCGATCCTTGATAGTATAAAAGCTATCAAGGAGCGTGTTGAAAATTTAGAATTTCCTAAAAATCATCAAAATTTGTCATATCAAGAACGTTTAGCCTTAACAGGTTTGCGTAAAAACAATGACATCGTTATAAAGCCTGCTGACAAGGGATCTGCTACTGTATTAATGCGTAAGGTATGTGAAGCACATCGGCAACTCAGTAATCTGAAACACTACCGCAAATTAGACGAACCACTCTGGCAAAATAATTGTGATAAATTTAATGGAATCCTTCAAGAAATGGCTGACAAAAAGGCCATAACGAAAAAGCAGTTTAAATACCTTACTGCTAAACGAGATTCAAATCCACGTACGTTTTACCTTTTGCCAAAAATTCATAAACCTATTGAGTCATGGTCCGACCCTATGATACCACCGGGTCGACCGATTATCTCTGATTGCGGCTCTGAATCTTATCGAATTAGTGAAATTATTGATTACCACCTACAACCAATTGCGAATAGACATTTCAGCTTTTTGAACAACACTGAGGATTTCCTATCCGAGGTCTCCAAAATTTCTGTTCCTCCAAACTCACTCTTGATAACCCTCGACATCGATGCTATGTACACAAACATTGACATCGAAAGGGGTTTGTCTTCTGTTCGCAGAGCATTTGATAAATATCCCGATAACAATAGGCCCACTAGCGAAATATTAGCTCTCCTGGAGCTGAGTTTAAAGGGCAATGATTTCGAATTCGCTGGCAAAATCTACCAACAAATCTGTGGATGCGCTATGGGTAAACGTTTTAGTCCTAGTTTTGCCAACATCTATGTAGCTGAGTGGGAAGAAGATGCGCTTAACAAATGTCCTAAGCAGCCCTTATTTTACCGCCGTTACCTCGATGATATTTTTATGATCTGGAATCATTCGAGGGAAGAGTTTGATGAATTTTTCACTATTTTGAACAATCACGATCCTAACATCAAACTTAAAGCCAACATCGATCAGTCGTCCGTAGACTTTTTGGACGTTACTCTCTACAAAGGTGTAAATTATAACACGAGTGGGCTTCTTGATTACAAAGTATTCTTTAAGCCCACCGATTCCCATCAACTACTGCATAAGAAATCTTTCCATCCACCTCATACTTTTAAAGGTATTATCAAATCACAGATTATCCGGTTTCACCGAAATTCTAGTGATAGAAAGAATTTTGAATCTGCGTGTTCCACCTTATTTAAAGCCCTCAAACCGAGGGGATATTCAACACGATTTTTGCGCAAAATAAAATCCGAAACTTTACATGATTTGGAAACTATTACTGATAAGGCTGCCGATCAAAAGCCTACCAAAATTCGTCACAATCGTCCGATTATAGGCGTAGGACAATCTCAGAAATGTGGAAAGAAGAGGTGTAAATTAGACCTCTATCTACCTAATCAGAAAACATTTGTCAGTTATCAGGACAAAAGCAAATTCCAACTTCAGTCTAATTTAGATTGCGATTCCAAAAATGTTATCTATTTAATATCTTGCAAATTATGCCAAAAGCGGTATGTCGGTGAAACAAAATGCCCTTTAAGATGGCGAGCAACTAGACACCTTTGCGATATTAGACACGACGAGGACACCAACGTAGCTCAACATTTCAATCTTCCTGGTCATTCTGTCGATAGACACTTTGAAATTATGCCTATTGAGCAGCTGCCTCTTTCTGCCACGGCCGAAGAAACTGATAAACAAAGAAAACTTCGAGAATCATTTTGGATTAAGCAACTGAAAACAAAATGGCCGAGAGGCATAAACGTGGACCCTGGTCTTACTGATCAACGTGAAATTATTCCATTCAGTTTAACATACAATCGAAAAAATGTTGAAATTTCTGAAATTTTGAAAGATGAATATCGTAAATTGCAGGATAAAATGAAAGACCCTCTCAATTTGCGTCCAGTGATAGCCTTTAAGAAAAACTCCAATCTACGTGACATCTTGGTTAAATCGAAATTAACTCTTCAAAAACCATCAGAATGAATGATATATATTATTCATATTTTATAGGCCATACCGCCTCTATCAAACAAACATAACAAATCTCAGACAATAAAATAAATAAAAAATATCTCCCAACCTTGGGAGATCCTGAGCCAGTGCGTTTAATCATATAACCACCAGCACCACCAACACCACCCCAGCCACCACAACCACCACCACCACTGCTATCAACTGAATTATGTATGCAACTATGTAAATAAAAATTTAAGTTGTATAAATATACTAATATTGTATAAAAATAAGATGATTTAATAAATTTACAAACTCAAGCAAACTCATGTATGAATGAAAACGTATGTGTCAAGAAATGAATGAAGGAAGCTAGGTCACGTGATTACACTTACATGTCACGAAACAATTTATTTGACCATCACCACCACGGCGATCACCTCATCCACCATACACCACTACTAACATCATGACCAACGACGTAAACAACCACCACCTGTACCACCACCATTATCACCAAAAAGGCATAAACAACCACCACTACCACTCGCCACATCACCACCACCAACAATGACAACAATAAGAAAAACCAACAAGCGCACCACCACCATCACCTTTACCTCCACTACCACCACCACTCCCACAACCACCACCACCACCACCACCACCACCACCACCACCACCACCACCACCACCACAAAACACAACAAAAACCAACAAGAACATCACCAAAACCACCACCACCTAATACATAGACTACTACCACCACCCATACTCCGCCATACATGCCAGATTCTATCAGCAGATTCCAAGAGCGTGACATTTGGTCCTTCTTTCCCAGAACAGCTAGATAGTTGATAGCAAAGTGGACGCCTCCTAAGGCTACCACCACGTCTTCAAACTCTGAATCGCCTTATCCTTCAGATAAATAGAACGGTCAAATGCCGTGCTCAGTTTGGCTTAGGCCTGCCATCAAGCACTAAACACTGAACTCTGATGGGGAGCAATCGATCATAGAGCAATAGACAATGTTTGTGCGAACATGAATACATGAGTAAAACCAGCATTGAAACCACTCAAACTATGAACCTTTTGTTTTTCTGTGGTAAAAAGTTCTACTTTCAACAACTACGTTTGTGTTATCCTTGCTATTGTTCAAGCAAAATCCTTCAAATATGCTGCTGAATGCAGAATTTCAGGGAACTTGTACCGCTCAGGATTTTATTTTCCTGGGGAAACTGTTAATGACAGGTCACTCACTTTCCATATGCACTGTGCTGTCTGAAAGATTGGCACATTACAGAGCATTGAAGCGATCGCATCCTCTTTGTTTGATCAGCCTATACCATCTACATAGAAGTTAGACCAACGTGTTCATGCTAATAGAGTACCCGTGTTGTGGCATCGATAGTGCTTGTTCCATTAAGCGTCTCTTCACTATGTCATTATTGTCCTCTGAAACTTAAACACAGCCACCTGGTGAGATATTTGCTGTCAATACCGCTCCAAAAGGTCGTTCTTGTTTATGGTCTCCTTTACAAGGCGTATGTTCATTGCTGCATCATCGTAGGCGTCACAATGACCCATTTTGCTGAGCATTGTAATCATCTGCTTTGATCTTGTCATAAGGCAGACAGGAAATCCCAGAGTCACGTGTTCAGACATGTTACATCATGAGTTGCACGGTGGACAACATCCTGAGTCAGCATCAGAACACAGCTTTCATCTGATGGGTTGTTACACTCTGGGGATGACTTCTTCACATTCCTTTTCTACTTTGTCTATAACCCAGCGTAGATGTAACCATTTTGTAATGGCCTGGCAAGGTCAGACTAGAGCATGATCGCTGACGTATCCAAACTTTTGGCCATGGCCCAAACGCATCTGGCCCATTATCCAGCCCAGATAGTGGTATATGGCTTGTTCCTGATCCATGAGAATCGGCTGAAGTTGCTACTCTGATTGAGTGGATACCTTTCTCTTTGACACATGCAATGCCGATATTATGGTATTTACAGTCTGCTCCTAATCTCCGCCGCTTAGATGCTGCGGGCAGACCACGTAGGTCCACGTTGCGATTGCAAACTCCTGGGATAGATTGCGACGACTGAGGACGTCGCATACAGATTCTTTGAGTAAGAAGGTCCGCCATTGTCAGAGTTGCCACTGAATACGATTGTCTGTTCGCAAACCATGGTGAGCTTAGTTTTCCAAATTAATTGGTTCCCCAACAAGTTAGTACTTGCGCATGCGCGAAGGTGTCAACTTCTCCTCATATTAAAATTTTGTAGTGGGAAAATTATGTGTCTATTCCAACGTTTTGATAAAAGCTCTCGTTAATGTGTTAAAATAATAAAGTGGGTTGTTGCCCATTATTGTCGATGTTCAAACAACATATAAATTCTAAAATAGAACCCAGCAAAATTTTCGCCAAAATGATATATATTAACCAGTGTTAACGATGTTGATTATAAATGGGAGGTCTCTTTTGATATATTCCTTGAATCTTCACCACCCTCCTAATCATTGCAGACTGTGCTCGTCATGATGCATTTCTGTGGCACAAAGACTCTGTGACATTGGATCGTGACATCACCATGATGACACCCGATGAACATATGATCTTAAGGAGACTCCTGCCCAAACTGGAGGGAGAACTGGGATACCATGTCTGTGCGGCTTTCAGAGACTTCTCCATTGATACAGGTGAGTACATATTATGGCTGTTGTTGCTGCTGCTGCTGCTGCTGCTGCTGCTGCTGCTGCTGCTGCTGCTGCTGCTGCGGTGGCGTCGACGAGTGGTTCCACAGAATTTGCCTGGGTTCGAACCTCCACTCAGGTAGAAAATTGAGATGGTAAAAATTACATTCCAGATGACGACTGCGCTATATCCTAGTGCCAGTGCGTCGTCAATTACAGGGTTCATAGAACTAATGCTTGACAATAATAAAAACCACACACATGCGAGTGCCTCGAGTGCCTCGTCATGTAGCAGGATGGATACCAGAAATATCTAGAATGTACACCATCAGTTCCTGTCAATTCGTGTGGTTGTGAAACGAGTGGTTGAAAAAACTGATCCGGTGCATCCTCTGGATGGTGGACCAGTGGTTGAGCAATCGCCTCCCAAAGGCGAGGCGGAAGGTGCTGCCGAATTGCATGGGTTCGAAACCTATCAATATCAATTTGGCCTTTCCTTACATAACATACTGTACTTTAAAATAACATCGTCTCTTGTGGGGCTGGGGTGTTGTGAACGAAATATTTTTGCCCAATGCCTTATTGTGCTTCCAAACTAATCCCTAACGCATCTTCAGTACCACCAACACAACCAGCACCAGTACGACCACCACCATCACCACCACCACCACCACACCACCATCACCACCACCACCACCACCACCACCACCACCACCACCACCACCACCACCACCACCACCACCAATCTCGGTCTAACACATGTACCAACACCACGGCCCAAAGTCGACATAGATGCCCTTTTAGATAATGGCTTATGGGAAATTGAAGAATTTTCTCACCGTGTAAAATTAGCAGACTTTTTTCGAAATTCCAAGAAAAACAACTTTCTACCTTTTGTTGAAAAAACTGGCTGGGCACCTAACTCGAAGTTGGTTGACGATCCCTGATAGTATAAAAGCTATCAAGGAGCGTGTTGAAAATTTAGAATTTCCTAAAAATCATCAAAATTTGTCATATCAAGAACGTTTAGCCTTAACAGGTTTGCGTAAAAACAATGACATCGTTATAAAGCCTGCTGACAAGGGATCTGCTACTGTAATAATGCGTAAGGATACTTATATTCGTGAAGCGCATCGGCAACTCAGTAATCTGAAACACTACCGCAAATTAGACGAACCACTCTGGCAAAATAATTCTGATAAATTTAATGGAATCCTTCAAGAAATGGCTGACATCAGGGCCATAGCGAAAAAGCAGTTTAAATACCTTACTGCTAAACGAGATTCAAATCCACGTACGTTTTACCTTTTGCCAAAATTTCATAAACCTATTGAGTCATGGTCCGACCCTATGATACCACCGGGTCGACCTATTATCTCTGATTGCGGCTCTGAATCTTATCGAATTAGTGAAATTATTGATTACCACCTACAACCAATTGCGAAAAGACATTTCAGCTTTTTGAACAACACTGAGGATTTCCTATCCGAGGTCTCCAAAATTTCTGTTCCTCCAAACTCACTCTTGATAACCCTCGACATCGATGCTATGTACACAAACATTGACATCGAAAGGGGTTTGCCTTCTGTTCGCAGAGCATTTGATAAATATCCTGATAACAATAGGCCCACTAGCGAAATATTAGCTCTCCTGGAGCTGAGTTTAAAGGGCAATGATTTCGAATTCGCTGGCGAAATCTACCAACAAATCTGTGGATGCGCTATGGGTAAACGTTTTAGTCCTAGTTTTGCCAACATCTATGTAGCCGAGTGGGAAGAAGATGCGCTTAACAAATGTCCTAAGCAGCCCTTATTTTACCGCCGGTACCTCGATGATATTTTTATGATCTGGATTCATTCGAGGGAAGAGTTTGATGAATTTTTCGGTATTTTGAACAATCACGATCCTAACATCAAACTTAAAGCCAACATCGACCAGTCGTCCATAGACTTTTTGGACGTTACTCTCTACAAAGGTGTAAATTATAACACGAGTGGGCTTCTTGATTACAAAGTATTCTTTAAGCCCACCGATTCCCATCAACTACTGCATAAGAAATCTTTCCATCCACCTCATACGTTTAAAGGTATTGTCAAATCACAGATTATCCGATTTCACCGAAATTCTAATGATAGAAAGAATTTTGAATCTGCGTGTTCCACCTTATTTAAAGCCCTCAAACAGAGGGGATATTCAACACGATTTTTGTGCAAAATAAAGTCCGAAACTTTGCATGATTTGGAAACTATTACTGGTAAGGCTGCCGATCAAAGACCTACCAAAGTTCTGCACAATCGTCCGATTATAGGCGTAGGACAATCTCAGAAATGTGGAAAGAAGAGGTGTAAATTAGACCTCCATCTACCTAATCAGAAAACAATTGTCAGTTATCAGAACAAAAGCAAATTCCAACTTCAGTCTAATTTAGATTATGATTCTAAAAATGTTATATATTTAATATCTTGCAAATTATGCCAAAATCAGTATGTCGGTGAAACAAAGTGCCCTTTAAGATGGCGAGCAACTAGACACCTTTGCGATATTAGACACGACGAGGACACCAACGTAGCTCAACATTTCAATCTTCCTGGTCATTCTGTCGATAGACACTTTGAAATTATGCCTATTGAGCAACTGCCTCTTTCTGCTACGGCCGAAGAAACTGATAAATAAAGAAAACTTCGAGAATCATTTTGGATTAAGCAACTGAAAACAAAATGGCCGAGAGGCATACACGTGGACCAGGGTCTTGCTGATCAACGTGAAATTATTCCATTCAGTTTAACATACAATCGAAAAAATGTTGGACTTTCTGAAATTTTGAAAGATGAATATCATAAATTGCAGGATAAAATGAAAGAACCTCTCAATTTGCGTCCAGTGATACCCTTTAAGAAAAACTCCAATCTACGTGACATCTTGGTTAAATCGAAATTAACGCTTCAAAAACCTTCAGAATGAATGATATATATTATTCATATTTTATAGGCCATACCGCCTCTATCAAACAAACATAACAAATCTCAGACAATAAAATAAATAAAAAATATCTCCCAACCTTGGGAGATCCTGAGCCAGTGCGTTTAATCATATAACCACCAGCACCACCACCACCATCACCACCGCCACCGCCGTCACCGCCGCCGGTACCGTCGCCACCGCCACCGCCACCGCCACCACAAGCACTACCACCACAATCACCTCTAAACACCATTAAAACTATCACCCACCCCCACCGCCGCCACCACCACCACCACCACCACCACCACCACCACCACCACCACCACCATCACCACCTCCACCACCACCACCACCACTACCACCACCACCAACACCACCTTCATCGAGCCCATAGCGAAGCAGGGGATCTTGATATAGTGATCCAAATGACGTTCGGCATCCGGCGTCTGGCCTCCGGCATCCGCGGTCCGCCAAGAATTAGGTAAATATTACAGTTTTTCAATGGACATTTAGTTCACCAAAGGCTTATCTGATGTCAATAAAACTTTACAGATTTGCTCTACGCCATCACTGCTTCGAGTCTCCATCATAACGACTGCCATTTTCAAATCTTTTCCATATTTTCTCGGTTTTGGACTTAGATATAACTGTGTGAGATATATCCTGCTTAAGCCAAGAATTAGAAGAATGTTTAAGTTTTTCAGTTGACATTTAATCATATATAGACTTATGCAATCCCAATAAAACTTTACAGTTATGTTCTTTATCATCAGTGCATTCAGTCTCCATGATAATAAATATGATATTTTTAATTTAAAATTATTTATTTTCTTTTTAGTTGGTTGGGACTCAGTTTAGTTTTGTATGATTTGTATCCTGCTTAGCCCCAGAATTAGAAGAATGATAAAGGTGTTCAATGGGCATATAATTTATCAAGGGCTTATCTGCCTCCAATGAGACCTTACAGGTTTATTTTAGATCATCATTGCAATCAGTCTGCAGCAAGATTAAAATGATTTTAAGGTTTTAGTCCAATACCTTTGCCTGGTTTGGATTTAGTTTATTTCGATGTGATTTGTCTCCTTTTTAAGAATTAGAATATTGGTAGAGTTTTCAATATACATTTGATTTTTCAAATGTAAATACTATTGTAAGAAATCCCTATGTTGCGACATTGCCACACACGATGTGTGATATGCGGAAAAACATTAAGCGCTCGACACATGGGACGCAGTGCATCTAGTTAATCTGCGATGCAGTCGCAGATTATTAAAATAACTCAAGATCTTCTTTCTTTCTATCTTTCTTTCTTTCTTTCTTTCTTTCTTTCTTTCTTTCTTTCTTTCTTTCTTTCTTTCTTTCTTTATTTCTTTCTTTCTTTCTTATTCTTCGTAAAAAACTTTGCACCGCATCTCCTCCTACAGTTTTCATCCGATCAACTCCAAACCTCTGCTACCTAGTCTGGAATCGCGGCCTCTTCAAAGGAATTTTGATTTGCCGAATAGTTTTCGAGCTACCTACCTTTGAATGAGCAAAAAGTCACATAGGAAATGTATGGGCATTTTCAGTATTGATCTTTAAACTGCTAGTATACCTAGAGTAGTGATTGGATCACTACCATATTTGGCTGGGATATTACTAATGGAGGTTTTTGAAAAAAATTTTTTTTTTGTAAATGCCCGCTAGAAGAAAAGAATTGTACGCTTTTAAATTTCTTCTTTTTCAAAATGGCCGCCAAATGTTTTTGTTGTTGCTTCAATCGACTTGAAATTTGGTGAACTTCTAGGTCTTATATTGACATTAGTTGGTCTCAAATTTAAAGTTGATCCACCCAACAGTTTTTGAGAAATCAACTTTTCTGGGCCACATATCCTCATAGTAAACTTATTGGAGCAATAGGTGAAGAACGTTTTCTCCTAGAGTTCGATTCTCTTCACCCCTGGCTTCTGGATTTCTGGATTCTAGAACATTGAGAAATCTAAATAATTCCCAATGAAAATTGTAATATCTCTCTTGCGGCCAAGGCCATTCACGGGTAAAGATTTCCAATTTTCATGTTTTGGCATAAGTTACCTGCCTTTCATCACGCAACTTCAAAGAGCGTGTTAGAAGACACACCTTATTCTATGCTTAGGGTCAAGGTGACATTTTAGTGTAAACCTATGGGAATTTGAATCATGGATCTTTGAGTTGTGACAACACCTAGAGTTTCTATTCGACCAGCACTAGACGCGTTCAATGGCCTTAGAAGAGGCCTTATAATATTTAGTAATGGTCAGACATCACAGATTTACGGGTATTTCAGTAAATGTTCTCTAATTATTATTATTATTATTATTATTATTATTATTATTATTATTATTATTATTATTATTATTATTACTAGCGTTGGAAATCAGCATACTGAACGCGGTGAGAACAAGTCGGCGTATAATCCTGGTGATGTCCAAAAGCTCTATCAAGGATAACGTCTGGATGCAAGCCAGCTATCAAAAGGCTTTGTGTACTTTGATTGGTCGCAGGAAGAGCGTCATCATCATAGATGTAGATAATGTTGCAGAGTCCAATGACAGCAGGATCAAGGCATTGTTTAATTCAGCCCGTATCATAAACTGGCCAGCGCTTAAATCACCTGGACGTATAGAACGGTTTTGGTTGCAACTTGAATTGGCCATGCCTAAAGTGCGTCATGCTCAGTCAACAATGGCTAAAGTGCGTCATGCTCAGTCAACAAGCAGGCGACCAGTGCTTGGCATGCAGGAGAGCTGCTTCAGCACACGTACAGAGACATCTACTATCTCTGTGTGTTCTCCTAGCGAGATGGAATACGATGGATATACGGATCGTATTGGTGTGGAAGCTGGTATTGACAACATCTACAACAACGACCTGGAGCTCACGGACAAATCACTGTACAACAATACAGCGGAATCGACGGGCCTACCAATGTACATCAATGCAGCGGAATCGACGAACCTGCCAATGTACAACAATGCAGCGGAATTGACGGAGCTGCCAATGTACAACAATGCAGCGGAATCGACGGACCTGCCAATGTACAACAATGCAGCGGAATCGACGGACACATCAATGTACAATAATGCCACTGAATCGACGGACACACCAATGCATAATAATGCCACGGAAGCGAAGGACACATCAATGTACCATAATGCCACGGAAGCGACGGACACGTCAATGTAGGCTATAATAATGCCATGGAAGCGAAGGGCGGGCCAATGCAGACTATAATTATGCCACGGAAGCGACGGACATGACAATGTAGGCTATAATGATGCCTTGGAACTAATTTGACTGGGTGCTGTTGCTACCCATGCAGTGCGTTTATTAAATAGTAAATTCATCAAAAGACATTACAATTCGTAACACTTGGTGGACTTTTCAACGTTAAGGATGGAGCTAAATACACATTATGTATTTTGATTGTGACGTTAGCCTCAAGTGACGTAATTGATTATGCTGCCATGTACTTGGGTGACAGATCGGATTCATCCATTATGTGTTAGCAGATAAAAAAAGGTAGTCAGACATAAGAACACAAAGAAATGCGTTCACACGAAGGCGTATCGCAGATTCCGTGTCTGGAATTCGGACAACAACTCTCAGCGTAATGGAACCGTGGTATCTTTAAAATGAATGACATACGTAATAAGATCAGGATGCGTGGTGTCTCATGTTATAAGCGACGGAGATCAAGATAAGGCCAGAATAACGCACCATAAAGCTTTAACGACACCCTCTTAAAATCTAGGAACTATTTATGCCATTACAATACATTACCCCCTCTCCATCCCTCGCCCACGCCAACCCAACAGCCTCTCCCTCTGTCCACGCATCATTCTTTTGGAAACATCCATTGAAACCTGTTTTGTTTGTGGATGTGTAGAGGTAGAGCGCATCGATGTGACTTTAGTTGTAAAGTGTGTAATTGTGAAACCATCTGAGCAGAGAAGATACGAAGTATTGGAGCCGTTCATTTTACAAATTGATTCTACACCAAACCCTTATCTTTTTGGATCATAATCTGAATCACAATGGAGGGTTCCAGTTTATCAATCAATCAATCAATCATATGTCGTCATAATCAACTACGTGACGTTTAGGCTGACGTCAAAATCAGTTACATCAAGAATGACGTAGATAAGTTAGTCACGAACGCGTAATTCATGACGGACTAAGCGTTTGTGTACGAATTGTATGTCTTTACTATTTAATAAACATGCTGTTGAATATTTTGAAACTAATTTGACTGGGTCCCAAAACGGGCGAAGTGTGGTTAGAGCTTAGTTAGCGATTGGCGGCGCAGAGCTAAAACTGGATTTCTCCAATGTTTGCTGTTTGACAGGGTGATGTTGAGCAGTACTCGCTGACATTTTGTCTCCTCAAGCGATAGTGTGTGATGCTATGAAACATATCTTTATTATGTAGTAATTACCAAGTGGAATATTTTGACTGGAAGGTGTTGCAGTGCTTTTTTTACACGACGCTGCCAAACTGTAGCTTGAATCTCCGTGATTGAGCGTATACACAACATACTCACGTTTTTTTCTGAAATGGTTGAAAAGTACATTATGACAGCCTTCATAGACTGGAGAAATGTATCAATATTTAACGATTAGATCTCGAATATCTTACTTTAGTGTGTGATAAAAAGTTAAAAAATGCTTCGCGCACTGTGGCATTTTATTTCACGCGAATAAATAGTATACGATGAGGTGCAGTTTCCTTTGAAGATATATTTGATCGCGCTTCACTCATCGCTGGTTCGATTAACAAACTTTCCCAGTATCAATCGATCAGCCAATAGTAGTGTGCAGTTAGCTAACCGTAATCTGCTCTGTCAAACTCAGGCTATCACTGCGCTCAGACGCCAGTGACTAGACTGTACTGGGCCGTCACAGCCATGCGATAGGGGTTGAATCACGCCTCAGATGAACAAAGTTACCCAGGATAAGTGGCGGGACACAGCAGTAAGTGTTTACGAGCCTAATCACGTCGCTTCAAATAAATGTAGCGATACAGTTTAACAATGTGTTGATTTGCCTGTTTTGCGTCATTTACTAAAATCTTAAAAAAGTTCCATTTGTGTTCATACTGGGATATGGATAAGACGGAGTGATTTGCAAGAAACGGAGTTCAAATCGTTAGGTTATTCTAACATTCGTTCGCAGTTGATTTTATGGTTTCATCGTAACACCACTGCATGTTGGAGAATACAGTTCATATTTTATTTTCAAACAAGTTGCTTTATCCTTCTGTACAGACTGCAAACGACAAATTCTTTATAATATAAGGAATATTATGTTGGGTGTTTTGAACCTACTTTGACGGGAAACCGCCTCTTGCAGCAACAGATTAAATGTTCCTGTCGAATTGGTCTCAAAATATTCAATACATTTCCAATATAATTGTCCAACAAATAATTGTATGAAATATTAATTTGAATATGTCGAGGTTAATTTGACTAGAAGCAAAACAGCTTCCAGTCAAATTATCCCTAACGTTTCCAACAAGATGTATGAATGGTTTGGAATATGGACCGTATGATTTCAAAGTACAATGGCCCACGATTGTTCAATGTATAAGCCGGACTGAGTTGTCGCTGTGTTGGTTTTGATTTAATTTAATAAAATACAACTTCTTGATATTTAATTTGTATTAATATCGTTGTTGTCGTAAGCAGCAGCAACTTTCAGTTACGCTACCTTTACGCTGTTCAGTAGATTTCGATTCTACTCTCTGTACGATAATAAATTATGTTTAATATTATCAGAACCAAATCTAACTCTGACAAGAATTATTCCAGCCACTATAACGAGAACAATCCTGCTTACCCACGTGCCTCTAGTTACCCGCAAGTTTCTTTGTTTAGGGACTTGCTACCGTACAGCGCAGAAATACTTTGACATGGTTCCAAAAAACCTCGAAATATAGTTAGTAGGCATATAATTTTGAACACAATGTAAGAAATGTCCTGTTGAATATTTTGAACATAATTGGATTGGAAGACATCGCTGCCTCATACAGCAATGTCTCCCAATCTAAAGTTGTTCAAAGCATTCAACGGCCTGTATTATTTAATTTTGGAAAGAAACTAAATTATTGCTCAATTGTACTATATGCGCCATTTGTAAGACCCGACCATCCTCGCCAGTTTCTCCACGTAACAGGGGATGTCCGACATTTGTTTGTTTGATAAATTCGCAAAAGATGTTCTCAGACTCCCCGAGGTTAAAACAATATGTTCTGTGGTATTTTACCTGGCATGTAATAACAAAGCATCCAAAACAACGCGCCAGAGAATAAATAATATGATTCTATGTGTGGTTTATACGGTTCTCCTGTTTAACACGGTTCCACATATAAGCTTTAGATTTATTTTCTGTGTGTGTTTTATTACTCTGTTGTTAACGCAATGCCATTTAAACGGAATCACGGAACCTTTAGTTTAACCCTTTCATGGCGACGCCGGCTCAAACCCGCCTCTGCAGTGCTCGTGATGGATGTCTATTTGTAGGCGAAGAAAATATTATGTTTCAAAAATTACCACTGGAATGACTGGCTTCGTAACCGAGCCAGTCATTCCAGTGATAAATCTTGAAAAGGTCTTCTCTTGGCCTGCAAATGGATATTCAATGACCAAATTTCTTTATTTTCATGACCTAATTTATCCATTAAAGGGTTAAACAATAATGAACATGTGCCACGTCCATTAAATCACGATACATAGGCTAGATACTCGCAAGACTGACCAGTTCCGTCTACGGGAACCAGTCAAAGGAACGGAGTTTATCGCAATATGGATACGCCAATGTGTAGCGACCATACTGACCACCGCACACATGGTCACAATTTGCTGTGCAATGACAATTACACTGACCAGGGAATGTTTGAGCCCGTCGCGGATGAGAACGTGCCTCATTTTGTCCCAATTTTAGTCCTCTACGGTACTACGTTCGTGATTGGTGTAATAGGCAATGGTTTAGTTGTGTTCGCATTATTGGGTGACCGCAAACATCGAAATGTCACCACGTCGTTTATGGTGAGTCTCGCGTGTGCTGACTTACTCTTCCTATTAGTCTGTGTACCATACCAAACATGCCAGGAATTCATAAGGGATTGGTCGGTGGGTCACGTGCTCTGTAAAGGCTCAGGACTAGCCGAGATGATGTCGACAGTTGCATCCATTGCCAATCTTACTGCAATCAGCATAGAACGGTAAGGCCTCTTTTAGAAATATATTTCTTAATTTAATCTGACAGTACAGATACGAAACAGTTATACGGAAAAATCATATTTTGAAAGTTTTGAAATGAATTTGCCTAGAAGATCCATGATAACTCTATTTACTGAGCCAGGAATGGACCAATACCGGGCCACGAACCACTAATGCGTGTTATAAGGACATCATAGATGGTATAAATATGGTCAAGTCGAATTAGATTGTAATATTCCACTGCGTTCACAAAAGGGATGTCCTGTATACTTCTTGAGCATGGCCCCAGGGTTTTGTTTCAAGGGTTTCTTCTGACAGCCACATGTCTAATCATATATTATGGAAAGGGGATCTGTAGAATGTGAGCTGGAGATTGGGCTTCTTTCTCACATGGATATATTTCTGCCTCTGATAGGTTTATTTTGTAAATGTAAGATTATTATCGAAATTAAGAGTCAGATTCGAAAGTGCATAAGAATTCAGAAATAACATGCCATGAAACTACCAACTATAAATTGAATTAGTCTAGAAACTCGTAGTCAGAATGTCCCGTGATAAAGCAGGTACCGGGCCAATACGGCCCATTATTGCCCCGTATGGGCCAAATATCCTGCGTTATCACGGTCTAGTGCATTCGCCACGAAATAGTAAACTGATACCTGGTGAGTAAGTAGGTTTTTTTGCGACCGGTCTGCTATCAAAGGATGTCATATACCCAAATGATCCCTACAGCATGGGGAATGTCATCCTACTAGACATCCTTACGGATCTGGATGTTAAAGGTCACAATGACCTTGAAATGGTGACCAAGGTCAAGATTGTAATCAAATCACTGTATTTCGCTTCTCCATTCCTTTAGAGATGTGCCATGTTAGATATATCATTTCTACTGAATAATAATATGTTCTATAGTGACTTAGACCTAATAGGTCAATACTCAGATTAAACCTTTTACGTCCTTAAGCCAGATTCCACGTATTATTTGCAAAATATGAACTGTTATGTTGAATATTTTGAAACACGCGTGGGTTTGACATTTCTGTCGAAACAAAATCATTAACAGCTTCCCATCAAATTAGTTAAAACTATTCAATGCTGTTCCTGTATGGTTGAACTGAAATTAAATTCGGGAATTTCAGGAATAAAAGGGTTAAATACATTAACTACACAGCATTTCCAATGACTGTACTAAGAACTAATTGTATTCAATATAAATCTCATACTTCCACACAATATATTTAGTCTTCGCGAATTATTTACACAAACTAAAACCTATTTTCAACTGTTTCAATCCTTCCATTTGTTAATGGTACAATGCAGTCCTTGAACAGACTATCAAGGAAAGCTGAAACAGAAATGGTATCATCACTAATCAGACTAATCACAAAATGTATTAAAGATCTTGGCATTGCTAAGTTTCTTACTTTCCCTGTTCGCTTGCACACGATGTGTCTAGGAATGCCACATATTTATACTGACTACTGTAAACACCAACAATTACCATAAAAGCATGAATCACGTGACACATTGACTTTCTCAGACTAAACGCACAAACTAACACAAAGGTTTATCAACTGTCCCAGTGCTAATATTCGACATGGCTTCAAAACTCAGACCCTATGTCAAACCGCGAAGTGAAATTGAAGTAAAAAATATCTAATCACTGCCGTCAGATTCATAAACAAGTGTTTCCGTTATTCTGACACAGCTCCATTTCACAATGGATCCTATGTACTTGTATTCAACATTTCAGGGAATGACAACCTTTATTTACAAGAACAGTTTATTTTACAGCTTTTGCCAGACATACAAGCGAAAGTGATCCCGTCTTTTTTGCTGACCATGCAGGCGATATTGTCGCACCAGGAAGAGCTTTATCGTTTCGAAGTTTTAAGCCATACTCAGAAAACGGTGGTAGATCTAGTTGTGATATGTGGGCACATTTATCAACCGGTGTGGCATGAGTATGCTTCAAGTGCAACTCAAATTCGGATCGAGTTGGTGGGAGCATTTTCATTTGTGCATATCTGAACCTAGAAACTGATGACCTCTTCATTCTGGTATGTTAATATAGTGATCTGCGCTAGCCCCGCGCAATTCCTTTAGTATATAGGCATAGGTCATTAGTAGACTCATTACTTTATTAATTATTTCTTACCGTATTTGCATCTCCCGTAAATCTGAATAAATGATGATGTGGCTTGCAGATTTATTTCACTGCTGTGTGCAATAAATGAATCTTTACCAATTTGATATGGAAAAGTAGATTGATAATCTCTGCAGCGATGCTATGTGGAAATGATTTAAGGACGGGTAGTGTTTGTTATTTAATGAATTGCAAGATAGTTGGCTTGCTCTGCACGCCATATTGGAAAAGAGCGCTGCCTTGGATAGAAAAATTGGCAATGTCTTCCGATCCAATTATATACAAAATATTTAACTTAAAATTATGTCTTTTGTAAGTTTCTGGATGATGTATCATGTGTAGTCGGTTATTATGCATATAACAACCGGATCATTGCTGCATCTTAATATCTAATCCGCATGTTCTTCCCTTACCGTGTACAGTGTATGAAGAATGCCATACTCTCCATGTGTAGCCATTAGACATAGGATTTATTAAGCATGTTACTGACTTTAGCTGTTTCAGTTTTATCACTGAACCCACCAGCCAAGCACGGCAGAATATACGAGTCCATATACTCGGTAGACAATGTTGTGGAGAGTTGCCATTATGGAAACTGCAAAGAAACCATTTGGATCGGGAGCAGAAAACCCATCCATGACTCCGTAGGTTTTCAAGATGCGGATTTCAATTCGATGTTGACTCCCACTTTCCTTCAAACTGATCTATTCATATCAGTCACTACAGAAATAAAGAATTGTTTTTCACATGGGAAGATTGTTAGAAGCCTTGCTTGTTTTGCCTGTTTGCGATTGTGTCAACAAGTTTGTCCTTTTAGAATAATAACCATTTCCGAATTGGATGCATAGCATCCATAAAAGCAACTGTCTTCTTCGCATAATCTATACCAGACAGGTGATTCAGTCTCTCTCAATGGGGTTTAACAAAGCTGAACCTTATGCCATCTGACTGTCGTTTGTGAAGAGCGAAGGGGGAACCGCATTGCATTCATGGTCAACAATGACATGGAATACACCAGCTTACCCACTGCATGCTACATACAATCCGTGCCATTGCTATCAAATGTGAGGTCTGTCCTTTTCTGAAATGGCTTTAGCAACGGTTTACTCTTCATCTCTTGTACATGAAACGTGTTGAGCGTTGCAATTTTCGTTCCATGGACCACGGACTGGGTCAGAGCCAAGTATTTCCTGGATTGTGCCGGTATTGATTAGGTGTGCTACGGGTCAGTTGGACGGACTGTTTTCACAACTACTGTGACTTGTTTAATGTAAGTCGTTTCTCTGATGTTGGGGCTTTCGCCACTACCATGGTGCATCTGTGTCAGATCTTACATGGAGCATATTCTTTACGCGAGCCTTCCTTGCAGCCGTGATGACCTCGTATATATCTGCTTTGCTCGTGCCGCCACATTGAGAGGTATGCCATCCAAATCACTTTATCCTTAGCATCTACATAGCACGTCGGCCTTAACAGCATGTCTGGTGGTATGCCGTTGTGGCTTCTCTTTGCCCATCTCCATGCGAAAGCTCCCATCCATAATTACATTATGAACTAAATGGCTAATTGTTTGTAGCAGTTTCATTTCAAGTAAGTATTGACTGTTGGTCGAACGGCCGCTGTGAGATCTGGTAACATCTTGTCAGCACCCTTCCAATTTGCATCTCGCTCATAGAACATGAATCTCTGTAAATTATCAGGCATCAGATATATTAACCATAAGACGCCGGTTGTGTTATCATTAATTGACACTCATCAACGGAATGCATGGATGATTGCTGCTCGTCTATCATCATCCGCTTGTATACCACCTAGCGTATCTAAAAGCTAATTTGACATTCTATCTTAGAACATGCACAGTATCGTCATCACACAAATATCTGCCGTTTTCTTGTAACCACTCTTCGAACGCTTCTACTTACAATGAGCGACATAGTAAATGTCCACATGATCGAGTGTTGCCACAAAAACACACACTCATCCTTTTGCAATCAAATTCTTGTGAAGACGATCGTGTTTTGATTTCACTACTACACGACTCTTTGATTTCTGTAGATGGGCAATAGGTTGAGATATTGGTGTTACTGTCTTATTGCCACAAGCTTATGGAGTTTTTGTTGTATGTATGCACTGGGATGTCACTATGGGATCTTGTTTTCTAACCGTGTGTCACAGTTTATATAACATGTAAGGCGTTTGCTGTGTCAGATTGTCAGATATGCAATGTCGTTATATGTTTGTCTGTACATTTAATATTATCTATAGGTTCAGTTTCACGTCGAGTATTTTTCATAATCGGTCTTTGGTTTGAATTTTGGATACTGTCTTGTCTTTTGCATCAGACAGGGAATCTCTTGATCGCTTCATGACAATTTAAAACAAGAACATACACAAGTACCAAAGATAATATATGGATTTGTCTATGGCAGTAACAAACATCAATATCAAAATCTTCAGCATGTATTAATATCTTCTTCTTTTCGATCGCTGGTATCACACTTGGAGAGCCGTTCTCAAGATGAAATCCGTGGTTTTTTGCAGTTCTTCCACAGGCCCATACAGCTCTTCAAGAAAAGGGGTTGACAAAGGCCAGATCTCTCTCTCTCTCTCTCTCCCTCTCTCAGCAGCTGATACGTACTGCAACATTGAAGTATGTGCTCTGTGGTCTGTTCTGCTTCTCCACAAGGACAAGCGGGCGATGTCGCAAGGTGGAACCGCCTGTACATGTGTTGGTTTAGTCTGTTGTGTCCAGTTGTGAGACGAAAAATGGTCACTTGCTCTGGCCTCGAGAGATGATGGTAGGCATCTTCTAATTGAGGTGTTCTATAGAGTGACTTGATGATAGTCTTCATCTCTGTATGCGTAACCATGTTTTCTGTCTGATTCTCTTCTGCACCTACCTTTGCCATCTTGTCTGCTTCCTCATTTCCTTGGACTCCACAGTGTGAGGGGATCCACTGCAATGCTATCCGAAAGCATTTGATGGTTTGTAGTGCTTCTTCAAGTTGTGGCAGCTTACTTCAAGGACGGAGCGGACATCAGATAAAAAGACAATCTGTGCAATAGGGTCTGCTGTTCTGCTGATGGTATTAGCTGCATGAACCAGTGCTTCGACTTCAGCTCTGTAGTTTGTGCGGTGTTTGCCCGTCGGTATTGCAGCTGACTCATGTTGTCCGTTTGGATACTATATGTGCAGTCCGGCACCTCCGCTCCTAATTGCATCTTAGGCTGATCCATCTGTGTAGATCCTTATCCATGTCTCCTGAGGGTACATTTCTTCCAGCATGGCTAGGGTCAGGGCCTTCTTGCTCAAATCACTGTGTTCATCTTTGGTTGTGAGATGAGGTACTGTGGTGCGAATAGCTATGCTCTCTAGTTTGTTTTCACAGGGTGGAGGATCAAAGGTGTGGTATGGGTCTTCTATTTGTGCTGGCAACATTTCTTGGTGTTTCCTTTGAAGTACTTTTGTGTCTTTTATAAAACTTGATCTTTTAAGCCTTCCTGATGACAGCTGTGCTTGCCTGATCTTCATCGGGTGGTTGCTGAACGATTTGAACTTTGCAGCTTGGATCAGTGCTTTGCATTCCCTTCCTTTGCTATGTGGGGGGATGCCTGCTGTCTGCTCCATTTTTTCTATTGGTGTTGATCTCATTCCACCAGTGATGATGCGCAGTGCCTGGTTTTGTACTCTGTCGAGGTTCTGTTAATGAGATTTAGCTGCTGTCATCCATGAGCTGGATCCATACTCAAGGTGTGGTCGTACGGCACCTAGGTAGATGTTCTTGAGGATCCTTTCATTGACACCCCACTTTGTTCCTGCCAGCTTCCTCATGATATTTAGCTTTCTTCTGGCCTTTGCCATGTATTAATATGCAATCCACGATCCAATAAGATTGCGTCTATTTTCGTTACAATAATTACAATTCTAATTTTAATCTAAGCTAAATGCATTGCCCTATGTTGAATTCGAACATAACAATATATATATATATATATATATATATATATATATATATATATATATATATATATATATATATATATATATATATATATATATATATATATATATAATATATATATATATATATATATATATATATATATATATATATATATATATATATATATATATATATATATATATATATATATATATATATATATATATATATATATATATATCTGTAATTCGGTTGATGCCATACGTTAAACAATGGCGCTTAAATCTGATGTCAAGGCAGATATACACGATTCTTTACAATTATGACCGTGACCTACATTTGAAAGGTCAAAGTGACCTTTAACATCCAGATTCGCAAGGATGTCTAGTGAGATGGTATTCTCCATGGTTCAAGGATCATTTTGGTATATGCCATCCTTTGACAGCAGACCGGTCCCAAAATTCCAAAATTTGGGCATCTTGCTCCCCTGGTATGCGCCATAAAACTAGTTCACGAGGAAACATTCTAGGTCCATGGCTTAGCTCACCAGACACCATGCATTAAATGTTAGCCAATAAATCCGTAGACCATCACCAAATCGGAGTAATATCCAGAGCAATATCCCGTTATTACATTATGATGTATTTGCATATGGCTACATTTATAGAAGTTATTGCATTTACAGAATGTTTTCTTGCGTAGAGCACACTGCTATTCCCTCCCATTGATTGATGTGTTATTAAACAGGCCAATTTGCCACAAATTGGTTATCGACGAAACTGGTGTCAAATCTGACATATTGTGTGCAATTTCATTGGAATCATGGTGGAGCGGAGATAAATATTGTCTTATTAGTTACCTCAAGCACAGAGAATCACGGCGATTCCGACCACGGAATGTGCTAGTTAAGCTGTTGAAAATCGACCACTGAAAACAATTTTTGGTTCCTTATATATCTGATGTTATAATCACATGCGTGGTAACAAAATGACGTAGCTAGAAAGTAGAAAAGTACCTCTCAAAACTATGAATTGTATGTCTTTGAGATGGAGTTAGGATTTAACTAATTTCACTGGGAGCTGCTGCTGCCATAGGCAGGACAAGCCTCCGCTGATATTAGTATAAAAATATTCAGCAGCATACCTGTAGGGTTACATTGAAATTAATTTTCTGGAAATTTATGTTTCAAAGTTACTAATCAAGGCGTATATATATTTTTTCTTCACCAATGACCTCGTCAATGCTAGTCAAGGCTTTAATTGGCATTGACTTTCTCGTCAAAGCTAACCAACGCCTCTTTACCGTAATAACTTTTTTGCCAAAATTCACCAAGCCTTTATTCAGTAATGGAGATCTCGTCAAAGCTCACCAAACGTTTATTTAGAAATGACTTTCTCATCAAACCTCAGCAAGTCCTAGTGGGGCTTTCCAAGTTTATTCATCCATATATGACGTGTAGGATGTCGTCATAATCATGACGTCATGAATGACTCGAAATAGTCCGTCTTTAGCACTTAATAGTCCGACACGTTATACGAATCTTGGGCAGCAACAGCACCCAGTCGAATTAGTTTCAAAATATTCAACAACTTGGCTGCATAGTTTTCTGGAAATTGATATTCAGGGAGTTCAGAGACCGATCGAGCCCAACACGAACATGGTGTGTGTGTGGAGCTTAGATAAAAATTGGCGGGACCTTCTCGTCAAAGTTAAACACACATAACCAAGGCTTTATTCAGCAATGGACTTCTCGTCAAAGCTAACCAAACAATTATTCACTAGTGACTTTCTAGTCAAGGCTAACCAAGGCTTTATTCAGCAATGGACTTCTCGTCAAATCTAACTAGGCCATTATTCAGCAATGGACTTCTCGTCAAATATAACAAAGCCTTTATTCAGCAGTGGAATTCTCGTCAAATCTAACTAAGCGATTATTCAGCAATGGAATTCTCGTCAAATGTACCTAAGCCTTTATCAGCAATGGACATCTCTTCAAAGCTAACCAAACTTGTTTTCCCATTTATATAGCATCCATGTCAACGTGAACCAAACTTTTATTCACACATAACCTTTTCGTCAAGCGAAACTAAATATAATGCACACATTGCCATGGTTCTAATCAAATCATGCTAGAGATGCTGCCATTCATTATAATGCGGGGTTTGTGACTGCTATTATGCAGCCTCAATCATATACCGTGTACTGCTGGATCAGCAGCTCACATGATTCACATTACCATCCTATCTGATGGTGATCAGAATGAGACCGGTGCTGTTGACAACTCTTGATATATCTTAGCGTCAACGTTCTCAATTTGACCATCGCCCCACCTTCATCAATTCTAATACGCTCAGTCGCAAGAAAGGAATGACTATTGAATGGGATGCAATGGGGGTACAATGCTGAACCGAGGAGTCCGTTATTTAGGTACTAATTCAAGAGTAATTTCACCACCATATCTGCTTTGTAATCTTTCATTGATTGACACACTCGTATGACCAAGGATGATGCTGGCGGGAATCAAAGATCGATTCTTGTTTAGGTAATCAATCACTAACATGTAATGTCAGGTTAGTTCAATCAATAGACAGCGAACTGTCCACGGGAGTAATTTACTCCCAGCATAATTTAGGTCCATTGGGAATACCGCTAACCGTCTTTGAGTGACATTTCCTCTTTGTTGCGTGAAATTGCTTCCATTGTTAATGAAATTGTGTTTTTGCATGAATGAAATTGTTGCCATTTTACGCTACTATTCCATTACACCTAATCCTGAATTACTTTTCTTTTCATTCGCTCTCACACGGACACAATACGAGGGGCAGAGAGAGAGAGAGAGAGAGAGAGAGAGAGAGAGAGAGGGGGGGGGAGGGAGAGGGAGAGGGAGAGAGAGAGAGCGAGAGAGAGAGAGAGAGAGAGAGAGAGAGAGAGAGAGTAATTAGTGACGGTAATTGAAGGTCATTGAGTGAGATTCATCAATAGGTCCCACGATTGGCGCCTTAGTGTAAATGTTTTAGATTTAAGCATGGGGCAATGCGTATTTATAAATAGATTATTTTACTCGTGGCAAAATTGTTTGTGCCTGTGCCCGACTCTATCAAAAGGCGTGTGGTATACAGCCACCATGCTAATTACCACCTACACCACGCGGATTGAGATTTAGATATTTTAATACACACAGCTCAACACATGATTTATTGGGAGAATAATTAAACAGGTTTTGCAGTTGTGAAGTATTTACACTCACGTATACTGATCCATATGTTGCATCCAAATGAGCGGGTGGGGTACGGTTGAACATTTTTTTTGTGGTGGGGTAGGTGGCGAGTGAGGGTGGTGGTGGGGGGTGGGGGGGGGGGGGGGTGGGGTGGGGGTAGGGGTTGCAGACATTACTCGGATAACTTCAATCTCCTTATCACCAGGCATGTTGCACTGCTTACCGTTTAGCTATTCACTTATTATTGACATCCCCCGTTCTTAATATCGTCGATACCATGCCAGAATCCTGAGATGCAGGCTTGCAAGGCCTGACGGAAATCTATTCATCAAAATAATAACAACATAATAGGGTAAAGCTATTATCGGCAGTGAACACCTTGCACCTTTAGATTGCATTGCTGCATTATTTTCGTAGCCTTGATACTCAAGTTCTGGAAAGAAAATCAATTCCATATATTTGAAACTAATCCGTTAATGGCACAGTCGTTGATGGAATTTATATTGATTTTTTGTAGTACGCGGGAGCATTCACGGCCATATTACAAAACAGATGAATAAAGCCATCCTATTCGACAGAATGTATAATACTTAGGCCAAGTTAACCAGAACATCATGCGAATGTAACCAGCGCAGTAAACATGCACGTGTTCCCCGTTATTCAAGTTGATGTGTTCAGGAAGCGTACTTAAGTACGAAATTTGCCTAAATAGGGCGTAAGTAAAGGACACCGTATACGTCTGTATTTGTCTACATTAGATAAATATTTAGCAGCTTCTCCGTCAATTCAACATACTGAGGTCCTCTAAATAGGTGCTGCCAGTTAGCTGGATTAATACACGAGGCACTCCTCGAGGATACAGCCACAGATATCCATGTGCGCGACGTATCATTACAGATAATCAGAAAACAGATGAATACTCGTCACGTGACTACGCTGATCCTCTGGCCGGCTTGAGTGATACTATGCGTCAGAGTCACTGATGTGCATACCTGCACACAGCTTGTTTTCCCCCACCAGTTACCACTCTATTTATCCTATACATGTACACCATCCATTTTACATGGGCTCTTAGCTATCATTGGCGTTATCAGTGCCCTCAGAAGAACTGATTCTAATGCAGAGATCCGATCTGTCACGACATACAGGACGTCATGATCAATATAGGCTGGCATCACGATCAAAATGCCCAAATGAACGACGTATCTAGCTCCGTTATGAACATTGAATACTCCGTCAACTGTATGAGTTCAATGTCTTTACTATTTAATAATAATTCTTAAAAATATATTTTAATATTAATTTTACTGGAGTCTGTTGCTCTTACCTAGAAATGGGCGAGACATAGCTAGAAATTGGCTAGGCATAGCTAGAAATAGGCGGGCATGGCTAGAAATGGATCTGTCTATTACAATATCGTTATCTCTTAAACATAAAACAGGCATCACTACTACTATAACACCCGGATCTCGTGTCCAGATTATTAAAATTACCAGTGCTTCTTAAAAACATCTATGTGAAAGTTCTGATATTATAAAATAACCTAATATAATAAAGTACCGTAGCAATCGTGACACTTATCAGTTACTGGTTGCCCACTTATCAGAATTAATCCTAAAGTGTACTATCTTAGATAAATGGTTATTGTACATGCTACAGGGGGGATGAGTGTCAACCGGCCCAGACTCGCCTGAAGGGACACAATTCTTGAAATAGATGGCGGAATAGGTGTGGAATCTTGAGTGAAACCGTAGCTACGTAACACATATTTTCAGCAAATTCTCTGCATAATTGTATTAAACATTAATTTTACATGGTTCGACTACTTGCCAGTGCAAATGCATATATGGCGTGTGCGCCCATCGGCCTACAAAGGTTTCCCGTGCAATCTAGGTGACAAACACGTATACAATCGTGATATGCTTGTTTAGTGAGATACGCCAGCCCATACATAAGGCCCATTTCGAGATAGGCCACGCCCATTTCCAGCAAAGCTCCTCCCACTTAGTACATGTGTCGGAATCGTTGTTAAACTTTGAAATCTGAATTCCCAAAATACAATTTCAATGTAACTAACTATGCAAGTAATCTGTTGAATATTTTGAATGTAATTTTCGTGTGGCTGTTGCTACCTATCGCAGCAACAGCTCCTAATCAAATTACTTATTAAATTTGTTTCAAAATATTCAACAGAATAATTAAAGAAATAAAATTTAGACACTTTCGTGACGGATTGTGACGTCAGCTAACGAGTGACGTCAGAGACTTAAGTGACAGATCGGATCCGTCTCTTGTAAATATATAATCAGCTCATCCGCATCATCAACTGTATCAATATCTACGTCGAAGATTTCAATGTTGCATTTGCATTGATATTCCCCAGTAATTTATTTGAACGGATTGTGTCTTTGTTCTCATATTTTACCACTGTACATAGGTTAGCTTCGCGAATACAGAACTGGAATTATTAGGCTCCAAAGGCATTCCTTTACAGACGGCATTTTCTTGGAAATATTTACACTATTTGATTGCACGTACTCAATGCTCTAGCAAGGATATTACCATGCCGCTCAATGGATTATGTGCACTTACACCATGATTCTGTTAGCCCCATGGCTATCAACAATGTCTCCATATGCGAAGATTAAATTACCTACGTTCTCAGACGCTCATTTAACTTACAATCCAATTTCCCATATAATGGACATTTCCAGAGTAATGACGTCATATGACGTCATAATCAACTAAGAGGCGTGCAGGATGACAAAAATGATTCTATATGACCAATCTAACTCTTAATAGTCCGACACGTTGTACGAATTGTATGTGTTTGTTATTTAAGAAACATACTGTTGAATACTTTGAAACGAATTTGACTGGTCGCTGTTGCTGCCTGCACCCAGACAAATTAGTTTCAAAATATTCAACAGCTTACCTATATAGCTTACTGGAAATTGATAGTCAGTGAGTTCAGAGATCGAGCGTGGTGTGGGTGGAGCATAGATAGAGATGGGCGGGACATAGATAAAGCTGGAAAGATCCATTCCTCAGATAAATGGTGTTTCGCTAGTATTGAACTGGTGAGCGCGGGTGATGTAAAAAGTCAAATGGGAGAGACACATATTTTGCCAAGGCAGACTGGCAGAGTATTACTGTAAGGCATGCACAATCGATAATAATGTGTTGTTTGACACATTCATGTGTAGAACAGATATGAAATCTACATGAGATTAACCAATTGAATCTAACCGGTAAATGAATCCCATGTTTTATTGAGTGAGTATATGTTCCATTGAACTGACATATTAGTCCACATGCACTGTTTAGCTGTCTGGTGATTATTAACGCAGAATAACATGTGTTGGAATTGTAATATATTATATCATTGTAACAGATTGCTAAATCGGTTTGCAGTCTAAATTGATGTTAATATATTGTTGATTGTGTATATGTATATTTCGCAAAAAAACCCGCTGGAAAACTCTGTTTGCCGTGAATTATATTGCCACACCTTTACTGAGTTTCTTTGCTGGGAGATTTGAATCTTAGTTGATATGAGAAGCCAGTCTCTGTATTCTGAGTGGTAGGGTATGTCTAGTTCCCGTGCAGGGCCCAATGGTGCAGGGGTGGGCTGGGAGTACAAACCCACAGCCTCGCGTGTCTTGCCTTAGCTCCACATTTTCTGGCAGCACTGCTGTTTCCGAAATATGATGTGTTGACATGGCAAAGTGAATGGACCTTTCCATTTTTAGCTATGCCCCGCCCATCACTAGCTAAGCTCCGCCCACACCTTGCCGTGTTTGGATTGATCGATCCCCGAATGCCCTAGCTATCAATTTCCTGAAAATTATACAGGGAAGCTGTTGAATATTTTGTAACTAATTAGACTGGGTGCTGTTGCTGCCATAGGCAGCAACAGCGCCCAGTCAAATTAGTTTCAAAATATTCAACAGAATATTTATTAAATAGTAAAAGCAAACAATTTGTACAATAGCCCATAGACCGTCATCAAATATGCGTTCGTGACGTACTTATCGACGTCATTCATGACGTCATTCATTATGATGTCATTGTACACACCACGCAGTTCATTATGACGTCATATGATGGGCGGGTACTCTGGAAAGGTGAATTGACATCTTTGGAGTAATGTGTAGAACAATAACGAGTTCCTGACTTTGGCGCCAACACATCAATAAGTCCTCTACTGCGCATAGTCTGATGAACGCGTATGGACTATCTGTACCATTATTCATGGTCGCGATCTGGATTAGCCTCTGGATGGAGATATTTACATTAGTCTAGTGACCATTATTCGACACAGCAAATTAATTCGTCATTTACTTTGGACATTCTGTAAGATAGTTTGAGGTACCTAAATACACAGCTCGCTTTAGCGGTCGTCCCATTGCTTGCGACCCTGGGAACCCGAAAGAGGTTGAATATTTTGAAAATAAGTTTGCTGTAAGATTTTGATGCGTATGTTTTTTGTCTTATTATTTTCAAAATATTCACCATCTTATCTATAGAATTTCTGTGAAATTGAGATTCCGTGAATTCAATGTCCAAATTAGTCATGTATTTTATTATCAATGCCATATTTCTTGCTTGCTAATTCACCTTTCCAGAGTATCCATCTATCAGCTGACGTCATATAACGTCATAATCAACTAAGTGCCGTGTAGGATGACGTCATAATCATTACCTCTTAATAGTCCGACACGTTGTGCGAATTGTATGGCCTTACTACTTAATAAACATGCTGTTGAATATTTTGAAACTAATTTGACAGGACGCTGTTGCTGCCATAGCCGGAAGCAGCGCCCAATAAAATTAGTTCCAAAATATTCAATAGCTGACCTGTATACTTTTCTGGAAATTGATAGTCAGGGAGTTCAGAGATCGATCAATCCCAACACTGACGAGGTGTGGGTGAAGCTTAGCTAGAGATTGGCGGGGCGTAACTATAACTGGACAGGTTAAATGCACTGAATGTTCGGATATGCATAAGCAATATTACTACCTGTTAAAATCCATTAAGTACTCGTTGACTATTATAGAAATCTGGGTAATACTCGCTAAGTAAATAGTGTGAAAATCATATCTGCTCTTGATGATATATAGCTTATCATCCAGTGATGGTCATATTTGTGTGCATGTTACAAACACAATATAAATACATATATATATATATATATATATATATATATATATATATATATATATATATATATATATATATATATATATATATATATATATATCTGGAAGATAAAAAAATTATATTAAACTGTAGTACAATCATGAACCATCTCACTCCTAAAACATCAGAAAAGTCTCAAAACAAAAAAACAACAACAACAAGCTTTCATAAGAATAATACTGGAACAATATATAAGGACATCATGTCCAGACAGCTATTCTCGTTTGTAACTGCATAAAACACTGTATTCACTAAAAAATGTTGATAAAATAATTTGGGGCTGGTCAAGATCTGGGGCCGGGCAAATGCTCCCGCTGCCCCTATTATAATTCGCTACTGTTCTTTCTCTCCACTTCGTCATACCTTTATTTTTCAAAGGAGCTTTATAACCTGAATATGAATGAAGTGTTTGGCGTAATGTGTGCCGTTCTGGTGTGTTCCATTCTGGTGTGTGCCATTTTGGTGTGTTCCATTCTGGTGTGTGCCATTTTGGTGTGTACCATTCTAGTGTGTGCCATTCTGGTGTGTACCATTCTGGTGTGTTCCATTCTGGTGTGTGCCATTCTTGTGTTTGCCATTCTGGTGTATGCCATTCTGGTGTGTGCCATTCTGGTGTGTACCATTCTGGTGTGCCATTCTGGTGTGTGCCATTCTGGTGTGTAACATTCTGGTGTGTACCATTCTGGTGTGTACCATTCTGATGTGTGTCACTCTGGTGTGTGCCATTCTTGTGTGTGCCATTCTGGTGTGTACCATTCTGGTGTATACCATTCTGGTGTGTGCCATTCTGGTGTGCACCATTCTGGTGTATGCCATTCTGGTGTGTACCATTCTAGTGTGTGCCATTCTGGTGTGTACCATTCTGGTGTGTGCCATTCTGGTGTGTGCCATTCTGGTGTGTGCCATTCTACTGCCTTCCTTCCTAAGCTTGCCTTACAGTTCATACATATGTTATATCGATATTTAAGATTCAGGTTCGAAAGTACAAAAGATTTTATAAAAACACATGACATGAAAGTCAAATACAAAGTGAATTAGTAAAGAAATTCATGCTCAGAATATCCCATGATAGCGCAGGTTACAAGGCCGTTATTGAGCCAAATACCCAGACAGAAGAGTCTGACATTGGCACAGTAATGGACTTATGACCCGCGGTCTAGTTCATCCAGCATGAAATAGTAAGCTGTGCCATAATACTAGGTCATGAGGAAACACATTCCAGGGCCATGACTTAAATCGACTGATAGCATGCATCGAATTTTATCCCATGAACCGCTCGATCGATTAGCAAATCACAATAATATCCAGCTCAATATTCTGTTATTACATTTTATTGTACTTGCATATGTCTACATATAGAGAAGTCGTTCCGCTTTTAGTAACAGAATGCTTTCCTGAGTAGTGTACATGGTTATTCGCTCCCGCTGATTAATGTGCCATTTAACAGGAAAATTCGCCACAAGTTGGTTATCCACCAACTGTGTGTCTAATTTGACATATTATGTGCAATTTCATGGGAATCACGGTGGAGTGTAAATAGATATTGTATTATTAGGTACGACAGACACTGAATCCCCACAATCACGTTCCGAGAATGTGCTAGTTGCGCCGTTGTAAATCGATCATTGAACACAAGCTTTGATCATCCGACCGATCACTCAGTTAGCTGATGTCATAATTAAATACGTCGGAACAAATTAACGTAGCTAGAAGGTCGAAAACTACCTCTCGAATGTGAAATCTCAATTCCAATATAACAGACACGCTGTTGAATATTGTGAAACTAATTTAATTGGAGGCTCTTTCAGCATATGGAAAGAACAGCTCGTTGTGAAATTAGTTTCAGAATATTCAACAGAATGTTTATTAAATCGTAGCTCCATCAAATTCATACAAGTTGTATGTCTTTGACGAAGTTACCATTTAATAACCATTCTGCTTAATCCTTTGAAACTAATTCGACAATGGGCTATTGTTTCCATATGCAGAAACAGCCTCCGCTCAAATTGGTTTCAAAATTTTCAACCGCGTACTTGTATTATCACATTGAAGTTGAGATTCTGGGAATTTAGGTTACAAAGTTACTAATCAAGGCATAGATAGAAATGACTGTCTCTATTGATGCATCCGCCATGTTGATGTCAAATATCTGAGTGATAAAATGATCTGTGCATTGGAGATGTATGAACCCAGTAGCCTGTTATTCAGGTACTCAGTCAATGGTAATTTTACCAGCATGTTTGTTTTGCAATCTTTCATTGATTCGCATACCAGTATGCCCAAGGATGATGCTGGCGGGTATCAAACATCGATTCTTGTTTAGTTAATCAATCACGAACGCCTAACGTCAGCTTGGACTAATCAATAGCCCGCGAACTGTCCACACGAGTAATTTACTCCCAGCATAATTTAGGTCCTTTGGGATTACCGCTAACACAGTTTGAGTGGTATTTCCTATTTGTTGAGCGAAATTGCTTCCTTGGTTAGTGAAAATGCGTTTCTTCATGAGTGAAATTGTTGCCATTTTAATTTACTACATCATTGCATCTATAATCTTAAATTATTTCTCTTTGCATTTCCTGTCATATGGACACACTACGAGTAGCGGAGAGATAGAATAATTAGTGGTGCTAATGGAAGGCCATTGAGTGAGATTCATCTATATGTTTCATTATTGGCGCTTTGGTTTACATGTCTTGGGTAAGTATGGGGCAATGGAACTCTGGTTTGGGGGTGGTGATGGGTATGGATATTGCTGGTGTAGGTGGTGGGTGAGGTGGGACGTGTAGGTCAGGGTTGCATGCGCTAATCACATAACTTCAATCTCCTTATCACTGCGCACTTATTATTGACAGCCACTGCTCTTAATATCGTCGCTGGCGTTAAGAATGCTTATATGCAGACGCAAAACCTGACGGAAAACTATTCATCAACATAGTGACGACATAATAAACTAAAGCCCTGGTCGTGGGTGGAAGCGTTGTACTTTTAGATTGCATTGTTGGGTTATTTTTGTAGCCCTCATACTAAAAAACTGGTACGAAAATTAACTCCATATGGGCTGAATTGGTCTGGTATTACCATAGTGCTGGCCCAGTGACCTGCGTTCAGGGCTGAGGCCAATGTACTCATGTACTCAGTACTCGTGTACTTGAATAAAAGTTCTCAAGTGGTCGCATGTACTCAGTACTCTTGGCTTTTTATGAGTACATGTAGTTGTACTCAGCCTGAGTACTCGTACTTGTATTTGAGTACATACTCTGTACTTGCACTTTTGAGTACATAAGAGTATATGCTGGGTATTTATCCATTTTCTACATACATATATATCAATACATATGGTTACATATATATCCATACATATGAATACTTTATAGTTTTCATTCAAAATTCCAAGCACTTGTTCTGAGGGAGGTTATATGAAATCTAGCAAATTCTGTGTGTTTATGTTCAAAAGGGAAAATCACACGTTAATCGTATTTGTGATACTTTCGTAAGTATTGCATCGTAGGAATTTCGGTATCTATAAAAAACATCTAATTGTGCGACGTCTATTTTGAAAACAGATTGCGGACGCGTTTTGAGCGTGCGCCACAACACCAATTTGGTCGCTAAATTTCCAATGTGATGTGGTAAGTATAGGGGTTCTCTTGACATTTAAATTATGGGGCCCAAAGGACCCTATGTATTGAAAATGTAGGTTTCTCGGTGGAAACTGTGGGGCCCATATGTAGTGAAATTGTACAGAATCCACTGGCAGCCAATACCATCTTACGATAGCTGTCAAAACAAACAACTTTATAGCCTAATACCCTGGTTCCCACATTGTCTTTCAAATGTTCGTCAATGTGGAACGCGGGGGTGGGGGGGGGGGGTGGCGGGGTGAATAAAATTAGTAACCCTGGCTATACTTATTAATAAAATATCCAATTTCATGTATTATACAAACCCATTGAGGGCTGCACCCATTCATTTTCATTCATCCGGTATCCTGTTCACCAGTTATTTGTTTCTCAAATGACTGCTGGGCGGTATAGTGTGAGACGGAGAATGCGGAATGCATGCCCATCTCTAAAGAGTAATAAAGATTAATCACCGAATAAGGCTCCACTTCGCTCCACGTACTTTCGATTTCGGCGTTGAGGGCGGCGGAGTGGTACTTCCTGTGCTATAGCCGCGCCTACTAATATACTAGTGTGACAAGCTACATGTTTTATTAATCCCATAAAACCCACTTCCATCCCGCAATATCCAATTCATACCTCTACCACTAGACACGTCAAGGTAGGTGCGTGTACCCAGCGGGGTACTTGACGACAGAAGTGTCCGAACTTCATGTTAGTTAATAGGAGTCCGAGACTATGCACTGGACGTGTGGGGTGCTTCAGACCCTGGCGTGTGACGACTGATTAAAATTTATGACCCTATGAAAGGAATGGGGTCGTCACGCGCTGGTGGGTTGTTTGCTCTCCGCACGGCTGTATATATAGGCCAGGACCCCAGAGGTATACAGAGTTGGTAATTTTGTTGTCCGGTCCCCTGTTGTAAATACGCCCCTCCAGTCTCAGACACTAAAACCTATAAATTATATTGCAACGGAGACAAAAACTATCGCAATCGATTGCGTCACAGCGAGATATGCCTTCCTTTTTCAACGTTTTCTGTAAATACGTTACCTATATATTTATATTTTACCTTTTCAAAAACAAACAGTGTAATTATGTGATTATCATTTTACTATTGACCTTATCACAAACTTATCCCATTACAATTGTTAACAACATGGCACGTAAACAAACGAAACATCAGACTTCAACTACATCTATTCCACTATCTACAAACCTTCTCTCTATCGTATGCTTTTCTAATGACTATTACCCATCAACAGCCCCTATTAGAGCTCAATGTGTTAAACTTTTGTGCCTACACAGGTCTCACTGCCGCCCGTAACTTGACGTCTGTGATACACATAATCGATAATGGATAGAGACCTGTCACGCTATCGTGCGGCAATTGGACTATTTTACTCAGCCTGCACCATTTCCAAATGTCATAGGCGTGCAAAAATTCTTCCCAATGGAACGTCTAGTCTCTCTACAAGAGCGTTTTCATTACAACTATTACGGGTATTTTTTCAGTTCATACCTTACTCTCTCGAGCTGGCGACATTGAGCCAAACCCAGGCCCTAACACCAGTAATATTTCAATCGCCCACCTCAATGTATGTGGCCTCAAGAACAAACTCAACCTTGTAGAAACTAACTTATGCCACTTCAATGTAATAGCTATTAACGAAAGCCATCTTACTCCAAATATATATACACATACATACATACATACATACATATATACATACATACATACATATATATGGGTGATCACACCGTAGCGTACTTACGGTTAGCATCTTCCATTACGAAACGCCAGTCTTATAAGCGCCACATATAGGACTACGCCAAAGCGGACTGGAACCGCTTTAGGAATCATTTAAGCAATTCCTCTTGGGACTCACTTTCCGAAAACAATGACGTTGACACTTAGTGTCAAACTATCACGGATAACTTCATTGATGCTGCCAAGGCCACGATTCCTAATAAACTGGTAACCATAAACCCTAACGATGAACCATGGATGTCCACTAAAATCAAACATGAAATGAGAATTAGGGACAAATTATCTAAGAAATCTAGGGAAACCAAACAAGAACAGGACATATCTAATTTCAAGACTCAACGGAATCGTGTCAACACCTTAGTTCGCGAAGCCAAACAGAACTATAAAACAACGCTGGCCGAAAAAAAATTTAAAACTGACTGACTGGTTCCAGAGAATGGTGGAACATAAGCAAATCATTTCTGTTTGATTCGAACTCAAAGCAGTTGGTCCCGACAGACTAAGCCCCAGACCTTTGATCGAAGGCAAACAAGTCTTGGCGCCAATCTTTGCACGGCTCTTTAATTATTCTATCACTAAATCGCACTTTCCAACCACCTGAAAAACAGCTAATGTAACCCCGATCTTCAAAAAAGGAGACAAGAATATTTGTTCGAATTACAGACCAATATCACTTCTAAGTTGCCTAAGCAAGATCATGGAAAAAACAGTTTTAAAATATATCTACAACTACATTAGACACGACATCACCCCCTTCCAGTCTGGGTTCCTTCCGGCCCAATCTACAGTTAACCAGCTTTTGGACATTTATAGTGACATCACACTAGCCCTTGATCAACAGAAAGAAGTGCTTTTCTTATTTTTTGACATTTCCAAAGCGTTTGATAGGGTATGGCATTCTAAAACTAAAAATTTCTGGAAACCTGCTCGCATGGTTCGAAAGCTATCTCCGAAATCGCCACCAACGAGTCGTAATAAACGGAACCGAATCAACGCTACTCCGACTACAAGCGGGTGTACCACAGGGCTCAGTGTTTGGTCCTTTACTAGTCATAATCTTTATACACGATATGCCCTGCAATATTATAAATAACATTAGGTTATTTGCGGATGATACTTACCTCTATATGGTATCGGAAAACTTAGTTGCACACACAACCTCGATCGACCACGACCTACAAACTATGGCGTCTTGGGCCACAACATGGCTTGCGGAGTTTAATGCTTCTAAAACCATTTCTTTGTTTATTTACCTACGCAATAACCTGACTTTGTTTCCCATAAATTGTATTACTTCTAATATACTGCCATCAAAGGAACACAAGCACCTCAGAATCTGTTTCAACAACAAAGGTAACTAACTGGCTTACCCATGTAGACTCATTAATTGTAAACGCACAACACAAACTCTCGCTACTCAAAGGCCTAAAATATACGCTCGACCGGAGATGCCTAGAAATTATGTACAAAAGTTTCATTAGGCTATCGTTGGAATATGCCGATGTTGTATGGGACAACATACCCCAATACCTCGTAACTAGATTAGAAAACATCCAAAAATATGCTCTTCGAAAAATAAGTGGACTAACCCGTAGTGCGCACACCGTAAATCTGTACAGTGAAACGGGTATCGAAACACTTTCCCGCAGACAGGAACACCATAGATTGGTGATGCTCTTTAAAATCATCAATGGAATGACGACTGAGTCCTTGGTAGGCCATCTTCCATTACGGTCACAATCTAGAAACCCGTATAACATACGCCATGGTAATGCACTAACTCCGTTCCGATGCCGCACTGAGCTTTGTTATAGTTCATTTTTTCCAGCAACAGTCGCCAATTGGAACTCCTTCCCTGCGCCTGTTACAATGTCTAGGACCCTAGATGAATTTAAATTCAAACTCAAAGCTATGTCCCCAATACGACCACCACCTCCCTGTTACTACGTAGGTTCTCGCTTTGCCAAAATAGCACTAAGCAGGCTTAGAAATGGCTGCAGCTCACTAAACAGACACCTATTCAACAACTTTCTACTGGACAGCCCTAGGTGTGCATGTGGATATCCAGACGAATCTTCCGAACACTATCTGTTTCATTGCCCTATATACACCTTGCAAGATGATCTCGCTTTGAAAAATATCACCCTAGCGACATTAACAGCCAAGAACCTCCTATATGGCAACGAAAACGCGAACGCGGAACAAAATATCATAATATTTTCTATCCTTTGTGAATATATAATTAGAACTAACCGCTTCAAATAATGCTACAACTAACTTTCAGCCACAGGCTGCTTCCACGCCTAACACTGCCTCCCATCCTCAAGCATTAACAGTTTTCATACAGCTTTCATCTGATACTTCATTCGTGACAGCGTACAGTCTCAACAATGTCTCTCTCTCTCTCTCTCTCTCTATCTCTCTCTCTCTCTCTCTCTCTCTCTCTCGCACACACGCACGCACACACGCACGTACGCACGCACGTACGCACGCGTCATAACAGCAAGAATGAGTTTGTGATAAGGACATACCCCACAGCTAGTAAATTTGTAAAAATATACTTTATGTCAACATTGTAACATATTCCACATACATCTGTTTGCATTTTAAATTTGTATGTAGATATATTTTTATAATAAGTTCCGTCATCTTGACGTATTTATTGCATATATGTTTACTTGTATAGGAGATACTGTCATAAGACACATGTCTTATCGTGCTTCCATTTGATGAAAAATAAATTTTGTTTAAACCAAAAGGGTAATTGCTGTAGGCATGCTTATAGGAAATAAGATAACAAGTAAAGCAGTTTAAATTTTGCATAAATGAAACCTTTTTTTAATCTACATTTCAAGGTTGGCATACAGGAAACTGTTGAATATTAAAAAATATTACTTATCAGCAACTGTTTCCAGCCAAAATTAATTTCAAAATATTTAAAACCTTCTGTAATGGCTATGTTGCTTTAAAATTGAAATTCTGTATATATATATATAAATGTTGAATGGGGCAATTGTTCTAGGTATACAAATTTCATTCAAATCTCCAAAAAGTAAAGTATTTTAACCTGTACAGTACTGAAGCCTTCTTTATCTACCTTTCAGGGTAGTCATACAGGTACACATTTATATATTTAGAACAAAACCTTTCTGGAAATCATATTGGCTGCTTAAATCAGCAAGACCATCCATCAAATACGTTTTAAAATATTCAATGGAATCTTTCCTAACAGCATACAAATTATCATCTCTGGTCATTTATCATTGAAGGTTTTGAGAGTATAGAAGGGAGGAGTAGAACAGCTACAGTACAAACGCACGCGCCTTATGTCAATAAATACCTGGCCTGAACAGTCACACTCGGCTGCTCAGCGTTACTGATAAAACACCATTCATGTGTGATAGTCCTGACAATGAAATTAGACAAAGCCGGTTACTTCCTGCTTTAGAGCCCTCCCGACCTCTTAATAATACATAAAATATTTTATGAAATTAAGTTCAATGATGAATATTTTAACAGGACGCGATTGGTGTAATAGGCAGTCCTTAATGTCTATCAGTCAAATAAATTTCAAAATATTCAACAGTATTTCATCATTTATTTGAATTAAATTATTTCTAATTTAACCCTTTCAATGATGAAACCTTATATTATATATAATCTAAGCAATCATACCAGAAATCCAGCAAATTCTTTACGAAGTAAAAAATATCCAGCTGAATATTTTGAAAGTAATTTGACTGGAAACAAGGTGGCAATAACTTCCAATCAAATTATTTTCTAAAAATTCAACTAGATGATTCTTATCGTAATGAATTTGTTATTTTGTTTGTATCGTTGCAAGTGTTAGTAAATACTTTGTTAAACACTTTGAAACTAATTTAGTTGTACGTGAACGGAATGGATACATTTTGTTCTTATCACCAACAGACCTTTACTAGACCTGATTCGGCGCTAATGAGATCTCGGCTCCCAATTAAAAAAATAATTTTAGATTCAGTTCCTCTGCTCGTATATCCGACTGGGAATAATAATCGACCTTTCCAGAGTAATGACGTCATATGACGTCATAAGCAGCTAAGCGGCGTATGGGATGACGTAATAATCATTACGTCATAAATGATTCTATACGGCCCGTCTTTAACTCCTAATAGTCCGACACGCTGTACAAATTGTATGATTCTACTATTTAATAAACATGGGCAGCAACAGCACCCAGTCAAATTAGTTTCAAAATAGTCAACGGCTTACCTGTAGAGTTCAGAGATCGATCGATCCCAACACAATCGATGTGTGAGCGGAGCTTAGCAAGAGATGGGCGGGGCATAGCTAAAAATGGAAAGGTCCATTGACACTGTCAACGATCCAGTACAGTGTGAAGTGTGGCTGAACAAAGTATCAAATGCGTTGAGAAATGGCCAGGTAAGCATCCCAAATCATCGCATAGCAAACTGATCTAGAACAACCCCTCATATGCTATGTATGTATGATTACTGCGTTTTTGCGGCTGCAGTAGTAGAAACATCATATAGCTGGTATGTCCCCTGGCATCCTTAGCACATGGCCAAACATGGACCATCTTTACTGGCCGACCTTTTTAGAGAACGGCGATGTATTACACATCTTGTATAGTGCATAAATGGAAATTATGCTGTCTGGCCATTGGTGTCCAGTGATAGTGCGTGTAGGTGTTTGCAGTGGCTGGCATCAGGTTTGTCTAGAGATGCCTTCAGAGCTGCCTAACTGTTATAGTTATACGGCATCAAGAATACACAGGTTGCATTGTATAAACATAGTCTTTTTGTCACGGGCATCTTTGATCTACGAATTCTTAGCTTCCAGAAGGACTGGAAAGCTACGCTCCCCATAACGCAGCGTGCAGCAATGTCCGCAATACTGCAAAGCGGCGAGCCCATGATTTTACGTTACCTCCATGGTTCGGCGCCACAAAGTGGATCGTCATTTGCTTTAGTTTCATGCTTTGTAGGTAGGTATAGGTGGGTGAACTCTGTTTTGGATTCATTCATACAGAGATTCCAAATTTTTAGCTTGCTTGCAGCTATTGGAAGAAGTTCGTCAAGGTGTTTCATTTCCTCGTCTATGAAAACCACGTCGTCGGCATATTCCATCTCTAGCAGCATGCCTAGTATGGACACTGGGGGGTTTGGTCTTGTTGAATTTTCCCGCACGGATTTCAGTGCAACAGCATGGTAACAGGTGAAAAGCACAGGGGATAGACCATCTCCCTGTGGGGAGCCGATTGATGTCACAAACTCTACAGACTTCACTGACTCATACTCTCAGCCTGGTGTCTGCAAGTAGTAGTCTCACTAGTCGTAGCTCATCGTCATTACAACTGGCCTGGTGTAGTAAGTACATCTAGGATCTTTGAGTGTTTAATTGTGTCCAAGGCTCATGACATGTCAATAAGCATTTTGTGAAAATCCCAGTGTTTGGACATGACTAATGACACAAGAATGCGTGGAGCCCATACGATGTCTGCGCATTTGCGTCAACGTTTAAAGCCACTTTGACATGGTCCGGTAAAGTCACGAATGCGCCATAGAGTAACATTAATAGGATTTTCCGAATGCTGTTGAGGAGCGCAGTGGGCAGTAGATTGGTTGCTGTGTGTGTGTGTGCGTGCGTGCGTGCGTGCGTGCGTGCGTGCGCGCGCGCGCGTGCGTGCGTTCGTGCGTTCGTGCGTTCGTGCGTGCGTGCGTGCGTGCGTGCGTGCGTGTGGAATATGGCTTCTTGGGCTTTGGTATTGTGATAAGGGTGCCTTAGCCTACAGTATCGATGGGAAGGCGGCACATAAAAGTTGAATTGATTAGCTGCGTGATCGGTTTTGAGATAATACCATAGGCTATATATGTATATTAAATATCAATATGTAAATTGTATGTTTCTTAAATAGCCTGGGTAAATAAAGAAAACTGAAAACTGATAAGGGAGGCTTTAGACAAGCCGCCATCTACCAATCATCGTGGCAGATCGCGCCTGATACATACGCAATGAGCAATGGGTACACTGGTCACTGAAGTAGTACCACTAGTAATCAAGGAAGTTATATGTGGTATCTTGAGTGAAACCTTAGCTACATGACAATGATTTGCAACATATTCTTAGCAGAATCCGGCCTCAAAATGTGTCCGTTGTAATTTTAGGGGACTAACGCGTATACAATCATTATATGTTTGTTTGGTGAGATACTCTAGCCTCCACAAGCCACGCCTAATCTGCTCCCACGTATCGCAATCGCTGTTAAAGTTTGAAAACTGAATTCCCAAAATATAATTTCAAGGTAGCTAACTATAAACTGCTGAACATTTTGAACGTAATTTAACTGTGGCTGTTGCTGCCTGTCGCAGCAACAGGTGCTAGTCAAATTATTTGTAAATTTACATACTAAATATTCAAGAAAATATTTATGAAATTGTAAATTTTTAATGATATACAATTCAGTCACTTTCGCGACGGAGCATTTGCTGTTTTGGACGTCAGCTAACTAGTGACTCGTTTGATTATGACGTCAGAGACTTATGGGAGAGATCGGATCCGTCTCTTGTAAATATGTAAGCGGCTCATTCACGTCATCAAATGAACCATTGATATTCCTCAGTAATTTAGTTGAACGGATTGTATATTTGTTCTTCTATTCTACAACTGTGTACTGTGTGGTGGGTGGGGTGGGATGGGGGTGGGTATGGGTGGTGGTGGGTCGGGTTGGAGCTAGTCATAGGAAGATTTATTGACCTGAGATTGAGTTCAACCGACGGTTTATGTGCTTGCGCTTATTCTATCAAGGGTGCGTGTTTATCGGCCTTTCCCGTGAGAATATTGAATCTTAGTTAATCGAAGGTGTAGGGGATACCTAGCTCAAGTGCCAGGTCCCTAAAGGTGCAGGGGAGGGGTGCAATCCGACAGCCTTGCATGGCTTAGCCTAACTCGGCCTCTTCTGGGAGCACTGCTATTTCCAAAATATGATTGGTTGGCATGGTAAAGAGAATTGACATCTTTGGAATAATATCTAGCGAGTTCGTGGCTTTGGCGTCAAGTCATCAAGCAGTCCCCTTCTGCGTATAGGCCGATGATCTGTGACTAGCTGAACGAATTCAATCTGGTCTCGATATATTCCTATATCTCAAAGTTTTGACTGTAAATTACATTTGCATATATCAATATTGCTATGAAAGTTAGCTATCAATTTAATTTGCCGCAGTAAGAAGAGAAAAACAAATCATATTACCAAGTACTGATTGCTAGAATACGTGTAATCTGTTATATTCGCGCAAGGTTATATTGCGGCAGAACTTCAAAGGGAAGCTGTATAATTCTCAGTCTGTAACGGTATTCGTGGTCGCGCGCGATACGGGATTAATATCTGAACGGAAACGGAAAGTAGTACTCTATGTACATTAGTCTATGGCCCCTTATTCGACACAGCTCATTCATTCGCCATTGATTTTTGACATTCTGTACACACACGGCCGCATTGTTCGTCTCATTGCTTACGCTTCTTACTTTCGCGAGCGCAAAAGGTCAAACACTAACAATCCGATACAAGTAAAAAATCTTTTTCTTGAATCTTTTGAAACTAATTTGCCTGGTAGCTGTTGCTGCCTATTCTTTCTGTCAAATTAGTTTCAAAATATTCAATATGCTGCCTGTAGAATTTCTCAGAAATTGAGATTCGGGGAATTTAGGGCTCAAAGTGGTAATGTTTTATTATCAATGCTAAACTTCTTGCTTGTTATTGTACTAAGTGGTCGGATAAGCATAAAGAATATTAGATCTATCGAAATCTATTCAGTACTCCTTGACTATAGAAATCGGGATATACTAGCTAAGTAAATAATGTGAATGTCATATCTGCTTTTAACGATATATAGCTTATCATCCGGACTTGCGCTGCTGATATTCGTGTACATGTTACAAACACTATGTAATAACATATATCTAATAAACAAATTAATTAAGATTCCATTATGTGTCGTACTGTCCCTATAGATAAATACCTAGTTGCCATTGGTCTGTTTGATATTGAGAAGTAGGGTTGATGAACAGGTCTGATCTATTGTTTAATATAAGACTTCCACTGAATGTCCTACTTTAGCCCTCGAAAAAATATGAGACTTCAAATCAGCTTTATTTGATAGAAGAAACACAAGTTCAACACAAGTTCAGCTTGGTTACGATATGGTCCGGCGATTGATGATGATGATGATGATGATGATGATGGTGATGATGATGATGATGATACACTGTGTTCTGCAGCTGCATCAATTTGAAAACATCCTGCAGCTAAAATCAGTCACTCTTCCTCTTTGGCCACTGTTTCTCGTCATCACCGAGAGTGCGTAGCTCCCTCAGGTTCTTCTTGGTCGTCAGAGTATCCAGTCTGGCTTCTTTTAGATCCGTATTGCAATTATCTAATATATAACAAGATGCTAATGTTTATTCTCGTACCAGCATAATAGTGAGGCTCGCCATTAAATCTGACTCCTACAGCAAAATGTCCATTTATCTCTGTAAATATAGCATGAAATGTCTGAGCGAGCGTGCACGTAGAATTTGAGGTAGGATTCGAAAGAAATTATTCTAGGCCTACCAACATGATTTTACTAATGGTCCACGACCGCAAAATCAACAGATCTTGTCTCGCTGGCAAAACCGTTAACCATGTCTGAAGGCTAGGAGCTTCGGAGCTCAATGCAAACGCTTAACGTTGGAAACCCGAGTTGTGTTCCTATGGCAGTGGCCTTGATCCATAACCTTATGTACTCAATATCACTATGAAGATATTTACAAGATATAAGAAACCAGTGATCAAATGTTCCTTCCGTTAAGATTAGCAAATCCTGAAATATAAGTAGAGGTGATTTTTAAGACCAAGGTCACAGTAACTTTGACATGTGACCTTATGACTTCATCATCCTTCTGTTGCTTTCTATTGATATAGGCAACCATGTGTCTAGGTACGTACCACTGAGTAAAATGTTGAAATAGAATACGATAAAGAATTTAACACAAAACGCCTCGCATTGAAAGGTCAATGATCAAAGGTTAAAATGATCATGACGGTTGATCTAGTGACACCCCTATATGTAACCTGACCAGCCAGTACGCTGGTCTGGTGTAGGCAAGCACGTGTGAGGGTTTCATTACAATTTTATCATTTACTCATGAAAGAAATGGCAAGAGGAAACACTTTTAAAAACGTTGACGTCGTCAATATTGTATTATTTGGGCTTGATTTAAGCACTAAAGTTATTCAGGTCTATATGTTAATTACTTTTTCATAAAAACAAAATGTCAACATGCTTTTAAATCTGTCTTCTTGTCACTCCCACTCCTCCATTCAGTCCCTCAGGCCCTCCCTCCCTCACTCCCATCCCTCTCATATATGGAGACACTTTTTCATACTAGTTCGCACGAGTCCCTCGAATAACAAATCCATCAAACTATACATCACTTCCTCACACTTATATATAGAGACACTTTCTCTTGCTCGCTCGTTTGTAAGCCTCTCACTCGCTCTTACACTCTGATTCACCCTCTCCCCATCTCTCTCGCCTGAATATGGACGATGTAGGAAGTCAACGACTCAAAGAGGGTTAAAGACCGATCATCGTTTGCCTGCAACAAAACATTTTCTCTGGTAAGTGAGTTGAACTACGACATGAGAAGACTGTAATGGCCAATCAAGGGTGTTCCTAATGTGGTCACTGCTGAAAAGATTGGAACATGAACTATAATTGACTATAGAGGGGAGCAGTAACGAACGCCTAGAGCGACACAATGCCTACGTAATGAGTACCGATTAGCACGTCACCTTCAGCCGCTTAATCATGGTCAGGCGATCAAATGGCTAGTGCAATCAAGAGGGTAAGCAATCTAGCATGTGGCTGTTTGCGTGATGGTAGAGGATAGAATACTAAATAAGTGTTAGAATATCCGGGATCAAACACAAAATAAACATGAAGTGTGTTATTTCGAATCGGTAATGGGGAGGAAAGGCAAAATTATGTTAAAGGATAGAAACGGGAGGCGAAACACTTCCTTAAACAACACATTAATTATTGTGTTGGTGGCCGTAGTATTGCTGATTGAATCCTTATGGTGGTGGTCTCGCTGGTGGTGGTGGTGGAGATGATTTGATCGTCGTCTTAATATGGATGGTGTTAAACCAATTCGGATTTGTCATACACAGAATATTCATATTCTTATTCGTTACTTGGCCAACCATAACTGATGAAAATGTATACCCTATAGAGCACTATGGTGAGAGAGAGACCTAGACAGGATATAATGGAGGAATCTAGTTTGTCGGTCAATCATATGACGCCATAATTAACTACGTCCCATGTAGACTGCAATTACGTCATGAATGTCGTGATTTAGTTCATCTTAAACGCTTAATAGTCCGTCAAGTTGTACGAATTGTATGTCTTTACTATTTAATACACATTCTGTTGAATATTTTGAAACGAGTTTAATTAGGCGCTGTTGCTTCCATATGCAGCAACATCACGGTCAAATTAGTTTCAAAATATTCAACAGCTTACAAGTATAATTTTCTGGAAATCGAGATTCAGAGAGTGCAGGGATCAATTGCGTGGTTGAAGCCTAGCTTGAGATGGGCGGGGCATAGCTAAAACTGGATTAGCTATTCAAGTTTCTGAGCTCGTAAATAACTACATCAATGGCGAGGTTATAATTTTACAAGTCTAAGATGCAGGTCTTCGCGTTCTTTTGCAGACGAATGTTCCACCTTCCATATTACTCCATTTGAAAATAAACCAACTAAAAGCTGTTGTTTTCTAAGACAACAACGTCTCTTTCTCTCTGGCTCTCTAAAGTAACAATGAAGCGGTAAGATCTGTCACTAGCTCAGTCACGAAAGTCCGTCACGAAAGTGCCTGAAATGTATGTTCGATGGTCCAAAGCTCCCAGTCAATTTAGTTTTAAAACATTCAACAACTTAACCGCATTGTTATCAGAAAAGTGAGATTCTGTGAATCAATGGATCTAAGTGTAGAGAACTGTACTACTAGAAATGGACGGGGCATAGTTAGAAATGGACGGGGCATAGTTAGAAATGTACTGGGCAAAGTTAGAAATGGACGGGGAATAGTTAGAAATGGATGGGGCATAGTTAGAAATGGACGGGGAATAGTTAGAAATGGATGGGGTATAGTTAGAAATGGATGGAGCATAGTTAGAAATGGACGGGGCATAGTTAGAAATGGACGGGGCATAGTTAGAAATGGATGAGGCATAGTTAGAAATGGACGGGGCATAGGTAGAAATGGACGGGGCATAGTTAGAAATGGACGGGGAATAGCTAGACATGGATGGGGTATAGTTAGAAATGGATGGAGCATAGGTAGAAATGGGTGCAGCATAGTTAGAAATGAACCGGGCATAGCTAGAAATGGATGGGGCATAGGTAGAAAATATGGTCAAATGAAGTCATCTAGTCTTCTACGCCAACTTCCTAATCATACCGTCAATATTACATAGTAAATATCAAAGCTCCAGTATCGTTCACTTGACTAACATCTTTATATATGTAGGCAGACGAACTCTGACATTTTATTTGTGGATGTATTCTACGATAGATCGAGCTGACGCGCGATTCCATGCGTATCTATATAACAGCACTTTGCCCGCATAAGTAACATCGTTGATTAAGCTCATGGTTTCTGTGTGATATGCGTTCAGACTAGATGTCCCCTATCTTCATGAAGCCCACCAAAGTAGCTATGGGGTGATGGTGGATACTAATAATACTAGTTATTCCCATCAAAGAAGGCGCTGTGATGATATGAGAGGCGAGAAGTCATGGGACATAGATATACTCTCATCTGAAATGCTTTAAGTCAAATAAAATATTGCGATCGACAGTAAACAAACACCTCGTGTGCATGCGAACACATTGCCACGTAGCATCCTCTTAACCGTTTAACACTCATATCAGCCAAAAATAGCCTCTCCACTGGTTTTGAGAAATGTCCATTTGCAGACCAAGAGAAGACTATTTTTAAAAACATTTACCACTGGAATGACTGGTTCGATAACCGAGTTAGTGATAAAATTTCAAAAATACTCTTCTCTTGATCTGGAAATTAACATTTTCTTTGAAAAAATTAAAATTTTCTTGATCAAATCTAAGGCTTAACGGGTTAAACCCAAAGAAATTGGGTATGGTGTCGATTGAATGGTATTATTAAGAATGAACGATGAAGTAAATTTGACACTCCTACCAAAATATGATAGTAAACCTAATGCAAGAAGTCAGCAATACAACAGCATCTCCACAGCATCTCTACAATATGCCAATATGACACACTAATCTAAGTGTCTTATTCTGGAAATAGCTAGTCCTACGGTAACTCCTATATTAGGTAACGGTGTATATAGACCAACATGCAGAGAATTACGAACAATGCTGTTCCAGACGTATGATCCATAGATTGAGTATAACCGAGGCCTGAAATGACATCGTGACAGCGGATATTGAATGTCGTGTTGACAGCGAATGTTGAATGTCATGGTAACAGCGAATATTAACAAGTTATAGCGAATGGCATGGCTACGGGACATAGCGAATGCCACGGTCACAGGGAATAGTGAATGTCATGGTGACAGCGAATATTGAACATCATGGTGACAGGGAATAGTGAATGTCATGGCGACAGCGAATATTGAATGACATGGTGACACGGAATAGTGAATGTCATGGTGACAGAGAATAGTGAATGTCATGGTGACAGCGAATATTTAATGCTATGGTGATGGGGAATAGTGAACGTCATGGCTACAGCGAATATTAACAAATTATAGTGAATGGCATGGTTACGGGAGACAGCGAATGGCACGGTCACAGGGAATAGTGAATGTCATGGTGACAGCGAATATTGAATGTCATGGTGACAGTGAATAGTGAATGTCATGGTGACAGCGAATATTGAATGTCATGGTGAGAGCGAATATTTAATGTTATGGTGATAGGGAATAGTAAATGTCATGGTGACATGGAATAGTGAATGGTATGGTGACAGCGAATATTGAATAGCACGGTGACAGGGAATAGTGAATGGCATGGTTACCAAAGAGAGAGAGAGAGAGAGAGAGAGAGAGAGAGAGAGATAGAGAGAGAGAGAGAGAGAGAGAAAGAGAGAGAGAGAGAGAGAGAGAGAGAGAGGGGGGGGGGGGGGGAGAGAGAGACAGAGAGAATGGCATAGTGACAGGGAATAGTGAATGGCAAGATGTCAGACAGTAGTGAATCGCACGGTGAGAGAGGATAGTGAATGGCATGGTGGTAGGGAATAGTGAATGGCAAGGTGACATGGCGTAGTGAATGGCATGGTGACAGGGAATAGTGAATGGCATGATGACATGGAATAGTGAATGGCAAGATGTCAGGGAATAGTGAATGGCACGGTCAGAGAGGATAGTGAATAGCATGGTGGCAGGGAATAGTGAATGGCAAGGTGACATGGAATAGTGAATGACATGGTGACATGGAATAGTGAATGACATGGTGACAGGGAATAGTGAATGGGAAGACATCAGGGAATAGTGAATGGCACGGTGAGAGAGAATAGTGAATGACATGGTGACATGGAATAGTGAATGACATGGTGACATGGAATAGTGAATGACATGATGACAGGGAATAGTGAATGGGAAGACATCAGGGAATAGTGTATGGCACGGTGAGAGAGAATAGTGAATGGCATGGTGACATGGTGTAGTGAATGCCATGGTGACATGGAATAGTGAATGACATGGTGACATGGAATAGTGAATGGCACGGTGAGAGCGAATAGTGAATGGCATGGTGACATGGAATAGTGAATGACATGGTGACAGGGAATAGTGAATGACACGGTGAGAGAGAATAGTGAATGGCATGGTGACATGGAATAGTGAATGACATGGTGACAGGGAATAGTGAATGGCAAGACATCATGGAATAGTGAATGGCACGGTGAGAGAGGATAGGGAATGGCATGGTGGCAGGGAATAGTGAATGACATGGTGACAGGGAATAGTGAATGGGAAGACATCAGGGAATAGTGAATGGCACGGTGAGAGAGAATAGTGAATGACATGGTGACATGGTGTAGTGAATGACATGGTGACATGGAATAGTGAATGACATGGTGACATGGAATAGTGAATGGCACGGTGACAGGGAATAGTGAATGGCATGGTGACATGGAATAGTGAATGGCATGGTGACAGGGAATAGTGAATGGCAAGATATCAGGGAATAGTGATTGGCACGATGAGAGAGGATAGTGAATGGCATGGTGGCAGGGAATAGTGAATGGCAAGGTGACATGGCGTAGTGAATGGCATGGTGACATGGAATAGTGAATGACATGGTGACAGGGAATAGTGAATGTCATGGTGACAGAGAATAGTGAATGGCATAGTAACATGGAATAGAAAATGGCACGGTGACAGGGAATACTGAATGGCATGATGACATGGCAGAGTAGGGGTGAGGGAGTGAATGTGACAACAGGAAATTCGGACATGAGAATTTACCGAGCCTAATTTTGAACTGCTTCTCTTATAACGTCAGCTTTCTCCGCCAAATCCCCGACAAACAATATCCTTTGACTGCATTTGCTTGAGAGTTCAGATACATTATTCCCACATCTGTCCAGATATGTCATCAGATTGCTTTACAGACATGCATCGCTATTGCTCAAACACATTGACCACAGCGATGGATTTCAGAAACAGTGAGTAAATATATTAAAATATTGCCTCCAGCATATACTACTCATGGTATGGATGCCTGGTACCGATAGCAGCTTGATTATAGAGATTTGTTTATTTTGGAGTGAAGCGATGATATTTTCTGGCGCTGGCTGATTAGCCAATAATTGTATAGAAGTGACAAGGCGCAAGGATGAACAATTTGACGGCTTAATTATGCTTGCTCGCCGCAACAGAAGTCGCGGCTGGATATTTGTCTAAATGTCAAGGACGCTGACGGTATCTAAACGATAGTGCGCGATGGAAAAAAACTGGAACATGAATCGCAAATTCACGCATTGTCGCCACAAAAATAATGGCAATTAACTTGTGTATTTCGATTTAAATAGCCCGCCCGTCCGTCCATCCGTCGTTCGCTCTCGCTCTCCCCTCCCTCCACTCACATCCATCTCTCTCTCTCTCTCTCTCTCTCTCTCTTTCTCTCTCTCTCTCTCTCTCTCTCTCTCTCTCTCTCTCTCTCTCTCGCTCTCTCTCTAACAGTCACTCTTCTCTCTTTCTTGCTTTCTGTATGTCCGCCCGCCCGGCCGTCCGCCCCCCCCCTCTCTCTCTCTCTCTCTCTCTCGCTCTGTCTCTCTCTCTCTCTCTCTCTCTCTCTCTCTCTCTCTCTCTCTCTCCAGCTCTCTCTATATCTCCTCCCCACACCTCTTTTACTCGTTCCACCGCCCTCCTCTAGAGAAAGGGCTTGCATGCAGTTGGTTCCTGAGAACAATTATTATACAACACTTATAATATATCTTGAGTGATAATACCAAATCATGCCACCAGCTAATCCACTTCAAGGCTCAAGCGGCACAGATATAATATGTGTATCTCACCGTAGTGCGACGGAATGACTATTGGCATATGATGGTTTCATTCCGTCTTTTTGGCTGCGGAGTTGATTCTGGTACTTGTGTTTCTGATTCAATTTCATAGCTTGAGGAAGTGTATCTGTCTGTGCCTGGTGAGATTACCACGTGTTGCGATTTGTTCTGTTTCCTTGCATTTAGGTGCTAAATTTTGGCCTCGGGACGTATACTGTTTTTGCAGTTTTGTTTCCTGGCATTCCGGTGTGAATAGGCACCTTTAATACATTGTCTAATGCAAGATACTTCAGCCATGTTTATTACCATAGAGGTAGTAGAGCCGTAGAGTGATCATGCGCATACCTTCACGGTGGGGCTAGTTGTCACGACCGCCGATGACATCATTTCAGTACATCGCCAGTGCCCCTGACCGGGTATTTTCAGATTTTGACACGTCGAAGCAAGCTGTTACTGTTCAGTTCGTGTGTTCATTTCATCTTTCCAATTTGTCAACAACTATCAGTCAATCGTCACGTTTCTCGGCGCTCTTCTAATTATTCTGCCTACTGCCTGGTCCAACCACCACGTTCTATGAGAAGGTGTGACAGCATGCACAATGCCGTGTCTCTAATTTATTTCATTAGTAAGAAAAGAGCCTGAACAAAGATGTTTCTAACGTTTCCGTTTCCTCTCCACAGTAGCATGATGGCCACTAATTGGCAAGCAGAAGCAAAATCAGACACTCATGACCTGAATTTATATATATTTATCATGAATAAAATTTCTCTGAATGTATTAATCTGACAATTTATTCGACTAGGAAATGGAATTTTCAGCAAAAAATACGATTTTGATAGAAATATGATACTCACACGTAAACGACTTTGGCGAGAAAATACTGAAATCAAAAAGGTTGATTTTTAGAGTGTCTTGAGCAAGCTATGCCTTTCAGATCTATGTTTATTAGACTCAAGCATCTGATGTGATTGATGCTTATGCTGGAGATGATGATGAATGACACAGATTACTGTACTGATACCATATTTATTGATGATATAACGAAGTACATAATGACAAAAAATGCAGAATTGCTTTATGAGTAATTAGGTTTGTGGTTACCGGTTACCTGTGTTGAGCCCCTGCTGAAATGACTTGAATACATATAATATTGTTAGTAATGATGGAATCTGATCTGCCACTCAAGTATCTGACGTCATATTCCCTTACGTCACATGTAGGTTTCTCTCACAATCATGATGGTGAAGTCCGTCAAGTGTAAGAATTCCTTGAACGAAATATACAATTAAAAATACCATTTCAGTGCTAATCTGACAGGAAGCTGTTTCAGCAATGCCCCCCCCCCCCCAGTCATGTTAGTTTTAAGATATTCAACAGCTTGCCTGTAACTTGTCTATATCGTTACCTTGAAATTTAGTTTCTGGGAATTCAAGTTTCAAGGTTTTGAATCGATTCCACACGAGTAAAGGGTGGGCGGAGCTTGGCTAGACATGGACGGGGCATGACTAGAAATGGATTCCTATTGGATGTTCAACATATTTGTACTGTGTATCTAAAACTCATATGAAATAATAAAATTAGTAGTATTTATTGCATAACATATTCTATTATATATTGTATTTCGTATACTTCAAAAGAAGCTAAACGAAAATAAACTGAAAAATGTAGAACTACATGATGTATTTTTATGTCATGTACAGGAGCGTCGATGCACTGTAGGGGTTTGGGATGCAGTTTGCATCCACCTCCATCCAGGGGAGAACTCAAATTCACTTCCACTCCACCCACGCCACCTGCAAACAAGGACACCATATTCAAGCACCGCACGTACACATTATTTGGACAATTTATTAGTAATGCTATTGGAAATGGCTTCTCAGAGAGTCTAATTTTCACATTTTTCATTCCCCTCGGAACCCCTACTTTTCTGCAGCATCGGCGTCTCCTAACCCTTTCAAATTGTACCCCAAATGCTCTCTCCAGACATGTAATTCTGCTAAATTTCCCAAACGCCACCCGATCCTCATCCCCACCCCACATCCCCAGCCTAATCCCGCCACCCACACCCAATCCCCAAAGGGGGATTATTATTTTGTTTTGGTGGGGGGATGTATGCACGTCATAAGAAGGGATGGACGCCCCTGGTTGTGCGTTACAGTATTGGTAGTTAATAGACGGACCCGAAACGGCCTGATCCGTCCAAAGCCAATACAAATTGATTAGTTGATAGTTGCTGTTGATGTTCCGCTTTCACGCGACGGTGGCAGATGGTGTTTTTTATATTTATAAATAACAACAGTCATCAGTGGCGCCAACACCAAATTCAGTGATCGGATCTGTTGTTACTCGAAACACGAAAGTGGTAAAGGTTCGTCTTGAAATTGTCTAAATTGTATGTCATTGGCGAATTTAATGAACATTTTGTTGAAAATTTTGAGTCAAATTAGTTGCAACGTAGCTATCTTTAAAATGAAATTATCTGGGATTTCATAGGCGGAGCTTAGCTAGAACTGGACGGGCCATAGCTAAAAGCCGATCTCCCTATTCTAAGGATGCTGGTAAAGAACCATAGATGTTGAGATTTCAGTCGTGACAATGTTGACCCTCTCATTAGTAACATGCCAGTAGCATTTCAGACACAGGTTATTCAGACATTGCTGCATTTCACCGGATATCGAAGGTCATTTAGTCAGGTAATGCGCTTTATTTGATATCTCCAGCCACTATGAAAACACAGACACTCCTGTTCACACATTGCTGGAGTAGATCTGGTAAATTTATGGGATATATTGGCACATGTTCACTGGACGCATCACCTAGTTGTGTATATATCAATGCCTCATTAGACGTGCCCCTGCTCTGATCCCTGAGATATATTACTGATGTATATTAATATTAACGCTTTCATGGCGAAGCCGGCCAAAACCGGCCTCAATACTAGTCTTTAGGAATGCTCATTTTCAGGCCAAAAGAAGACGGTTTTTGACAATTTACCACTGGCATGACTGGCTAGATATTCGAGCCAGCCATTCCAGTGGTAATTTTTTTACAAAACTAGACTTCTCTTGGCCTGCAAATGGACATTCACTAACCAAATACTTTGGGATTTTTTTTTGCAAATTTGGTAACTAAAGAGTTAAGTAAATCATTGATAGCAATGGGTGAGGCACAGATAAAAGTGGATTCATCAATCTCCATGTGAATCACGGAGTGACGTCTTCGCGTGAATGATTGTTGTGGTATGGCATTATACCGTGAATGGCATTTCGTTGTTGATGATAGATAATTCATAACAGCTCATTCAGACATCGTCATATTAATGAGATGTAGGATAAATACTAGTGTTTCATAAACTAGAACTTGAATCTGAGCTGATCTTTATTAGACGACAGATTCCTTTACTCTAAAAAACACGTGTGATGTAAGCTGAAACCACGTGGTTGATAATTCACGGGATGACATCAAACTCTGAATTTTATGGCGGTGCCAAAATTGGCGATTTTAACGAAAGTTTTAATATTTATTGAGGTTGTGAAAATTTATTAATTTTCCTTTGGCTCATAAAATATGGTAAAAAACTTTTATTTTGATTTTTAAAATTGAAATCTAACAGTCTGGTTTGTGATCTCCTTTACGGGAATCCTCGGTGTATTTTAATAATGGATCACATTGCACGCTGATTCGATATAAATGACTTTTGGACACATTCGTTTATCAACAACATTCTTGCCCTGTGGGTGGGGCTTAGAATACACCTTCCGTATCCTCTGCGTGTCGTAAGAGGCGACTAAAGGAGGTAAGGGTGAGGTAACCCTGACAGAAACCTCGAGTGCTGATGACGGAGGTTCCAGGCCGCACGGCGCACTCTAATACACCATGGATCCACGCACTTAGCGCTTATGATCATGTCGATAGTCACTTACATGACTGGCGGTATGATCAGCGAACGAAAAGAAGAAGAAGATCAACAACATTCTAATTACCCTTTGAACATAGCAGTATGTTATCCTAGCGTGCGTAGGCATCTTGTCTCTATGCTCAATGATATATGACGTTATCCCAGCTTCAGATGAGTTGAGTTTAAAAGCGAGGAAAGAAGGCTGTGGCGGTAGTGTGTTAGTTAGTGTGCCTGGGGTTCGCGCGTCTGGTCGGCAATCTGGATAACGTTAGGAAACTTGGGCAATATCATTTCATGCCAAACGTGTACCAGTTTAAAAATTGGGTCTTTTGCATGGTTTAAGCAGTTGGTCCCACCCCGTGTGGTGTACGTGCTATCGGGATATAAAGAGGTTTCAACCATCGCTCTCACGTACGTGGCGTGTAAAATGAGTGGTGCGCTACATGATAGGGACACATATACCTAGGTGTCAGCTGCGAATAAAACGCACGCATGCACGCGCCCACGCACCCACGCACCCACTCAATCATGCACGCACGCACGCACGCACTCGCTCGTTCGCTCGCTCACTCACTCACTCACTCACTCACTCACTCACTCACTCACTCACTCACTCACTCACTCACTCACTCACTCACTCTCCCTCCCTCCCTCCCTCCCTCCCTCCCTCCCTCCCTCCCTCCCTCACTCACTCACTCACTCACTCACTCACTCACTCACTCACTCATTCACTCACTCACTCACTCACTCACTCACTCACTCACTCACTCACGCACGCACGCACGCACGCACGCACGCACGCACGCACGCACGCACGCACGCACGCACGCACGCAGGCAGGCAGGCAGGCAGGCAGGCAGGCAGGCACGCACGCACGCACGCACGCACGCACGCACGCACGCACTCTTTTAATATTTATTTAAGAGTTTGCAATTTGACAAATGTTAGGTTTCCAATCTCTAATTGCGCTTTACTTGTTTTACGCCTGACCGTCGCGAGATCAATGGATATTTACAGTAATCAAACGCTGCAGACAGATGAGATATTCAAACGCCATGCCGCGTGTTCATGGAGATAGTTTGAATCAATAGCAATATTTGATCATTAGATCATAGCTGGAAAATAATTCATTGCTTCTCAGCTTTTTCATTCGATACAGCTATCGCTTGGCAGTGAATGCCATAGACTGTATAAAATCTTCTGATGGATTTCACACTATTTACATATCCTTGGTAGTATTTCTTTGATATTTATAGGTACTTGGTGAAATTACATTGATCTAACGCTGTGTCTGCATATCCTAGCCCTTAGTGCGGTCGGTAGAACATTGGGTTTATATTACTGGTTGTAGGACTCGGTATGTTTTTCCTCACCGATCTTGCAATATGTCCAAAATCAATGGTGAAGCAATTAGCTGTCAGTCTGTTGAATTTATGCAGATTACATTTTCCACGTGGTTTAATAACTCTGGATATGCTGAATATTTTGAAAACAATTTGACTGAAAGTTGTTGATGGCTAAGTCACCAACAACTTTCAGTCAAATTTGTTCAAAATATGGAACAGGTCCGCATTATACCCCATTGAAAGTATTATCTGGTGACTTGCGGCAGTCAACCGGTTAAGCATATGTTGAATAGAGGCTTGTAGTCTAATTGAAAGAGAGTAGTACTTTCCATTTCCAATTAGATAATCAGGCTGCATCTCGACCATGATTATCAATAGAGATTGGGGAATCCTGGTGTTCCCCGTTGACGCATTGGCTCCGGGTATCAATGTTATTTCGCCAGGACGTCGATCTATCGCTATCACGCTAATGGTGACATAGTTACCCAGACTACACACGCGGCTTAGCATAACCAAATCACCTTGAATTCACATTGCCATGTATGGTGGCATGTATGGTGGATGTATAATTATCATAGCGGATCCCATTGGACATATTTTCTGCTTTATATTGCCAATTAGCAATATTAATACGTGTCCATGTAGCCTAATAGAGGAATCCGATCTGACACTCAGTTTATGACGTCATACTCAATTACGTCCAGCATCGGCTGACGTCACAATACATCGCTCCCTATAACTCCGCATCATGAATATTGAAAGGTTCCTCAGTTGTATGAAGTGTAGCTCTCTGATAGATTTACTATTTAAAAGACATTCTGTTGAATAATTTGAAACTAATTTGACTGACGCTGCTGGTGCTATAGGCAGCAACAACACTCAGTCAAATTAGTTTCAAAATATTCAATAGCTTACCCACATAGTTACTTAGAAATTGGGTTCAAAGTATATAAATCGACGGCAACGCGCGTGAACAGTGGGCGAAGCCTAACTAGAAATTGACGGGGCATAGCTAGAAATGGGCGGAGCTTGCAAGGAATGGGCTGTATATATGAATACCGTACTGTATGATAGTGTGAGCGCATGAACAGATGAACATTGATTAAGCACACGATCCATGTTACTCCAACGCAATAATACAATGGCGAGATCCAATCTGTTACTTGTGTATCTAACGTGATAATCAAAATACGTCACATGTTATCTATCTGACGTTATCATCAAAATGACATGCGTCCATTAGAGAGAGAGAGTGAGAGAGAGAGAGAGAGAGAGAGAGAGAGAGAGAGAGAGAGAGAGACAGAGAGAGAGAGAGAGAGAGAGAGAGAGAGAGAGAGAGAGAGAGAGAGAGCATTTGTGAATTTACAATCTAATAAACATTCGTTTGAATATCTTGAAACCAGTTTAACTGTGAGCTGTTGCTACCACATGCAACAACAGATCTCACTCAAATTAGTTTCAGAATATCCAACAGCATGGAGGCCTTCAAATTGAGATTCTGGGAAGGGATGAACCTGTCCAGGTTTAGATATGCTCCGCCCATCCCTAGCTAATCTCCACCCACAACACGCTTATGTTGGGATCGATCAATACCTGAGCTCCCCCACTATCAATTTCTAGAAAAGTATGCAGGTAAGCTGCTGAATAGTTTGAACCTAATTTGACTAGGTGCTGAGGCTGCCTATGGCAGCAACAACGCCAAGTCAAATTAGTTTCAAAATATTCAACAACATTTTTACTAAATGGTGAAGACAAAGCATTTAAGATGGACTAAATCGAGTCATTCAGGCTGTGATTGACCATGACGTCATCCTGCACGTCACGTAGTTCATTATAACGTCATATGATGGATGGATAAACTGGAAAGGTCCATTGCAGTTATTGGTTTGGTTGGCGGTTATCGAGTCCTTGTTTACAGGTGGCATTCAATCGACATTTATGCGGGGTTTTCCTTCAGTTTATTATTGGTTACTTCCCCCAGTTTTTACACTGGTATCTATTTATACTCCTGTGTGGAGATAGACAACGACTCGAGTTTCGCAACTCGGAACATTACCGCCTGAACTATCTCTTCAGCCTGGGACATCATTAATGTATAAAGCGATTCAAATACACATATAGAGTAAGCAGCGCTTAACTAAAATGGGAGAGGCTTAGTTAGAAACGGATTTCTCTATTGTGACTCAAAGAATATCTTTAAAGACATCAGTACAATATTCTTAGTGTATTTCCCTTTTACACGATCACATCTGATACATTGAAACCAGCATTGTCACAAGCTGTTTCTGTTCTGAACATCAAACGTGTGTTATCATCACCTCCTCGGCGGCGATTACAAACCTCGCTCTTTGCCCCTTCTGCGTCAGAAAGGTGAGAACGATAGCCAATAGAGGATCTATTTCTAGCTATGCCCCGTCCACGTTTTTCCGCCTTGTGGAATCGATTTATATACTTTAATCCACGAATTCCAGGAATACTAATTTCAAGGTAATTGGACAGGTAAGATCAATTTTGAAACTAATTTGACTGGGCGCTGTTGCTGCATATAATGTTTATTAAATAATAAAGACAATTCGTACACATGACGGACTTTTCAATGCTTATGACGGAGCTAGATACTTCACTATTTATTGTCACGCCAGTCTACTTATGACGTAATTGAGTATGACATCATATACGTGAGCGAGAGATCGGCCCATTCCATCGCTGATTCGCACCACTCTATCATCATTAATGTGATAATATCCGTAGCAGTATAGAGATACAGTCACTGACTCGCTATTATCTTGTAATATATATTATGACAGGAGATGGCGTCATTGCAAAAATATGTTAACCACTCTTGTGTCAACAGCGCCTCAAAGCGCTCAAAATGCTACCTATATCACTTAACCCTTTAAAGCTCTAGATATCTCAAAGAAAATTGCAACTCTCACTCAGTAAATGTCAATTAGAGTGATTATTTGCCACATAATTTACAAAAATAACTCTGTTGCCACACGTTTTGTTCAGCTGGATCATTAAATGGTTAATATTCAAGAAAATCCAACTGTTTGCTTTGACAGTGTACATGTGCAGGCCAAGAGAAGACTATTTTTTGAAATTTTACCACTGCCTGCCAATGCACATCGCTAAAAAGCACATCCGGTTGCGAACCATTATAAGATTACGGTGAAACAAGAGGAGTTACGCTAAAGCTCGTGCAAATTGATAATTTTCAACTCGGTCCATAATAGTGATATGAAAAGTGGCCTCGTTCCAGATTCTCTATTAAGCGTGCCGCAAGATGGCCTCAAAAGAAGCAGCTAAAGATTTTGTTGTTGGATTACAAGACATAGCGGTCAAATGCGAGGAAGGACTGATTACAGCTGTATCATGTTTCTACTATTACGGCCGTAGAATACAGTAATCATACATATTATGACGATGTCTTTACGTAATAACTATTTCCGAGTGGTACAATAACTAGATCACGGATGTTAGCTGGGAAATCACAAATCACAGGTGTCATTAAAATCCATGATTAGGCTATGTTTCCCACGGTATGGCAGTAATCAACAATATAAAACGACAATATTCAATAAGCTAGATGCATCACCAGACGGCTAATCGATCGGCATGGACGAACGAGTCAGCACAATCACGAGTAATCAATCGAGAAAACATGGAATTGCTTTAGTCTATGACGTCATAATCAGATTTATTGCGTTAGTTCCAAGTCCGTTGTCATCTGTTTTACGTATGCGTAGTATAATAACACGAGGCTACACTTTATGCATTTTATCTAGAAAAAGTTGGTCACGCATCTGATTCTTTGTATCATTGTAACGGGATACATTTCTATCTATTCCCTGCCCACTCTTTATGAGTGTTGGAGTCGATTTAATACTTTTAATCCTGAATCCCAAATTCAAGGTAGTGTGGAACTGGCGGTATCCCGCAATCTCGGAAATCGCGTTTCGCGGCTGCCGCGTTAGCTGATTCCCGCCGTTCCTACTGACGCCTGGCAGTCATTCCTTGGAACCAGACACATGAGCGCCTACCGCCGGTTCGCTGTTGGTGAGTACCACTATAATGTACTATAGTAGTATTACTACAAATGGTGTCAGGAGTACTTTGGCCCTAAATTAAAATTATTGCCAATTATTTCTAAATTCTACTCAATTACTGGAACAAGACGACAACCTTGGCATTGTTACAGAAATTGAGGAGGTTTTAGACCCTGGAGCAGAATTTCAACTTGCTGGTAACCCCATAAACCAGGACGGTTTACAGACTTCTACAGCCACTGAGGTGGACATCCCTGTGTTCTTCCAGGATGTACAGTATGGCAGGACTCTAGAGCATCAGGTAGCTTTCAAAACACTTCAGGGTGCTCTGGCCAACCCTGCAGGGTTAGGTTATCCACCACTAGATGGTACGTTCATACTGGATACTAACGCTTCAGAGGCTGCTATTGGTGCAGAGCTTTCCCAAATTCAGAATGGAAAAAAGGTGCTTATTGGTTTTGCGAGCCGAATGTTGACACCGGCTCAGCGTAAATATTGTGTCACAGGCAAAGAGTTGCTAGCCATTGTAGCATTTACTAGGCAGTACCATATGCACTTACTAGGACGGTCATTTATTGTGTGGACTGACCATCACAGTCTCACTTGGCTGCTCAGTTTCAAGCACATCGAAGGACAACTAGCTTGATGGCTAGAAGAACTGTCCCAATATAATATGACGATGCGGTACAGGCCCGGTAAACAGCACTCTAATGCTGATGGTCTATCACGAGTTCCGTGTGATTCATCACCTTGCCACTATTATAAAGCTAGCCAATCTCTGAGTGCATTACCATGTGGTGGATGCAAATATTGTACCAAGCTTCAGCAGCAATGGTCTCAATTTGAATAAGATGTTGATGATGTAATTCGTTTGGATTTTCAAAACATGAGGGCCCTTCAACTGGGTAATAATGACCTGGCAGACAGCGACACAGACAGCGACGATCCAGATGGACTGCTGGATGGTGTCCCCCAAAGAGACCAGGTTATCGGAAGGTTAAATTGGTTAGACGCATTCTCTTTCGAAGATCTTAGGGAGCGTCAGTTTTAGGATCCTGATCTGAAGACAGTTGTATCATGGATTGAGCAGCTACACACACCTTCTGACGCCACGCTATATTTAGCTAGTCCAGCTGTCAAATTTTGGTGGGCTCGTCGTGATCAATTGATTTTTGTCGATAACATCTTGTACTATTTCTGGGTAGAAGCAAATACCACACGGAATCTGCTGGTAGTCTCAAAGTCTCTCCAGAAGCTGGTTTTGGAAAATTGTCATGATTCCAAGCTTGCCAGTCACATGGGTGGGCAGAAGACATTAAAGGGAGTGAAGGCTAAATATATATGGCACGGATAATCTCGTGATGTGGTGGCGTATGTGAAATCCTATCGGATTTGGACCTGTACCAAAAAAGCTTCCATCCGAGCTAGAGCTGCTCTGGGCGAGTTCCATGCCGGGTTTCCCTTGGAATGGGTACATATGGACATTTTGGGCCCCTTTATCACATCTGCACTGGGAAATAGATATGCGTTGATGATCATAGATCAGTTCACTAAATGGATTGAGTGCAATGCGCTCCCTTCTTCTTCTTCTTCTTCTTTTCGATCGCTGGTATCACACTTGGAGAGCCGTTCTCAAGATGAAATCTGTGGTTTTCTGCAGTTCTTCCACAGGCCCATACAGCTTTTCAAGAAAGGAGGTTGACAAAGACCAGGTCTCTTATCTCAGCAGCTGATACGTACTGCAACATTGAAGTATGTGCTCTGTGGTCTGTTCTGCTTCTCTACAAGGACAAGCGGGTGATGTCGTAAGGTGGAACCGCCTGTACATGTGTTGGTTTAGTCTGTTATGTCCAGTTCAGAGACGAAAAATGGTCACTTGCTCTGGCCTCGAGAGATGATGGTAGGCATCTTCTGATTGAGGTGTTCTATAGAGTGACTTGATGATAGTCTTCATCTCTGTATGCGTAACCATGTTTTCTGTCTGATTCTCTTCTGCACCCACCTTTGCCATCTTGTCTGCTTCCTCATTTCCTTGGACTCCACAGTGTGAGGGGATCCACTGAAATGCTATCCGAAAGCATTTGATGGTTTGTAGTGCTTCTTCAAGTTGTGGCAGCTTACCTTTGGTGATAGCCTCAAGGACGGAGTGGGCATCAGATAAAAAGACAATCTGTGCAATAGGGTCTGCTGTTCTGCTGATGGTATTAGCTGCATGGACCAGTGCTTCGACTTCATCTCTGTAGTTTGTGCAGTGTTTGCCTGTCGGGATTGCAGCTGACTCATGTTGTCCGTTTGGATACTGTATGTGCAGTCCGGCACCTCTGCTCCTAATTGCATCTTTAGCTGATCCATCTGTGTAGATCCTTATCCATGTCTCCTGAGGGTACATTTCTTCCAGCATGGCTAGGGTCAGGGCCTTCTTGCTCACATCACTGTGTTCATCTTTGGTTGTGAGATGAGGTACTGTGATGCGAATAGCTATGCTCTCTAGTTTGTTTTCCCAGGGTGGAGGATCAAGGGTGTGGTTTGGGTCTTCTATTTGTGCTGGCAACATTTCTTGGTGTTTCCTTTGAAGTGCTTTTGTCTCTTTCACAAAACTTGATCTTTTAAGTCTTCCTGATGACAGCTGTGCTTGCCTGATCTTCATCGGGCGGATGTTGAACGATTTGAACTTTGCAGCTTGGATCAGTGCTTTGCATTCCCTTCCTTTACTAAGTGGGGGGATGCCTGCTGTCTGCTCCATATTTTCTATTGGTGTTGATCTCATTCCACCAGTGATGATGCGCAGTGCCTGGTTTTGTACTCTGGCGATGTTCTGTTGATGAGATTTAGCTGCTGTCATCCATGAGCTGGATCGATACTCAAGGTGTGGTCGTACGGCACCTAGGTAGATGGTCTTGAGGATCCTTTCATTGGCACCCCACTTTGTTCCTGCCAGCTTCCTCATGATATTTAGCTTTCTTCTGGCCTTTGCATCTGCGTTCTGGATGTGCTCCTTCCATGTCAATCTTCTGTCATAGGTGACTCCCAGGTATGTCTGCTGGTCCTCGTACTCGAGTGGAGTACCGCCCAGTGTCAGATTGCCAACCTTGGTTTTGGTGGACAGTGAGAATAGCATGGATGATGATTTTTCTTTGTTGATGCGCTCCCTGAACACGGGGCAGAACTGGTAGCCAAAACGTATGTAGAGCGTTTTGTCACCACATTAGGCTATTCATATTTCTTACACACCGACCAGGTTTGTAACTTTGAGAGCAGCCTATTTAAGGAACTGTGCCATCTACTGGAGATTTCAAAAACATGCACCACAGCTTATAGCCCATGTTCGAATGGACAGATTGAACGTATAGACCGTACTGTCTTGCAGTGTATACGGTGTTACCTGCAAGAGCATGACAGACAGAAAGATTGGGACAAGTGTATTCCTTTCATCGCTGGAGCTATACGATCTACTGTAAGGCGACAGACGGGTTATACTCCCAATATGATGATGCTTGGTCGAGAAGTGCTACAGCCTATTGACATTATGTACAAATACCCCGTGTCTGCGACTACAGATGATGCCCATTCGGATGCCAGTGACTTCGTCCAACAGTTACAACAAACGTTGCACAAAACTCATGAGATAGCACGAGATAACCTTAAAATGGCTCAGAAGCGCCAGAAAAAAAGAGTATGATCTACGTGTGCATGAGCGTGCCTATCATGTTGGTGATGTAGTTTACCTTGCTAATTCGGCAACTGAGATAGGTCAGTCCAGTAAACTACAACCTCCTTGGACTGGTCCATTTGTTATTTATAAAAAGTTGTCAGAAGCACTGTTTGGTATCAAAAACCAACAGGGATCTATGGGGGGGGGTACGACCCACAGAACGTGTTGCTATAATTACGCGTTTTCAAATGATGCGTGACAGATTACGCGTTATAATGCTAGTTATATTTACGTATTTATTGAATTACGCGTTATAAAGACACATTGTAAAATATATGCGTTTTGCAATAGTGTGTAAATTATTAGGCATTATCCAATCGCATTATATTGTCTATAATTTTATAGACAGCTAATATATCCGTCATGACGCGTGGGCATGACACTGCTTTCTGTTTGTGTGTACATGGAGCATAGCCATGTACACACAGATTTTGTATATGGAAGTATGCACATTGTATAGTGTTAAGTATATGCATCATATGTTATTATGCATAATTTCATCTATATCTAGTGAAAATCAGTTTAGGTTAGCTACGCTATGTCAGTTCTACATTTGTCAGCTCAGATATTTTATAGGGTAGCGCAAATAAATATATAGTTTTATTAGGCCAGCTCAGATATTCTATAGGATAGCCCAGATATATTAATTTACATTAGGTCAGGTCAGATATTTATAGTAGATCAAACATATTATATATGCCATATCTATGTATTTCGTTTGTTAAACATGTAACAATTACATGTTAAAATGATGCAATGATGCATTAGTTTATAATGCATGACTCATATAAGTGCATTACTCTATAATGCCGAAGTCTTGCATATGACAGCATATCTATATATGCATTTAACAAAGACTGCATGCGGCGTGCAGATATATTTAATGCGCATACTACTTTATAATGCTCAAAGTAATTGATGCATTAGTCATAGCGCAAAATCATACATATATTATTTTCCCCCAGTATTACCCTGTTCCGTTTTAGGTTAACAGATATTCTATTTGTAATAGGGATAGTGGTTTTCCAGCTTTCCGGAGTCCCTAAATTTGCGAATTCCTATGTGATGTCTTATATATCTTTTTAATTAAATTATTAAACCTGTTTGGAAAAACTGTAGGCAACATCTATTGTTTTTTCATTGAATGTTACATTCTATTTCAATTTCAGGTAACACTTCCTATAAAATCAAGGTTATTTCTAGTTCTGTCGGTTTCCTGCTGTGGCGGAAAACCACTGTCCTTAATATTAGTTAGGAAAGCTATGTCTAATATTTATTCCGTAGCGATGGCTTCCGGTCCGGCAGCCGTTGATCTGCAACCAGACGTCCAGTTTTCCTGGACACTAACTTTAGCAGTTGAGCGCCAATGGCCATACAATTTTATTATAAGTTGGTTATTTATTTAATATTTAATTAAATTTTTTTTTTTTTTTTTTTACAATTATCGAATAATTGAGGCTTCCAGATTATTCTATATGAAGCCTCATATTTAAGAACTGGGAGGAATGTGGAACTGGCGGTATCCCACAATCCCGGAATTCGCGTTTCGCGGCTACTGGGCTAGCTGATTCCCGCCGTTTCTACGGACACCCGGCAGTCGTACCTCGGAATCAGAAACGCGAGCACCTGCCGCCGGTTCCCTGTGCGATCCGAGACCCCTGTTAGTGAGTACCACAATAATATACTAGTAGTATTAGACTACAGTCGCTATACAGGTAAGTGTCTCTGACGGCTCCCAGTCAAATTAATTTCAAAATATTCAACATAATGTTTTTTAAATTAAAGATTTATCCCAGACAAAGAATTCGTACACTTGATGGACCGTTCAAGTCTCCTGACGGAGTTAAATACGTCTTTGTGATTGTGACGTCTGCTAATAGTATTTGACTATAACACCATATACTTGAGCATCAGGGCGGATCCCTCCATTAAGCCGTAAATTCAACAGCAGGCTTCTATAATTTCTAGCTCACACGGTCCATCTTTCTGGCGTAACAGTGTTCTCAACAATGTCTTACAGCACCAACGGACTGCCAGTCACATAAACGTAAAGCCGTTGTCTTCACCACAACCACCATAAGCATCACCATCACCAATAACATCACAATCAGCATGAAAAATCACCATCAATGTCACCATCACTATCGCCATCGTCATCACCATTACCATTAACATCCCCCTCACCATCACCATTATCATCACCATCCATATCACCATCAATATTGCCATCGCTATCAGCATAACCATTAACATCCCCACCACCATCGCCATTATCATCACCATCAATATCACCATCAATATTGCCATCGCTATCAGCATTAACATCACCATTACCATCACTATTACTATTGCCATCGCTATCGCCATCACAATCGCCATCATCATCATCATCATCATCATCATCATCCATCATCATCATCATCATCATTACCATTACCATCACCATAGCCAATGTGGTCATCGGCGTGATCGCCGTCCTCGTCGTCGTCATCATCACCGCAGCCACATCATCGGTAATTTTCTGCATCGTTTCTCTTTTCCGTTCTCAAAGTCAGTTTGCCGCTACTGCCGTCATCGTGGTCATCGTGGCCGTCGTTGTCGTCGCCGCGGTCGCCGCCGTGGTGGTGGTCATCGCTGCTGTCGTGGTGGTGGCGGTGGTGATGGTCGTCGTAGCAGTAGTCATTCTAATTGCTACTGCCACTAACAACACTGCCATCATTAGTCGTCGTCGTTGTCGTGATCGTCGTCACCACAGCCACATCATCGATCATTTTCTGCATCATTTCCCTTTTCCATTCTCAAAGTCAGTTTGGCATTTCTATTCATTACAAATGCAAAGTAAATAAACAGCCAATGCCGTTTCTGGATCTTTCTTATTCTTATATGCGAACAATTCCCAATTGTTTACAGCGCAGATATACAGCCACGTTGATATAGCACTAGCGATCTCTTACAGAATGAACAGGACTCTGCGTACTATATTTCACCTTTCTGTTATTCTTGACCCAGTGAGGTGATAGTCTTACGAACAATATTGATGTATGCAAATGCAATTTAACATCAGATATATTCCGCGCGTTGATCTTCAGAAATATGGTATAATTCGCTCTAATGAACGAAGATTATCACGAGATTTCCGGATGATAACATCTCCCACTAAGGCGATTTGTCTGAAAAGGCAATAAATAGCTACTTTTCTATGTGGCCTTTTTACGTGATGTAGTTTGCGTTAACATTGAAGACGGCGATGCTGCACACGGGTTCTCTCAAAAACGTCTGCCATCACATTCCACGAGTTCGCACATCTGACCTTGGTTCGACACAGCCATAGCTTCAGGTCAAATTAGATTAACATTAGTGAACAGAGTATGTATTATATCATATGGTTTTCATCCAGGCTCAACATGCTAAAGCCAGGGTGAACGAGTCTTCCATGTTTCAATACAATGAGGGATGGACGGTTGTTCGATATTTGATTAAAATAGCGATCTTTCATGATGGTGATAATCCTGACGTGTCCGTACATAGCCCATCGCTGTTACGATACGCTCACAGATAATGGCTCTGTGTTACACATTTTGAGCTGAATTTGATATTAGACTACGCGGCCAGAAATAATTTGTAATGGTTTGCAGATGCTTATGGGTCATGCGTGAAGTTTGTTCAAGAGTGCTTTTGTAGCTGCCCAGCTATTGCAATTGTATATCATTATGGAAACACACGTAGCAGCGTAGAGTTGTATCCTGATTTTCATGGGGACTTTATACCCACAAATCCACAACTTTCAAAAGTACTGGAAGGCAATACCTCCTGTTACACAGCGGGTTCCAATGTCGGTATGGCTGCAGAGGAGGGAAACAAAAATTCCGATCTTTCCCCACTTCTTAGTGTCCAGATGGGGTGGGGTGGATGGGTTGGGGTACCATCATCACTCATTTCTGTGGAATCGGAGAGGCATATGTGAGTGAACTCTAACTTGGCTTGATTTGCGAAGAGGACTTTAGCCTTGAGCTGTTCTGCAGCGATTGAAAGAAGTGTATCAAGAGGACTTTTTCCCTCGTCGACAAAGTCAACATAATCTGTGTACCACATGTCTAGTAGCATACCTATCATTGAGATTGGAGGATTTCGTTCTGTATATTGTTCTCGAATATATAATACTGCTGCTGCGAAGTCGCAAGTGAACAGAGTACACTGGTGAAAAACCATCACCGTGCGGTGATCCTATTGGAGTTTCAAACTGTGCAGAAAACGTTGATTTGACGCGCACAATTCACCTTTCCAGGGTATCCACCCATCATCTGACCTCGTATGACGTCATAATCAGCTCAGCGCGTGTATGATGACGTCACACTCATTACGTCACAAAGGGTTCCATATAGACCGTCATCAAATCTCAAACGGTCCGACACGTTGTATGAATTGTATGTCTTTGTAATTCTTTGTTATTTAACAAACATGCAGTTAACTATTTTGAAACTAATTTGACTGGGCGATGTTGCTGCCTTAGTCATCCAGCAACGGGACATATGATAAATCGACATATCGTGATTTCACGCACTATATCGTGATATTTTCTATGCCAAATTTGTGCACCCCTACTCCAGACCAATGATTTTTTAAAACCATATGCTTAAAGTGAGCTTGTGCCTCCGAAAACCACGTGGTCTCGTGAACAGCTTGATCTGGCTTGGAATGGAGGGATCCATTTCTAGCTCAATTCTCGTTAAGCTCCGTCCATTTTGCATGACTTGTGACGTGCTTGATTATTACGTCATATACGTGAGTGACAGATCAGACACCCTCCCCACCCCAGTCTCTAGCAAACCTGGTTCTGATGAACCTCCAGCAATCAATAATCTGCTTCCATCTCCAGCGTGCTTCCGTACTATAATAACACTCACTGTACGATAGTCTTATGCTAGTGGCATGCCGATTGTCAGTTAGTCTTGATAATTATAGGCCTAACATACTTCGACGATAGACATTATTTTGACGGAGATCTACAGATAATATCTGTTTGTTGTGTGCCATTTCCTATATTTCCAAATGACAACCGTTAAAGGGGGTCTTTTAGATGTTGTCATTATAGAATTAGCTCCGTACGCATTTATTTACGTTCGGCCCATAAGGGGACGATTGTAATGCGATCAGATATGTGCGTGTGCGTGCGTGCTCAATGCGTGCGTTCATGCGTGCGTATGTCTGTGTTTCCGGAGCTGTATCTAAAAACTGTTCATCCGATTTGACTAAAATCTTTGCACAACAAAGGACCTTGCCGTGCCAGACGATTTACAGACGTTTGCCGTGGTCCGGATAAGAGAACCCGGATACAGATAAGATCAAATTCTGGACCTGCGAATATCTAGGAAACTACTGCTCCGGTTTAGCTTATATTTTAACACGGGGAAGGATGCTACTATACACTAGGATTCCACACCTTTGGGTGTGATCCGCGAAAATTCGCTAAGATCCAGAAGCTTAAAAGGAAATTCGGATAATCCAATTAAATCGGGAAAATTCGAAAATCTTTTACAATGTGACAAAAAGAAAACGAAGGGCGGTCTCTAATTGTTCTTGTTTGACTAACAAGTTCGAACAAAAAATGATGTTCAAATATAATTGACGTTCGCAGCTCTTTCCATTAATCACAGATACATTAATTTTACGTCAACACTAGTAGTGTAGTGGGGGTGGGGTGGGGGTGGGGTTGGCTGGTGTGCTGGTGGTGTGTGGGTGCTGTACGCTATTGTTCTACGTCATTTTAGACAATGGCGTACAGGGGCACACGTCCTTTATTTTTAACAATGCAGTACAGCGGTACACTTTAATTGTGTGTGTGGATGTACGTGATTGTTCTGTATTATTTTAGACAATGGCGTATATGTGCCCGCATATTTAGTGAATGGCGTACAGTGGTACACTTAATTTATGTAATGATATATGTCTGTTTAGAGAATGGCGTGAAGAGAGTGAGTAAATTGACCAACTGTTTATGACAATGGAGTACAGCGGTAGAATTCTGACGAATGTTGTGTTATTTAGGGTAGTGGGGCGTGTCTTGTACGTGGTTGGAGTATGCAAGTGGGTTGTTGTGATTTATTGATAAAAACTTTAATTACAATTTTAACCCTTAAAAGTTCAGTGTTTTACGTTTCAAACGAGCAGTGCGTGCCCCCCGCCTCCCGTGTTAGTTAGCGTGGCATCGCGGGTAAAATAATGGAGAGTTGATGTAGAGGTGGTCGCATAAGCGAGGTCGCTCGAGGGGGAGGAGGAGGAGGAGGAGGGATGAGGCATGCTAGTGTATTCGTTTATAAGACATCAGCCGGCAAAGCGCGATATCTCTGTACGTAGTGAATATTTTGCGGTTACTTTGTTTGCTGAGATAGGTACTGATTTTTTTTTTTTAAACTACGCTATGTGCCACTAAACGATAATGTCAATGGATAATAAATCTGTACCGAATGAATATTTTGAAAATGATTTGCCCGTAAGTTGATGGTCGCATAGTCACCATCAACTTTCGATCAAATCGTTTCCAAAATATTGAGCTAATATGGAGATATAACCCCTGTAATGTCTGTAACACATCGCCAGTCAGCCAATTACTTTGTCTGGTGCAAAATCTATTGATTTCGTCTCACTGCTTTACGCCACTAAAGGTTAATTTATTAGTAAACTAAATACATGCTGAATATTTTGTTGGTGGCTTAACTGACATCAATTTACATGCAAATTGTTTTTAAAATACTTAATAGGTGCGGTGATATAGCATCTGCAATAATGTCAGTCAGTTAGATTTTGTGTCTGCTCGATGTCATTGTCTCGGTTACAACAAAATGTCTGCATTATGCATCTGAAGGCTATGAATCATGTGTTTAAGGACTCCTACTAGTCGTGAGCTCAAGCGTATGATGTTCTTTCACTCTGTATGATAAAAAGATTATTTTTCACGTATGGTAAAAGTTTAATTTAACCATTTATCAGCGGCGCATTAGCCATGAGATCAGTCCTTAATTGAGTTAAAAACATGACATGTGTTAAGGAATAATGAAAACCCCCCGAGAAAGTACTTATTTGTACCACCCGTTTCGTTCTAAGTGTTTTATTAGAAATATTCAGTTATTCAAAATTACTATTAAATTATTGTCTAGTTCACTCACAAGGAGATAGTGTTTTTTCTCTTTGTGGTTACGAATGCGTGCTTCTCTTTACTGTTTTTTGTACAATTTTGAATGGAATAAATACTACAATTTACACCCTTGCATTTTTTGTTCGCATTATTGTTCACACTCGTGCACAATTCGTTTCCCATTTCTTAACAAAGTAGTCATATGTACTAGTTCCCTCATCAATTACTTGAACATCTTGTTTTGGACTTTGTGCTAGAGATTTTGTGTATTTATGAGGTGGGGGGGGGTGTGTGGTGGAATTATGGGTCAATTTATGTATAAATAATGGGTTTTTTCCTTAGTGCCATGCATGTGCCCCGTATCTTCTACCCGTACCCGTGTATGTATTCCCTGTTGCCTTCGCGTGTACGTCGTGTATGCGTGCGTGCGTGTGTCTTCTATGCACCTGTATAAATGCGTGCATATGTTGTGTATGTATGAAAAATAATTTTGTTTTTTAGTGGCCCCTTAAAAAAGAGGCCTATTTTTTTCTTTTTTTGCTTAATAGAAAATGTTTTATCTCAATTTTGCAATCAGTAATTTCTTTCTTTCTTTCTCGCAACACATACACACACAGCAATCATAACGAAGTTGATACTTCGTCTGCACACATTTATGGTAATTACGCTCATCCGGTTCCGCTAGATAGTCTCTCCAGTGGTTCTGGATTTCGTGCATTACCTTATAAAATGGCTGCTGAACCGATACCTCATTATATCGGTTCCATTCTATGCATCCACACTTAATTGGTACAGATCCGATTGTACGCCAGCGATAGCATAATTGAGAATTATTTTCCATTTTCACTTCGCAAATTCAAAAAGATGAATGGCTTACTAGTAGCGCACATTTCGCTTTTATAGCTAAAATATGAACACTGTCAGTAAAACTAACTTTCCAATCTGAACACGCCCTAATTTTGGTCACATTTTTTTTTCCACCACTTAAAATTAACATCATCGGATTTCAAAACATAACTATGCGGACAATTGCATGTACAAAATGCATTTTTTCGCGCCATACCCATTTGATTGGCATTTGCTTTTTTCAGAAACTGGAATTGATAAAAGCAACATTAATATGCAGGATTCAATTATGGATGAGAACACGTCATACGCCTTCCCACATTCAGATGTTAAATCCCACATTTTGACATGGTCAATAAATCACGTGTATACGATTAATTAATGTATTAATTTTTTATCGTTGTGGGGTGCCGCACGCTCCTAGTGTGACATTGTTTGTTAGCCATTATCGGAATGTACTCATGTTAAAATTTGTTATTCCATCGGCGCATATCAAAATGGTGATAATTGGGGATAGCGGCAGTGGGATGATAGAGGAGGTGGGTAAGGGAAAGCGAAGAAATAATAACCTTTTTAAAAAGATAAATGCAATTATTGACACGTATAAGACGATACATTTTTATGATAAATAAATAAATATTAGCAACATTTATTCACAATAATTATATTCTTAAAGAAAACATTGTAGAAAAATAATTATACATTAAGCATGATCTGTTTTTTTCTGATTATTCATAATCCAGTGCATCAAATGTTTCACTATAGCATCAGTTTGTCTCTGTTTCTTAGCGCCCATAATATGTGCTTCATTTGTACACCTCTCGAACGATGATATAAGAAATATATGCAATAATATCCGCAAGTAGTCATCATGGCTGGTTGAACACATTCATTGTTGAAATAATAAACACGCGCATGGCATCCATTTTGCACATTTGATATCATTCTTCCATCTGAAGGGCATCTTCCATATAGATCAAAGTACTCAGCATTTCCATTTCTAGTGTAACAAACCACCACCCAATGTTGTCCGGATTTATTACTGGGATGTGTGTTTATTACTAATGAAGACGGGCAAGATTTAATATGCATGGGCACATTGTCAACTGGAAAAATGCCGAGAAAGTGTTCACACATTTTATTGCCACTTAATAATAGATCCTCTATTTCCAATGTATTCAACATATTTTTAATACGTTAAAGTCTGATCCAGTTTCTACTGTATTATCAAATTCAGTATAGCAAATTACGTTGGTTGTAGCGCAAAGAGCCTGAGCAAAATGGAAGACCACTCTTGACGAATCAGTGCGTTTAGGGTAGCGATGCTCTGAATCAGCTAGATCTGGTGTAAAATCCCATGCAAACAGCATGGTTCCATGTCTGAACTGAGCCTTGTTTATCAGGTAACCGTGATCTTTGAATAATGCCCCAGTACCACTGAATAGTGAGAAATAAGCATCTGAGTAAATGTCATCACTAAACGAAGGCTGTATTGGCGATGTTATAACCTCTTCTCCATTTATATAACATGTAGCATAGGTAGTGTTATTGTTTCAAACTTGAACATATTTTTTGTACCACCCCATTATACGCATCATTTGGTAGAAAAGCGAATAATACTCTAGTAGGAAGCTGTCCAATAAATATCTTATCTCTGTCAATGCTCATAGCACTGCTAGGTACTGTAAAAGTCTTACACACTACCCTGCGAATAGGATATTTCATGCTCGTCTGTCTCAGAGTAACCGCGTGCGCCACTAGTAGATCTGTTGATTGAATAACTTTGCATACAAATAAGTTAGCTGAAATATTTTCAGTTTAGGCCTCACTCCTACTGCAGCCTTAATGGTGGACATCTTTACTCCGCTGTAGACGTACTCTTAAATCTTTGGAACTGAGCAGGAATCAGTCCTGCAGAAACTTATCGCTGTGTATGCGTTCCATTAATTGTACTGTTTTACTTTCAGCCATTATTTTTCTGCGAACTTGAAATCCTAAGTTAGTATTGGCGATATTATCAAATTCGCCAGCATCATCTATTTTCCATCTGGCAAGTTGTAGATGCGAGGATGAAGCATCGCTCCCATAATTAAGCAATGTTTCAAAGTATGAGCGGTACGCATAATTTTCGTTCGAGTCACTGACATGTTTTCGATTAAAAAAAACATCCACTTGTGGGAACATTGTATGCATAAGATTATTCGCATGCACTATCATGTCACTCTCCTCGAGTGGCCTCTCAATACCATTTTGATCTAGCTTTACTAGCTTAACTTTACTCGAAAGATAAGCTTGCGTAAGATCTAAATATCTATCAGCAGACCCACTGACGTAAAACTCGATCGGACCACTATATGATAAACTCAATACAGGCTGAAACTGTTCCCATTTTGCAAACTCCAATGTTATCACTATGGGACGTGTCTGAAAAATATCTGATTCACTCATCGAGCACTCACATATTTGACTACGTTCCATGTTTTTTTTGTTAATTAAAGATATCCTTGTGTTTTCTCTGATGTCTATTTCGACCCTTCCACTTCAGTATTGCGCACATTGACTGCGCATTACCTGTATTATTCCTCTTTTACATTTAGTTTGAGGTGGTCTTAAACCACCATGCACTGCTGTTACAGCTTCTGGTATCAAAGACCTGGCAACACCATGAGCTCTATATTTTAATGCTGTTTTAACATTTCCCCAGCCATTACATCCTCAGCTAGGCTGATTCCAGCACTAAGAGCTTGTTTTCCTACAGATTTAGCTAAATTCTTTACAATAGGTATTGCTTAATGTAATAGTCCACCTAAGATATTACAGAGTCCATGCCCTTATTGGTATCGTGCGCCTACAAAAACTGGATTACATCCATGGCCCACTTGACTCGCAAAGTAACATGCCAGCATTGGAATGCTCATTCTGCCTCTCATTCTCCCTCTCATTGACGTTGTCATCATCTGAAATGCAGGCAGAGTATACTCGGCGATGCTCCATCCTTGAATGGAATATTGGCACCAGTTCTATCCATTGTAAGTATTCCAATAGTATCAATGTAGTTCTTTGACACAGTGTGGTATTGAATATCAGGAAGCGTCCACTGACATATATCTTTCTCTCCATCCATACTAGAAATGGGTATCACTCTGAATAGTGGTTCGGAAATATCACCTACCACACTGTGTGAGACTACGTCACAGTATATATATGCAGTCGTAGGCCCACCCTCACGATTTGAACGAAATCATTCTTTAAATTCTATTGGTCCCATATGTATTTTTCCTCCTTCGAATCCGATCAAATTTGCTACTTATCCACCTAATCGTATAGCGTAATTAGCTTTAACTGAGAGAGAAATGAGATTCACGTGACGCAAGTAAAAACTGAAAAAATATTTTTGTTTCTAAATCTTGCCTTGGTCTCTATTTGACCATTTAGATAGTCTACCATATTTTTCACTGCATAGTACCATTTCGGCACATGGATAAATGTTTTCCATGATCATCCGCTTGATCATTTTGCACCCGTTTTCCCCAAGCAGCAGGATGAGGATTACGGAGACCATCTTTTAAAACTATCGCAGAAGGCATTATCTTTGCCTTTTCTATTTCCGTTGCACTAACACCATCTTCGCGAATATCTTCTGGTTCATCATCAACTTTCTTCTTCTTCCTCTTTATCTTCTTCTTAATAAATACATATAGTCGTACAAAACTTTCCTTTGAAATAGTAAGCCAACTACTCGGATATAGTATGCTCGAGAGGCCCACTTCCCATTCGCCATTTAATGTTAATGGAGTTTGTAGATGAGTTCTAAACTCTGATATCTTATTGCCTGGAAAGAACTGCGTACTACTATTGTTCGGAAGGGTTACATAAAACTGATCCTCATTCATTCAGAGTTGAATGACATATGTCTGACTTTATGCACAGACTAGGCAATATATACTAATATATATTAAAAGTGATATCCATAGGCCTGATTGACCATTTTGTATACTCAGATTCATGATACACATAAGGATTACGATATAAATTATTATAACTTGAGCTAGGTATACTATTTTTTCTTTTGGTACTCGTGAACTCATCATCCACCACATGCTCTGATCTGACCTCCCTATATATTCATCCATTGTTAATGATGTATGGTACTGAGTTCAGCAACCCACGTGTTAAACTTAGCTGCGTAACCGGGCCACTTTACCAGATACTCGCGTTGTCCCTTCTTATTTTTTCTATTTCTAAGTATTCTTTCCACTGTGTACTCCTTATTAGTTTCTTCTATCACTTGCTGTATCTCATCATGATAAAAAGTACCAATAATTGGATCACCTGCATAGTCTTCCAATTTATATAAGTATGGATATTTGTCTGTAAGTACCTCATGTACCTTAAACAATTTGTGACTCCACTGCCCACGATATGCTTTTTCAAATGGCATTTTTGCTTGCGATATTCTAACATGGTCGCCTTAAGTAGGCCTGTTTTTAGATTTGGTGTGTTTCTTTTTCATCTTACCATATATATTCTCCATGCGATTAACTCAGTACTATGGCCGACTTGCAAAGGAGCCATGCATGTACTGGTATGTGTTATTGTACGCTGTGACTAAACTAGGTAATACATCAATATATTTTCGTGTATTCTTATGCATCATGTATCTGTATATTCGCCCCTTCAGCATGCATTGAAAATGCTCCACCATTGCCGCTTTCATTTCATTTTGAGAAGTGTAGAAATGTGTTCCATTATCTTTCAAATACTTCTTTATTACATGCTTTATGAACTCGCCCCCTTTGTATGTTTGAATAGCATATGCGAGGTGCTCAGTATGCTCCAGTATTGTTTTTAACCCTTTCTTTACAGCAGAAGAAGTTTTACTAAAACGTCTTTCCACCCATGCATATTTTGAAAGGGCATCAACTATGCATAGCAACTATAACACATTGTTGTTCTCTTTTGCCAGCATTCCCATCGAGCATGGATCTGCCTGCCATAGTGCATCGACAGCTGAAACTCTTATTTTTCCCCTGTCAAACTTTGTTCTCCGTGGTCTGTGAAGCATATATAGTTCTTGTCGTTTTAGCCATTTGTCAATACAGTTACATGGTATTTTACCTTTGAATGCATTATATAGCTTTTCTCTCCCACCAAAAGATGCATAATGTTTCGGATCGAAATATACTTTTGCCAATTTAGCACCATTCATTACTTATCTAAATTTACCCACACAGGAGTTGAATGCCCCTTTTTCTTCCTTCTGCCCACTAGAGAACTCTTTCTACATGTTCTTTTAGTCATGGGTGAAGGTGTGTACTCACTGACACTATCATCCTTTTCTGTGACATTATATATCTATCGCAATGTTTTTTCTTGGCCTACAAATCTATGTGGTATGTTTAGGTCACGTAGGAGATTAAGAAACTTTCCCTCCACTTGATTATGCATACCAGTAAAAAAGAGGTTTTCGCCCATGCGCTACAATGTTTGTAAGCAGGTCTAGTACATTACTTTTTGGGAAAAATGTAGCCTCTATTATCACTTCGCCCAGGTCATTAACATGAAAACGTTCAGGAACCGAATGTAAAATATCAATTACTCCACTGGCTTTTGTCTTGTATGCTTTTGGTATTCCCCTCATTGTACATTCAAGTATTTGTATGGTCAACGCCCCATAGCTAGTTATGGGTTGCAGATGTGGTGGTTGATATTGCTGTCTTTGCGTTTGCTGATAGTAGTGCCTATGCTTATCCAATACTTACGAATATGATGTTGCTTTTTCATTCTCAGTCAGATCGTGTCTAGCTAACATATTGGATATCTCGTTGTCACGACTAATAGATTTGCGTATCGATGGATCTGTCTGTAGATGATGATATTTTACTCTGTTAATTTAAATTACCTATCAATTCATGAAGAACTAGCACCATTTTACGTGTATGTTCCATCTTTTCACTTGAACAGTTTACCAATTAATGGAGCTAGCGTGCCGATCACTGCTGGTAATAAGGCTCCTAAAAATCCACCTGTTTGAAGCAATTTTCTTTTACGTTCATATGGTACTCAACGACTAGTCAGTGTTCACATATTCCCTCTATATTTACTCAGCAGTTTAGTTTAGTGAGATGAACATCCCCACGTAATGCCTTTAGGCACGATTCGCATAGTACATCCACCAATTCGTTTGAACACTGCTTGATTACATCATTTCTGATCTTAGGCTTTACTTTATCCAAATACTGAAACATAGGTAAATGGCATTCAAATTTTTTATGTGGTGCCATTTTTCTTAAGTATGTGAACGTAACAGCCCCCTCCACCCTTCGGATGAACAGATCAACGTAGTCTGATATTGTCAGGTGTTGACTGTTTCAAATCTAGGAGTAGATATGAGTGAGGTGCGTGTGTTGCATCCTTATATGATTCAATCAAATACTTTGGTTTGCCTGGGTACATCTGATTAGATAAAGAACGAATAGAGTATGCATCATGTGAATTCTTAAACATTACCATGTAGTGGCAGTTAACTGATAAGTCGCGCTGATTGCGCGACTTGTGAAACAGATTTTGCACTACAAATATGACACTACAATTCTCATGGTGAGAACATTTTGTAAATAGGTCGACCACATTCTCATCGCATTTATTCATCAAACCATCAAGTACCACCAATGTTCTGCAACTTCTGTCTAGTTCAACATTCACACCCTCTTTAAATTCAACTTCTTTTGCTAAATCGTTATACCCATCTTGCCAGTAGACAATCCTCTGCGGAGGGGGAGTAATGGCAGAGGGATCTCTTATTAGGGCTTTTATCATCTCAGTTTTACCACACTGTGTTCGCCCCCAAACAATCATAGTTAATGGGTGATGTAATGGCGTATTGCAGTCAAGAGATGTCGCCATTGCGTCGGCATGCATACGTCCATGTTCGACTAAGGGGGCATACATGCATACTTATATATATATATATATATATGTCTATATTTACCTTAGTTGAAACAGAATGTACGCGAACCGTCACAATGGTGACATAACTCTGTGATGTAATATGTAGTCGCTCTTCTGCGAATACTTTATCAATGCTTTCTGGATAGCGAACATTAAGAATATAATTGTGACATCAGATACTCAAGTCGTAACTAAGGAGAAATGCTATAAACATTTAAGTGTATGACTGTGATGTCATATACTCACGTCGTAACTTAGGAGAAATGCTAGGAACATTTAAGTGTATGATTGTTATGTCATATACTCTATTCGTATGTAGTGATGTATGAGAGAATAGATTCTAACATCATATACTTGCACAATGAAGAAGAACAAATCCATGACATCTTTAAATAGTTATGAAATAAACGGCATATTCTGTGAATATTTACCATGAAATTGAACAAAACCGTATAACGGCGTTTTTTAAGTATGCGGAGCGCTCATAACGAAATGCACTATTCTTTGTCAGCATTACTCTATCAATCCTTCACCTGGTCGATTCTTCTCTAAAGAATAGAATAGCAATGGCACGTACCGACAAGTGCCTCAGTCAAGTGAAAAAGCTGGCATACCAGTGCGTGCAGAGGAGGCAGGGTAGGGAATGACGAGTCGCTAGCAATAGATAGATAGATAGATAGATAGATAGAGAGAGAGAGAGAGAGAGAGAGAGAAAGCGAGAGAGAGAGGGAGAGGCACTAGTACAGAACAAGCGAAATCCAATTTTAAAACCTTTTATTAATACTGACATCAATAATAAGACACATATCGTTACAAAGATACGATTTTACGAAATAAAAACAAATAAGTCACAACATATTTTTATGATTGACGTAATAAAACAATTAATCAGGTGGTGTCTTTTAAAAAAAAATCAATTAAGTAGGTTGGACCATTAAAGGCATGATTTTATTTAAAATTAACCGAGCTTTTAATGCGTAAAAAGTACGGTTAATTTTAAATAAAAACAGACAAATAAGGTTCCATCTTCTTAATTATGTTTTTGAATTGATCCTATTATTGCAGGTATATAAAGTGTAAGCAGTGACTCCATTAATACGTGCGTAGAGAAAATATTAATTATAGTTATGGTCATAACATCTGTTTTTCATATATTACATCCACAATGTACCTATACCATTCCATCATACACATGTGGTACAGTTCAGTACGATGTTCATATATATCATGATGGATGGCAAGTTGACCGCAATACCCAGCTTCATCCATTTCTAATAATGCTGCCTCATTATACAGATCAGAATTGTCAATTAAAATAAAGTTCACATCAATACCTAAACAAGAATGTTCACGTAGACTCTGATGATTTACTAGACATCCATAACAATCTCACACAGCACATAGACCCTGATGATTTACTAGACATCTATAACAATCTCGCACAGTCATCGATTCTATCTTCTCCCACAGCATAAATGCGAATAATTTCTGGCTGATCATTTGCACATGATCCGTAGGACAATAATGGTGTGACTGACACATAGTTTTACAATACTGACACAATTTGTTGGTATCATACACAAGTTCATCATCAGAAAGCTTTAGTTCATCATCATCACTAAAAATCTCATCGAGGTATATAGCGTCCGAAGTAAGCGAGACGAGATTAGACATCTCTGCAGATTCGCTAGTGGATGGAATGTCACTCATGTTCTCTTTATTTTTTCACACCGTAAAAGCACTGAGGTATCGTGTTAAACAGTGTGTCACCGCTCATGTCAGGAAGCATGTAAAAGTAAGTTAGGTAATGCTGCCAGCACATTACTCACATTCTGTTTCAATAATTCCCACTCGTCGTCTTTGAGGTATAAACCACAACATGTGGGCCATGGTTCTATGTCAGAGACAAAAAAGTAGCATATGTCCATACATGGAAAATCGTCACAGATAGAAATGTGAACAGAATTGTCCAATGAATATGTAAATAGTACGCCTTCTTCTTTGCACGCATAACCAGCTGGAGAAAAATACTGTACATGCACAATTTCTTCAATCAATGGCATACAGAGGCACACGTGTGTTATAATGGCATACATAGACGCACTTAATTTGAATGTATGGCACGTGTTTGTTCGATCAATAATGAACATATACACGTGGGACAAACAATGTCATGCTTTCTACTGCTCAATACGCACTTTATGAGAAATAACGCAAACAACCAACTTTTAACCATTATGCGACTGAAAGCTGCAGTACACTAAAGTCAATGGGTATTATCGCTGGATATGCAAAATATTTTGAAAACTATCAGTCTGTAAGTTCATGGTGGGTTAAGTGGCCATCAACTTACAGTTAAAATATTTTTGCGGGTGCGGCAATATAAGACCTGAAATATAATGTGAGCAATAACTAAGCGTACGTGAAGTTATGAATGAGAAAGACTTCGATTACTGTAACTTCGCAACAATAATACTCGTAATCAATATACTATGTCTATTCCATATTCAGTTAATTAATCCTTGCTAATTTGAGACATGTTCTTCCCACATTAATTATACCATCTGTTAAAGCATACTGCATGCTCCTCATAATCAATGCGCACATCTTATCGTTATCAGCATCATACTGACTAGCGATATACGCTATTATAGTGCAGGCGGTGAGTGCGGGTTCGGCATCTATGGATAACCCTGACATTGTTTACGAACTGACTGATAAAGTACAAGGTTGCTATTTATATTTATACTATGCTAGCGTAACCATATGATACTGAAGGTAAATCACCCAGTTTCAAAATTCGTTTTTTGAAGGTGGGTCTGAAGATCTTACTACTATTGACTGAAAGCATTCTAAATTGAGATGTGCGTGTTCTTCCCACATTAATTATACCATTTGTTAAAGCATACTGCATGCTCCTCATAATCAATGCGCACATCTTATCCTTATCAGCATTACACTGACTAGCGATATACGCTATTATAGTGCAGGCGGTGAGTGTGGCTTTGGCATCTATGGATAACGCTGACATTGTTTACGAACCGACTGATAAAGTACAAGGTTGCTATTTATATTTATACTATGCTAGTGTAACCATATGGTACTGAAGGTAAATCACCCAGTTTCAAAATTCGTTATTTGAAGGCGGGTCTGTAGATCTTACTACTATTGATTGAAAGCATTCTAAATTGAGATGTGCGTGTGATCTTAGATGGGTAGCTCTGTAGTACGCTATTACTAGCCATAATTTCACCTTCATATATAATTTGTTCGATGGATTTTTCCATTGTATCAAAATTAACTTGTTTGGATTGTTCAGTACCCAGCATTAAACCTTTAACCTTCGATACCTGTTTAACAATTGATGGGGCATCACGACGCTTCATTTCAAGACTATAGTTTTTTGGAGCGAGTGCGCAAAGAATTGTTAACTTGTAGTCGGATGCGATTTCACTCGTCCAAGATCCTAGCTAGCCACTTCGATCTTGAATGGTCGGCTCACCTTCATGGGTACTAAATACCACCGAATCCATATCATGATACATGCCATGTCGTCCGAGTAAGGACAAGACTTCATACAGTTTTACTCGCCCATAAGCTGTCACGAAAAATGTAAGAATACAGTTGGTAATGTGGACTCCACGTATTCATCATTGACTGAATAGAAGGCCAATAGAAGACTATCATTCATGAATGTAATGAAACCTACAGTTTTACTTTTATCATTCAGAAGGGAAAGAAGACGTTTATGTGGTGATATCATGCTATTCTTAGTATTATCACGAAGAGGCCGAGCTGTATTCTTTCATGTTTATAATAGTTAGACACATAATTCGCCTTTTCACTCTCACTACTGACACAGTCAGGATAACTGCTGCTTTCCTGTTTAATTTTCAAAAAACGGCTGATGTATTCTGAAAATAACCCATTGTGGCCATGCTGCTCATATTGCGATGATGCATGATAATGACAAACTTCATACATTTTTTTAATGATATAACCATAGTGTATAGCTAGCTGTAGCTCTGGAGTAGTCGATGTTCCGCATAAACTGTGCTGTTCTTCCGTATGTTGGCATATGGTAGATTGTTCATTTTTTGCGCATTCGGCACATAGTACAAACATAAGCCATGAATTTATTCTAGCATGTAGCACGGGAAAATATAAATTGCAAGGTGGAAGGACTTTGCATTTAACAAGACTGAAGAAGTCATGCACCGTCTTTTAACTCAAGTCACTCTTCTGGAAAATGACATTGTTTCATCGCTGCCGGATACATGGAAACACAGTCTAAATATTCGAGCTTGGAATGCTCATCCACTTCCATAAATAAATGAATTGCGGACGTACATCCACCGAATAGCACTTCGCGTGGGGATATTGTGTGGGCTAAGTCCAATTCGACGATAAAATCATTTAGTGCAGAGGAATCAGCAACTTGGTTCTTAAAGTCACATTCCCACATAATTCTCACTGTATATCCATGTGATTCAAATAAAGAAATGCGGAATTGAAGTGCAGAATATGCTTCTTCATATGTCTGATCACCATCTCGTGTATATGTCGTATCATGCTTATCACTGCAACAATCAGACTCATGACCATGAAATTTGCATCCTAAGAACTCGAAAATGGTATTCTCAGTTGCATCAATTCCATCTACATAATGTCTGCATATTTTCTTCCCACCGCCATTTAGCGTATGCGTGACTTGGTGACCCTCACATCGACTGACCCATTCCATCCATTCTACGCCCAACACACTATAAGCGCATTTTGCTCTTAGTGAGAAATCAGGTAAAGTCTGTATGCTCTCAGGTCGATGCCATAAAGCGCGATAGGCAGCATTACATGCACCTGCTAGCATTATCCCTGTCACAATTGGATTTTGTCCATCCGTCGATTCAGAAAATAAAGTCTTCAATCTAGACTTGGCTAAACGTAAGACGGTTACATCATCATTACAATATTTGATGAGATTTTTTATCGATATCGTAGTGCTCATGTCTAGATATCTGTTCGTTGTACCAGTGAACAAATTCAATCAATTCATTCGCATTCATATTTTGTGGACAGAATATCTCTCTCTCGGGAAAGCGTATTACCATACCCCAATATTGAGGCATGTTGAGCTGATGGGGAAATGTCCCCTTATGAGCAGAAAGATTAAAAGCATAATGCGTTTATCTGTGTAGTAGGAATACATAACCTTACGTAATGAAAGAGGAAAAAAGTTATTGGAATCGATAAAACATATATTGCCTATGTCAAATGAGAGAACTGTATGACCACGCATGATAATATTTGTAGGCTTAAGGTTAGCGGTTTTGCAAATGCATTGAAGATGTAAAAGATAATCATAGGCACAAGTGTTGTGTGTGATCACCAAGTAGTCAGAGAAAACATTTTCTATTGATGTTTTTATCGGTACGCGTATCCTTAACATGTATCAGCCAGTTAACAAACTGATCCACTGCGTCTAACCCGTGAAAGCGAACATATCTGTAATTCGTGACTCAGTGACATGTAGAGCAATCGTCTTTGAGTGGTTGCTTGCAGCATGGATCACAACAAACGTTGGCTACCACGAGATTAACTTTATGCTCTGCAAGAATATTAGTATTGCTACTGTCGATAGGTGATAAATATGTTTCTCTATCGTAAATAATGTATTTTTAAAGGCTTCGTAACTACAAATGTCAACATTCTTACACATAGAGCGTGCATGGGATAATGACAAAATAGGTTCTTCAATTACTTTATGATAACAAGTATGATTTTCAGTAATGACAAACTTCTCTTTACACGTGTGACATTTTGTCATACCACAAACGTGTTCATCATCATCTTTATAAAAGCAATTGAAACAGTGGGGGCATGCCTTCACAATTTCGCAGGCCCAATTAGAGAGGTGATTCACCATATATTGATGGCTATAAAACATATGTTTATGCGAAGTGCCTGTAGAAGTACAAGATCCTTTATCAGAATAAGGGGTCAGACAACTATGACACCACACTGTGCGTGTGTGATTATTAGAATATGATACATCACACTGCGTACAGTGATTACGTACCATAGGAAATGCGGCGATAAACGTGATCAAGGATATATGATTATCGTGTTCTGAATGTTTAAGATTGATACATGGTAAATTCGGGAAAGCACTACTGAATAGGCTTTCATGTGTTGAGTCTGAGTAAACTTGAATAGAAAATTGATTGCGAAAATGTTCCTGAAATTTATACCAATCAGTACTATTAATTTCACATTCAGGAATACAGCAAGCTGTATGATACTCCTGTGCCATATGAGTCAAATATGTTTTATTACATATCAAATTATGCCATTCATATGTAGGGATTAGTTTGTTCATTTTCTCAATAAATTTTATTCCTAAAAATATTCCTGCCGCGAAACAGAATAGATATTCAGTGCAAACGGGTATGATACATTTTTTAGTACGGGTGTAAGCATCTATATCAGATGAATACAAATTTAATAAATTTAAATGTATTGCATCGACTGAACCTAGGAGAGTATCATTTCGTCCCCCTGAGTAGTAGTCCTCTACACGAAAAACGTGAAATTCAAAACTGTCTGATAACCTACAATCAGTGTTTGACTGAATGACTTTTTCCACTGATTCTAAAATTACGTCAGGTGTAATTTCATTTCATAGCCTAAAATCCATGGCTATTGGCATTTCCAAAGAAGGGTGAATCAACTCGATTCTCACGTGGTCATTTGGATGCACATTACTATATTCACTATACATATCAAGCAAAGATTGAAAGGCACCAGACACGAATTCAGAATGAGTAAGTGGCGTATCAGTTATAGGATAGCTGTTAAAAGATACCTTATATTCAGTACCTTCGATACGATACTTTTTACTGCGATATTAGCACACACTCTCCACAGCTATATAGTCAGTATAATCAAATACCGAGCCTCTGATTTCAGGGTACTCACAGAGAACGCATTGCAAATAGCGATTAAGACAGTCGTCGGTAAATGCTATATTCTCCGATATACAATGAGTGATTTCATCAGCGATGAGACTAAATTCATCTACCGAAATTGAATGTTTTGTATGCGTGTCAGTTTGTTGAATAGGAACGATTACCTCACAGCGATAATCGGAATCATTAGGAAGGCGAGCTAAATCCAGAAATAGGGCATTAGGAGAAGACATAATGCAGTCAGGAACTGGTGCCACGTCAAATAAATTTATGCTGTGTGTATGTCTATCATGAACATCGATTGAATCAGAATGCATGGGCTCGATTATGTCATAATCATACACATTATGAAGATAATTGAAAAATGATTATGATGACGTTGATGATGGTACGGTACTCATATGAGAAACATATAGTTCAGTTCTTGTATGAGCAGCTAGATCATCGGTAGAAGCATGTTGCGTAGGTACGATTACATCATAATCACTAACATTTTGAGGATAATTGCTAAAGGATGACTCAGTACTCCTATCAGGAATAAATAGTTCAGGAATTAAGTCTTCGATGTCATGAGTAGGCAGATCTACAGCGTTATCATCCGTAAAACATAAGTTATGTACATGTTCTGCTCTATTAACGGATCCCACAAACGGCATACATCTACTCCATAATCATAAACATGATATGGATAATTGAATACAGGTGCGTCGGTATTCGTATGCGTAATAGTCAGTTCAGGAATGACTTCATGGTAAACAGGAACCAGTACAGAGTTGTCATCGCTATAATTTACGCTAAGTAATGCAATGTCATTATGCTCATCAGATGCACGCCGTTGAGGAATTGTAACATCGGGATGATAAAACATAGTATCAAAAAATGTGAGGTTATCGGCATGTTCATCAGTTGACGAGGGTAGAGCTACGTTTAATCCAGTGACATCAGAGTCATGCATCTGCCACAAAATCGCATTAGCCGCATTTTCACCTTCGTTAACTCCGTCACTTAAATTAGCAGTCATTTTGTAAGGAAATAACTCATAATGTCTTTAACGCGTCACACACTTATTTACTTCTCGTTAATAAAATATTTTTAAAATTATTCTTATAAAATCTACACTCAATATGTAAATATTAAGAAAGTTAAAAGAACGAATATTAAACTTCAGAGAACTGACAATTAACAGGCGAATAAAGGCGTGTTCTATTTAAATACGCTCACATGCGGAAAAAAAAAATACGCACCAGGCAGAGTTCGGCCACGCTAGCATACCTCATCCCTCCTCATCCTCACTCGAGCAATCTCGCTTATGCGACCACCTCTACACTAACTCTATTATTTTACGATACCGTGCTAACTAATCCTGGGGGAGGGGGGGGGGTGTGTGTGTGCGCCATTCATTTAAAATGTAAAATACCGAACCTTTAGGGGTTAAAATTTTAATTAAAGTTTTATCAATAAATCACAACAACCCACGTACGTACACCAACCACGTACAATCACGCCCCACTACCCTAAACGACACGACATTCGTCAGAATTCTACCGCTGTACGCCATTGTCATAAACAGTCAGTCAATTTACTCACCCTCTTCACGCTATTCTCTAAACGGACATATATCATTACATAAATTAAGTGTACCACTGTACGCCATTCACTAAATATGTGGGCACATGTACGCCATTGTCTAAAATGCTACAGAACAATCACGTACATCCACACGCAAAATTAAAGTGTACCGCTGTACACCATTGTTAAAAATAAGAGACGCGTGCGCCTGTACACCATTGTCTAACATGACGTATAACAATAGCGTACAGCCCCACCCCCTCACTACACTACTAACACTAGTATAAAATAAATGAAATAACTTAATTGACAGCTATTTATTTTAACCAAACTATTTTAGAAATATTTCTGATAGTTTTTAGCTTAATATGTTTGCGTACCAGAGCATATGAGTCTCAAATTGGTTTATCGGTCTATTAATTAACATAATAACCTGCTGTTGTGCGAACAAACAAGAACTACATTACACATACCTTGGGTCGTATTCACACTTCAGTATGGCGTTATTCCTGATCCACCACAGTCAATACGACTCCAGCCAGTATTTCAAATTTTCACGTCGAGTATGTTCACTTTTCTACGAATGCGCAATGTTTTTGTTCATCACTATAACCGGACTATTGCTCGATAACCATACATTTTCAAGGCTGGTCTTTTGTTGGTCCGCAAATAGATATCTTCTTTAATTTGAGTTTTAAATGTGGACTCCAGAATGCCTGAAAATAAAATTGTTAAAATTGTATACTTTTAGAGGCTTAAATTCTGTGTCTAGAGATAGTGAAACGAACTAAATCTATTTGACGATTTCATTCCGTATAAATTAATATTATTTTTAGTCTCCTTAATTCAAATTCACAACTAAAAAATATATTAATTTATACGGTATGAAATCACCATTTGTTATGATTTATTTCGTTTGATTACATATAGGCACACGATTTAGGAATCTAAAAGTATACAAGTTTAACAATTATATTTTCAGGCATTCGGGCGCGAAAATACACCTTTAAAGGGTTAACTGTAAGCTCATAAATGTAATGTCTGAAAAATAAATTTCTATGACGGGGAATCGAACTCACAACCCGCGGCAGCGATAAGCACCATAGCTCACGAATGACTCAAAATAAATAATTCTCAATCTTGACTCTTGAATCTACGTGCACGCTTTCATTTACGCAGCAAAACCGTTATAAGTAATAGCGTCTTCTCTCCAAAATCATAATTTTCGTCTACGTCTTATGACGCCATGTTTTTGCGAACGTTGTTCGTCACGCTAGTAATAGGATCAGGTCTACTAAATAACTAAAGGAAGCATTCGAAACTCGGTTTCAGTCAAACTGGTCAGGCAACTTAAACAGATACCTTATGCACCCATCAACTATGGATGCAACACAACAAGGCTCAAAACTGAGAACTTACCATTCAAAAGCATATTTTGTATTGAAAACTTATTAATAACAGATACAAATTTTAACCAAAGAAGCAATTTGCCAAGCTAAGAGTGAGCGCACACAATCGTCAAATAGATTTAGGCAGACTCACTCCTCCCAAGACCTCTGTCGCAAACAGACCCAGTAAACTTCGTGACCTGCAAGAGGTGGAGGACGAAACGCATTTTATAATTAAGTGTCCATTTTATCAGGACACGAGAACAACATTGTGCATATATATATAGATATATCTTTACTAGCTTCACATATCTCTCTTCTCTCCCGGAAGATGATAAATTAAATTTCATAATGAGCTGCAACAATGGGGATACGGAAATATGCAAACCTGTCCTTAACTGTGTAAGTGAGTCTTTAAAAAAAAGGCAAAGTTTCCTCACTCCCCAAATTACAATTGCAGCGAATTGAATGGAGTTATTGTTCATAGTGTATAGGGTGCAGTCTGAGAATGTGTCTCTGTAAGTGCATCTTAGATCCACAGTCACACATTCTCACAATGTACTTTACTATTACTTATTTACCTTATTACACTGTAAGTACATCTTACGGCGACACATTTTCAGTATGTAGTGTATTGCTACTTAAACAGTATTACGCTGTAAGCACGTGTATCTTACAGCGCTACATTTTCAGTATGTACTTTATCATTACCTATAACATATTATGCCGTAAGGACATGCTATATCTTACAGTCTGTTTGCAGCTCTCCTGACAGATGTCATTTGGTAGTGTTTTACTCTCGGTAAATGATGAAATAATGGCAGCATCACAACTTCCACATTTTGGCAGTACTGCCACATGTTTGTGTAATGGTCATAATTATCACTTGTATGCCTGTGTCCATTACCTTTATCATAAAAATCTATGATATCTTTTCTGCACGGTCAGAATTTGTGAAAAAAATGGTTTTATATATTATGTCGGTTGTTGAACTGGATATGAGTCCCAGTGCCCAATGCTATTACTTAACTTTACTATTTTGAATCTGAATACTAAAATGACTTGTAACCTATTACACGGTATCGAGGCACTTCGGTGCTATTGTGCCCCCATAAGTCTAATTCATATTATCATTACTACTATATAGTGCATATATTGTATTATAATAGATCTATATATTTATAATAATACTGTGTGTATTATGCCAAAGCTATATGCCAGGCTATATCTATTTGTTTATAGATCTTGTGGTAATAAAATATTCGTATTCGTCACGATCCGCTTTTCTCGGGGACAACTTCGTTAAATGTCGGTGGTTTTCGCATTCGATTTTTATCAGCATTCGTGTTTGGTGTACTTTACGTAGACGTATTAAGTTTGGTTATATCGCGGTGTGGTTAAGCTGCTAATCTATTAAATATTTGGAGAAAAAAAATCATGACATTGTATCAAGCATGAACTTAACTGGCTATCTGCTGAATTTCTGCAGACTGCATTTTCCATGCAGTTTAAGTCTGGATATGCTGAAATATTTTGAAAACAATTTGACTGAAAATTGTTTTCAATTTGTTCAGCAGGTCTAGGGTTATTGCCCATTTAAATTATTGTCTGGTGGTCACGTGTATCTAAAATATTTCGGTCTAACTATCGATATATGCGCAATGAACATGGCGAAGTGAAGCTTCTACTGGATATTTGCCAACACGTTCCACGTATTTAAGATCTCCGAAGCGGGAGTAGCTGTATTTTCATAGTGGCTAAAGATACCAAATAAAATCTATTACCCGACTAGATGATTTTCGCGACATCCGGTGTCACAATACAGAGTATGATTAAGCTGTATTTAAATGACTGTTATTACGTTACTAGAAACTACTGAGCATGCTAATAATCTGACAAATCTCGGGCAGTAATTAGTGACTTAATTTCAGGTATTGTGGTGAATTTACAAATTAATAAATATCCTGTTAAATATGTTGAAGTGACAGCTTCCTGTCAAATTAGTTTCAAAATATTCAACAGCTTACCTGCATAGTGACCTTGAAAGTGGGATTCTGGGACGACATTGTACAACGTGTTAAAGTCTATTCATAAGCGCGTACAAAGTGGACTTAGCTTAGCCAGAAATGAGCGTGGCATGGCTAGAAATATATCTCTTTATAACTCAGGAAATGTCAATTTGTGCTATTTCTCCCAGCTCACATCTTACCGTTCCTCGCCATGATTTGCCAATACAGAGGACTTCACAGCGATACTACGCATCGACCAGTTATTCTGGCTAGGTTCGTCGCTTTGAATGACCTACATGCCGAATTGTTTAGCTTATCTTACGAGCCACACGTATTAAACCATTGACATCATTTTAACATGAACACATGCAGTAGCAGAGGTAGACGTAGTGGTTGCTGAACCGTTCTAAAAGGAGAGATTGGAGAACCAACCAACGCCAGATCGACAGCCGCAGAGAAAATCTGATCAGCAATTACCGTGCTGACGTCATAATCAAATTACGCCACTTGTTACCTGACGTCACACTCACATTACGCAGATCAATCACGAATGTGGCAAAAGTCCGACAGTATGAATGAATGGGCCTTTCCAGTTTTAGCTATGCCCCGCCCATCTCTAGCTAAGCTCCACCAACACGTACTAAGCTATAAGATCTGTATCACTATAACCCGACGTCTTATTGGAAAACACTAAAGTTACTGGTAAAGGGTACTGAATTATCATCGATTCCACCACTCGATATTTCAAACACGAATGAAGAGAACTTTGCATACACTGATGGACAGAAAGCGGAACGTCTTAACAACTACTTTGCGAGTATATCATTTGTGAATGACACGGACCATAATTTACCAAACTTTACCTATAAAATTGAAAATAGACTAGGTAACATCAATATACAGCCACAAGAAGTTGAGGACATTATAAAGATTCTACCGGTAAATAAAGCCTCTGATCACTATGAAATTAGTCACCAGATGTTAAAAGCTGTTAATGAAACTATATCTTTGCCTCTGTCTATTCGCTTTAACAAATCCCTTCAATCAAATGTTTTCCAAACTTATGGAAAATTGCGTCCGTGAACCCGTTATTTAAGAAAGGAAACAAAAGACATCCTGTAAACTATCGACCAATCTCGCTACTAAGTGTCTTAGGAAATATAATGGAGAGAATTTTTTTTAAACACATATACAACCATTTACATACACATAATCTTATTTATAAATATCAATCCGGATTTCGCCCTGGATACTCTGCAACATTCCAACTTATAGAATTGTGTCATATATTGGCGAAGGCTTTGGATGAGCGTTTGATATTTAGTGAAATATTTTCTCCAAGGCCTTCGACAGAGTATGGCACAAAGGTCTATGCTTTAAACTCAGACAAAATGGTATAACAGGAGCATTATATATGTGTTTAGAAACCTACCTTACGATAGAAAGCAAATGGTTAGAGCTAACCAATCATATTCATCCTGAAAATCAATACACGCAGGCGTACTGTAAGGTTCAATATTAGGTCACCTGTTATTTATGATATATATAAACAATATTGCTGAGAATATACATAATCTTACAAGACTATTTGCTGATGATACCTCAATGCTTGCATCTGCAGAAAACGAGATCGATATTGAGCCAGCTTTAAACCAAGACCTGGTTGCTCTGAACTGCTGGTCAAAGCAATGGCTGGTCCAATTCAACTCGAACAAAACAGTCAATATGTTAGTGGCAAATCAGCCAACTCATAACAGGCCAAACCTTATTCTAGACAATAAACGAATAAACCGAGTACAGTCTCACAACTATTTAGGCCTCACATTGTCATCCAATCTTAAATGGACAACCCATATAGATAATATGATTAAAAAAGCAAACATAATTTTAAGTTCAATGAGAAAAATAAAATACAAAGTATCAAGGAAATAATTACTTAAAATCTATCTTAGTTACCTTCGTCCTGTATTGGAATATGGATCCGAAGTGTGGGACGGATGCACGCAACAAGCATCAGAATACATTGAATATATCCAAAAAGAGGCGATAAGAATAATATCTGAACTTCCTAAATATAGTACAATCAACCTTTGGAACAAACTAGGTGATTCCGTTAAAAATTCTGCATCTGTCTCCATATTCAAATGAAACATTGATCACAACCACGCTAGCGCCGTACCTGCATATTACAGCACTGGGGACCGACTTCCCAATATTATAAACACTAAATTACGAAATAAATGTAGTCAACTTAACGCCTCATCTTAATTATTTTCATCTTAGTGACAATACTAATTGCCCCCATTGCATGGCCATCATACAAGATAACAAACATTACTTATTCGAGTGCGCCAAATATACAGAACACCAACAACAGCTATCTAGAGATCTACTACATTTTGTTATTTCAGAGGACATATTACATATGGCAACCCCGACCTAGGCTTTAAAGAACACTGTTTCATATCTCAGAAAGTCCAGAATTACATTAAGAACACAAACAGGTTTTGATCAACTATAAGCACAGCCCGCATTTCCGCGTGTTGGAATCGAAATCATGAATTCCCAGAATCCCAATTTCGAGGTAACTATCCACGAGTGTTGTTGAATATGATGAGGCTAGTGTGACTGGGTGTCGTTGCTCCTTTTTGCAGCAATGGTTCCAGGTCGGGTTAGTTTCAAAATATTTAACAGCATGTTTACTAAAATCTATCAAACCACACAATCGATAAACTTGACGCACATCTCAGTTTCAATTTTCAATTATTAGTCTTACTATTCTTAATATATAGCATAGATACTGTTAATGTATATATATATATATATATATATATATATATATATATATATATATATATATATATATATATATATATATATATATATATATATATATATATATATATATATATATATATATATATATATATATATATATATATATAAATATCCAATTGCATTTTACTGTAAAATTATTATGTAAAATTATCACATATCGCATTTTATAGTCTTTTATGGAAAGAGTCGAATCTAAGTCAGTTTGACTTGTGACTCAATCCAATTGTTGTTAATTGACAATAAAATATGTTTAAAACAAAACCAACACCTCGCTCGTGTTGGGATCGATCGATCTCTTAATTCCATGCCTATCAATTTCCACACAATTAGGTAGGCTGTTGAATATTTTGAAACCTGTTTGACTGGGTGCTGTTGCTGCATATGACAGCAACAGCGCCCTGTGACGTTTCAAAATATTCGACAGCAGGTTTATTAAATAATGAAGACATCGTTATACAACCTGACGGTCTACTAAGCGTTTAAGATGGACTAAATCACACCATTCATGGCGTAATTCGTTATGACGTCAGCTTACAAGTTACGTAGTTTGTTATGACGTCATATGATTGATCGATAAACTGGATTCATCAATCATGCTAGGATGGTACATAGTTTATTTCTGATGATACCATTAAACTGATTGAAAAGCCACTTTTGGTACGCTAATAACAGTCATCGTATACATGGACCATAGAAATTAGTTTGACCGAAAGCGACAGTGATATCCTGTCCCTAGGCTATTTCAGAGTCAATGTCAATTATTAGTCATTTGCCCACCTCGCGTCCTATAATCAACTCCTTGCGCACATATTGTGTTCTTGGATGATTATAGGATCTAGCGCTCATCTCTAGCTAAGACCCGTCCGTGCTTTGCTAGTGTTGTGATCGATTTATATACTTTGACACCTGAAATCCCAGAATCCCAATTTCATAGTAGCTATGCCACTAACCTGTGTTATATGTTAAAACTAATTTAATAGGTGGCTTTTGCTGCCTATGGTAGCAGCAACATCGACCAGCCAGATTAGTTTCAAAATATTCAACAGAATGTTTATTAAATAATAAAGACATACAATTCTCACACTTGGCGGACGGAATATTTCTGTCAATTATGATTGTGACGTCGGTCTACGTATGCTGTAATTGATTATGGCGTCATATACTTGACTGACAGATCGAATTCATCCGTAATTCTTATAATGGAGCGATTAATTTAAAGCTATATTCCGCCCATCTATAGCTAAGCGCCGCCCACATTTTGTTCGTGTTTAGGTCGATTTATATACTTTGAACCATGAATTCACAGAATCCAAATTTCGAGGTAACTATACGCGTAAACTGTTGAATACTTTCAACATAATGTTTTTTAAACTGTAAATTCCTAAAATACATACAATTCGTACAATGTATGTATGATTACTGTATTCTGCGGCTGTAGTAGTGGAAACATCCTACAGCTGCAATCAGCTGTTCTTCGCTTTTGCCCACTGTGTCTTGTCCTCAGCTGAAATCCTTAGCCTCCTCAGGCCCATTCTTGACTTGAGTGCACCGAGTCCTGCTCTCTTGAGATCACCTCGTAGCACGCTTAGCAGATTTATGCAATGACGTCCTCTCCTGGTTTTGTATTTGCTGGCTCCGAGTAGGGCGAATTCCAAGGCACTCTGTGCTGGTGCCTCTTCTGGGATCATTAGCACATGGCCAAACATGGGCGATCTTTGCTGGCCGACTTTTACAGAGAGCGGCGACGTATTACACATCTTGTATAGTGCATCGTTGGAAATTATACTGTCTGTCCGTCGGTGTCCAGTGATGGTGCGCAGGTGTTTGCGGTGGCAGGTATCCAGTTTGTCTAGAGCTGCCTTTGGAGCTGCCCTGCTGTTACAGTTATACAGCATCAAGGATACACAGGTTGCATTGTGTAAATGTAGCCTCTTTATCAAGGGCATCTTTGATCTACGAATCCATAGCTTCCAGAACGACTGGAATGCTATGCTCCCCATGACGCAGCGTGTAGAAATGTCAGCAGTACTGCAAAGCAGTGAGCCCAGGATTTTACATTTCCTCCATGGTTCGCCGCCACGAAGTGGGGCGTCATTTTCTATAGTTTCATGCTTTGTCGATATATATATATATGTGGGTGAACTCTGTTTTGGATTCTTTTATAAAGAGATTATCAATTTTAGTTTGCTTGCAGCTATTGGGAGAAGTTCGTCAAGGGGTTTCTTTTCCTCGTCTATGAAGTCCACATCGTCGGCATATTCCGTCTCGTACAATCATGACGAACTTCTGATTTTCACGACAGAAACAACCCCACCACCCACCCCTTTCCATAGTCATCAACGATAATGGCCCACCAAGCCAGATGAAACGGTTGATATCACAGCTGACATAAACATGCAACAGTCGAATATTAGCCGAGAAATAACAACGCTAGCAAAGTATTGAAGATTTTGGATCTCCGGGTATGACTTTGCGAATTGTTTACGTGACGATTCCACTCCGCCAACGGTAAGATATATGATGTTAGCGGTTGCTGCGACAACCTCTTACCGATGATGAAGCAGGATACTGACAGTCGGCTCGCCTCGTCGTGAAGATGATTATGACGATATTTATTAAAGACTGCCGGGCCTATCTGACTATGAAGATCTAATGCTCCGGATTGGATGTTTCTTCCAACTCTGTAGTCCTAAAGCTAACGATGATTTCGACTTTGAATATACTACCCAAACTAGTGTTATACTATATGTAAGAGGAACAATTTTAATGAAGATAGAATTAACTGTACAAAACTTAATAAAGATATTTGTAACTTGGAGCATAAATGGCTCAAAGACAACTGGTACCCTACTGGTACAAATCAAGTAAAGGCTAATCTATTCTACTTTATAACTAACCACGAATGTAACACCAGCGGTGTGTTACGTGAACCACGATGTTGGATTGATTAATTTCTCTAACTGAAATTGCACGTATATACTATTTAGAATCTCCAAATCTGAAGTTCTATACATATCTAAATATTTAGATTCTACCCGAATCTGTTCTGATGATTCTTCTAGGTATGTTATAAGCACAGCTTGATTGGCCCGGACAATCAGTCCACCAATCAACTTCTGCTTATTCATTCCTAGAAGTTTCTACCTAATAAATGTTGGTCGTTCTGACCAATCAACGATCCCTATATTTCGATTCCAACTCCAAAACCTATTCTATTTAATTCTCTGCTACAGAGTTTCATCGACGCTCATTGATCGTGACGTCATTCTGACCAATCAAACTCTGTGCTATTCTTCTATGGAGACGATGCCTCACATAGACAAAGCGGTGGTAGCTGGTTCTGATTTGATGCGATCAGTCAGCTAACTAACAACATTATGGAATGTGTTGTTGTTGCATGCCATTGTATGAGTGACATATAGTTGATATACAAATTTCGATTATGTTATTAATTCCTACAGGACGCTACAATGTCCATGTCCTGTCCATTGCCTATTGGTGGATAAGCCTGTAGGATGCTAGCGTTAATAGGCATACGAGCTGTATGATCTCATTGCCAGCTGATGTTGTTCTATTCTCGTGTGAGAATCAGAATGCCTAACGTCATCAACTACGTCCCTTTGTCATGTCCGATTCCAGTGATTCTTATACATTGATTATTTTCTAAACTATCGATCTAAACATCTGCTGAATACTATAAAAGTGTATGCCGACTGAACAGCAACAACTTTCATCTAAACTATTTCCAGATACACATCAACTCAGAACCGTGGGACTTATTCTAATCAATTCGACTGTTTCAATTTTGATGATAAAACTTTATCCAACACTCCTGATCGTGCTACATTCCCACACCATCCATTTCGCAGAAACTGTATATCATCAGCACTGGCTGATGTAAATAATAATAAGTTAAATATTAAGTATAACGTCAACCGGTCCATTAGGTCACCTGGTATTTTCAAATCATAAATTTCTCTTGGGACTTACTCGCAAATATAAGACATCTAGCGGGGTCATGACTTCCCACAAGACAATCCCATATTTACAGTGTGAACATTCCAATCAGTTCTCAGTTCTCACTACTTCTAGAGAGGAAAACAACACTGTTACACAACAAAGGCTTCTAAACACAAGACGCACGCCAGAGAAACGTGTTATGCCGACCTCGCCACAAAATGTGTCAAATTCTAGACGAATGCCTGTGAAATCTGAAAAATCAACCGTCTGTAATTGTGATGTACTCATCATTGGGAATTCCCATGTTCGAAACATTCGAGCAGAAAAGATGTATCACCACATGATGTGACGCCGTGTGTCTGGAGGACAAGAGTATTAATGGTGCAGCAGATTTTGTCCAATCATGTGATATAAAACCAAAGTGTGTTGTGCTACACATGGCAGATAAATGTCTATGTAACAAAAGTATTGCCGTCTGCAAGCATTCAACCAAAAACCTGATCTTATTGTGTAAAGATAATTTCAATGGTGCAGAAATATGTGTTTCTCATGCCCTCCCTCGTCGGTTGTATATACTCAGGCTCACATTAGCGTACGGAGAGAAGGCTGAAGAATGTAACAGATTTACGCATACGTTAGGTACGCATATAATCTCACAAGAACATATCTAATCAGTTGACAGAAAGTTAATTGTGAATGACAGGGCAGGGGGGGGGGGCACTTAAACAGACTAGGTATCTTACAGCTAATTATGTGTTACAAAACGGTTGTGAATCCGATATTAGGTTTTAAACAATACCATGAGTACTATATGAGTACAAAACATCCTCAGGGAAGTGTAGCTGCGGAATCCTCCACGCAACGAACACGACCGCGTCTTGAACCAATACCTGTCCTGGCACAGCGCCGGCAGGATACAAAAGAATTGTGTAACAATAATAAAAACACTTGGACACACAATCGGAAGAGTAGTGCTCATTCTGATCTGATTTCCCTGCTAAGTGGCATACTTCGTGACTTTCAGACTATGAGAAATTAAGTTTCAACTGATCATGCAGTACAATTATTTTGAAAATGTAAAGCGTTATTAATGTTAACATTATGAGTGCGCTACATCTTGACTGTATTAGTTTTCTGAAATCAACAAATCTCAACCATATTAGCACTGCATATTTACTTTGTTGACAGCCCCCACTGAATGTAGACACAATTGGTACCTAATCCTGGGGAACCATTTGCTTGAACCGTCTACTACACCAGATTGCCATCAAAGTATTCAGCGGGCTGCTTATCTAATTTAGAAGATAACGAGTTAATATAAATATATAGAGATGTATTGTGCTGGCTATAGTATTATGTTTAGTCTATGATTGATCCTGTACAATACACTACATTATTGACTTCTTTTGAAATATTAATGATGATAATAGTGATGATAATACTAGGAATTATAATAATGACGACGACGACGACGACGACGACGACGACGACGGCGACTAGAACGACGAATACTACGATGAGAAAAAAACTGGTGAATGACAGAACCGTCATCTGCCATTATTAACTCATTATCACGTCCACTATAATTTGTTATACTCATTCATGAAGACTGGACTGGCAAATACTTAAGTTGTATCTAGCTCATACTAGCCCTTTAATGGTTTGTCAAATTTATTCAAGTAAATTTCCATTTTCTCTATGAAATTGCCAGTTTGCTGACTCGGGGAGGACGAATTCTGGAGGTCTGCCACTGGGATGACTGGCTCCGTTATTGAGCTCATTATTCCAGAGGTGAATTCCCAGAAGAGATCTTCCATGGGTATATTCCATGAGTCTGCAAATAGATATTCCTAAAGAAGACTACAGGAGCTGGTTTTGGCCGGTTTGGCAATATATGGGGTTGACGGCATGACTGACATATAGTGCATAAATGACTTATCTGGTGGTAATGCGAGCTCTAGGTACTGTCATTTTTAAACATGTATCCAATGTTCCATGCAACAGCTGGATACAATGTCCATGATCTTTAGATGTAGAAAGCTATGGGTCAGACCATTACTTGATCTTGTGAATACGCTATACTATTGATTTACTTGCTAATTTATTTCATTCATATTTTACTTGTAAAGATGGCTGAGTCTTTTAATATCTGTTTTCCGATGTCCGATACAAACAATGCTAGTTTAACTTTCTGGAATATCGATGGGACCTTTACAAGTAACAATGACCAGAGAACATGCAAGCTTACCGACCCAGAAATCCAATGTCAGAAAATAAAATTTGACATTATCTGCCTGATAGAAACGCACTGTGGAGAAAAAGATCAGATTACAATACCGGGTTTCCATATACAAACAAATCTTATGCCAAGATTATCCACTTCTAAACGTGACTATGGAGGAATGGTCCTTTCCAGAGTACCCACCCACCCATCATATGACGTCATAATGGACTGCGTGATGTGTGCAATGACATCATAATGAATTACGTCATGAATGATGTCGATAAGTACGTCACAAACGCATATTTGAAGACGGTCTATGGGCTGTTGTACAAATTGTTTGCTTTTACTATTTAATAAATATGTCAGCAACAGCACCCAGTCTAATTAGTTACAAAATATTCAACAGCTTCCCTGTATAGTTTTCAGGAAATTGATAGCTAGGGCATTTGGTGATCGATCAATCCAAACACGGCGAGGTGTGGGTGGAACTTAGCTAGTGATGGGCGGGGTATAGCTAAAAGTGGAAAGGACCATTGCTGTATGTGTAAGAAAGGAGATACAGGGGGTTTAAAATTTATTCCTCCATCTAATAGCGAGATCATGTGGATCAAACTCCTCAAAAGCTTTTTCAATCTCGAAAAAGATATATATCTTGGCGTAGTTTATGTAAATCCAGTAGGGACAACTTTCTCCGCACGGAGAGATAACATCTTTGAAATTTTAGAAAATGATGTGGCTATGTATTCTAAATCCAGAAATTGTTTACTCTGTGGGGATTGCAATGCTCGAACTGCAAATGATTCAGATTTGTGTGTGGACGAGCGATCACCCATAGCCGATATACTACCAGACTATGTACATGGCGTGGATATTCCCAGAAACAACATGGATCCCAATGATGTGGATAATCACGGCAAACAACTACTCACCATGTACAAATCTTCAAATCTGCGTATCCTACTTGTTTCAGCCACACCGGCAAACCCAGTCTAATTAACTATATGTTAGCTTCTACCAATATTTTATGTAAAATAGAATGTTTCCATGTAAAGAATCCTAACCATTTCTCTATCCATTGTATATTGAAGATGGTACTCTGTACCGGTATGTATGAGCACACACTAAGTGACACTCCTAATCCTCCCTGCTCTATGTATATGCGGGAAATGGGCGATGATGACAATCTTTGAAAGTGATGTCAGATCCTAGAATCAAGTAAAGAAATCGACAACTGTATGGCACTGCCTAAAATCGAACCATGTACTAAGCCAATGAATGCTGATGAGTCTCTGACAACTACACTAACAGACATTATCATAAGTGCAGCCAAACTTTCGGGTATACAACATATTGATGCTGGAAGGCGTTTGAAAGCAAAACCTACAAAGATTGTTAATAAGATAAAGAATCGATGGTTTGACCAGGATTGAAGAATTATGCTTAAGGATCTCAGAGGTATGGCACGTAGAATTCGCTTAGCTCCATCAGATACCATCTTATTAAATAAGTTTAGATATTTGCGGAAAATTCAAAAGACAAATCGCCAAAAGGAAGTCCATCTTTAAGCAGCGAACCTAGGATCAAATGGAATCGTTACACTCCAAAAACCCTAAGACATTTTGGAAACTGCATGATGAACTCAAAGCTTACAAATAAAGATTCTAAAGGAAATTAAATTTGTTCTACAGGATGAGTGTCACACATTAACAAACTTGTTAATAGTGTTCCAACACACGTCGACCTAGACCTTGAAAACACGATAGACAATTTTGTTCAAGCCAATAGAAATACAACTTTTAACGAACTTTATTTTATTATTACCACTTTGGAGATCTCTCGGGCTATTTCTTTTCTTTAAAACGGCAAAGTGAGTTGATTTGACGAGATCCTAAATAAAATGTGAAAGGCAGGACACATTCGAGCTTTACGTGTTCTGCACACATTGTTTAACTCCCTTCGGAGCTCTGGTTTTGAACCCTGAAAACTACAGAGGTATAGCCGTAAGTAGAAATTTACGCAAATTATTTTGTAGTATTCTGCAATATCAATTAACAAAATCCCCTGTTTAAGAATATATGTTCGGCCTCAACATAGCGCAGGGGTGTAACCCACTGGCTGTCAATCCAGACATTTGGAGGGGCTAACCAGAGCATTATACACAACGCTAATGATCCGCCAGGCAGGTGCAGCTCCGGGCTCCACGCCTCGAAGGAGCCCACCTTCAGCTACTGGAGGTCCCATCAACTCGTCTTGTGGAGCCAGGGGACGAGGATGGAGAGCTACTGGCCAACCGAAAGAGAAGACCAAACTCAAAGAGAACCCCAGTATCAACGTCATGCACTGGAATGCAGAAGGGGTTACCAACAAGAAATCAGAGCTCGAACAGTTCCTGTACGAAAACAACATTGATATCTGCTGCATCCAAGAGACACACCTGCAAGAAGGAAAACCATTTAAGATCAGAGGTTACCAGATTTTCCGGTGTGATCGAAGAGGAAGAAGGAAAGGCGGGGTGATAACCTTGGTCCGAAACAGCGTGAACGCCAGCCAGATCAAACCCTTTATGGAAGAGGCAGAATATATCAAGATCAATGTAACAACCAGCAACTCTGTGATTGACATTGTCAATTATTACTGCCCTAATGACAAGAATCTCTCACTTGACACAATCCAGGTCCCGGACTGCCACTTCCTCATTGCGGGAGACTTTAATAGCCAGTCCCAGAGCTGGGGATACAGAACACTTGATAAACGAGGAGAAGACATTTAAGCATGACAAGATGAAAAGCACCTTTTACTTGTCAACGATCCCACAGATCAGCCTACCTTCTACTCGAGCTGGTGGCACTCGACAACAACGCCAGACTTGGCATTTTGTGCAGAAGACATTCACAGAAGCCTCAGTCGAATGGTCGGATCGCAGTTAGGAGGAAGCGACCACCGCCCAGTCCTCCTCTCTCTTTCTGGAAGTATTTCGACAAGTTCACCTTAACATCCAAGGTGGAACTACAAAAAGGCAAATTGGAGTCTGTTCGGCATTCGTTCCAATGAGCTTACCCAAAATATAGCAGTAGAAGGGAGAAACATCAACAATGTGGTCAAGGAATTTAATTCAAGTATCCTCAAGGCTGCCAACGAAGTGATTCCTCGAGGGTTCAGAAAAAACTACCGCCCCTACTGGACAACAGAACTGCAAGCAGCACATGATAAACTAGACAAGGCCAGAGAAGATGCAAAGGGTAATCCCTGTCATGAAAACCACTTCACGCTACAACAAACTAAAGCCAGGTATCTAAAGACCAAGCCTGGGGAGAAAAGAATAAGCTGGAGGGAAAAGACAGCAGGGTTTAATTTAGAAAGAGCCACCACGAAGTTATGGAGACTGACTAAAGCACTGAATGATGAGGGTGTCGGGGAGAGAGAAGATTACTATTGAAGAAGATGAAGAAACACTGACAGGAGAGATGGCTGCAGATGCCTTTGCGAAGGCATATGCAAAAGAAAGCAACATTTCTATACCACGAATGCGTCAAAAAGCGGTTAGAAAAAAGCAAAAGGAATGAACAGACACAAACATTCATGATGCAATGAAAGGTGACATTAGTTTAGCAGAACTGAAGAAGGCTATTCGCCAATTGAAGAAGAAGAAATCTCCCGGGCCAGATGGCATTACGAATGAAAAGATCCAACATCTTGGTAATGCATCTCTCCGCAAGTTGCTAGACATCTTTAATCTCAGTTGAACCAATGGAGAGGTTCCTCAGTGCTGGAAGGAAGCCGGAATAACCCCTATTCTGAAAAAAAATGGAAGAACAAGACGAAAGTGCTGAGCTACCGTCCTATCAGTCTTACAGGCTGCATATGCAAGACCATGGAGCGGAGCGGTTGCAGTGGTACCTGGAGTCGGAGAACATTATAGTTTCAGAGCAGGCTGGCTTCAGAAGATACAGGAGCACAGAAGATAATAATAATAATAATAATAATAATAATAATAATAATAATAATCGTTATTTATTGAGGGTAGCACTTCAAGTACACGGCCTGATCTAGCAGAGGCCCTCATTAACATATATACACATTTTTAAAGATCAAACAACACATCTTGCACAGGGCATAGAGGACACTTTTCAAGCCAAGAAGGTGATGCTAGCTGCCTTTATCGATCTGCAGAAGGCAGTTGACAAGGTGTGGAAGGATGGCCTCCTCGTGAAGCTCTGGCGCACAGGCATCGGTGGCAACATGTTCCGATGGACCAAGTGATACCTACACAATCGCAGAGCTAGGGTGCTGGTGGATGGACAATCTGGACAGAATGTATTGCTGAGACAAGGGGTGCCACAAGGCGGAGTATTATCACCAACTCAGTTCTTACTCTTCATTAATGACATTGTAGCACAGCTATCCAATGGGATCCAAGCAGACCTCTATGCAGATGACCTCGTACTTTTGTGCACCGAGGAGTACACAACGACTGCCACGTACAGAATGCAGCTGGCCGTGGACAGAATTACAGCTTGAGCCAATCGCTGGTGTATTACCATCAACAAAGAAAAATTATCAGCCATGCTATTCTCACTGTCCACCAAAACCAAGGTTGGCAATCTGACAATGGGCGGTACTCCACTCGATAATGAGGACCAGCAGACATACCTGGGAGTCACCTATGACAGATGATTAACATGGAAAGAGCACATCCAGAACGCAGAGGCAAAGGCCAGAAGAAAACAAAACATCATGAGGAAGCTGGCAGGAACAAAGTGGGGTGCCAATGAAAGGATCCTCAAGTATGGATCCAGCTCATGGATGACAGCAGCTAAATCTCATCAACAAAACCTCGACAGAGTACAAAACCAGGCACTGCGCATCATCACTGGTGGAATGAGATCAACACCAATAGAAAAAATGGAGCAGACAGCAGGCATCCCCCCACTTAGCAAAGGAAGGGAATGCAAAGCACTGATCCAAGCTGCAAAGTTCAAATCGTTCAACAACCACCCGATGAAGATCAGGCAAGTACAACTGTCATTAGGAAGACTTAAAAGATCAAGTTTTGTGAAAGAGGCAACAGCACTTCAAAGGAAACACCAAGAAATGTTGCCAGCACAAATAGAAGACGCAAACCACACCCTTAATCCTCCACTCTGGGAAAACAAACTAGAGAGCATAACTATTCGCACCACAGTACCTCATCTCACAACCAAAGATGAACACAGTGATATGAGCAAGAAGGCCCTGCCCCTTGCCATGCTGGAAGAAATGTACCCTCAGGAGACATGGATAAGGACCTACACAGATGGATCAACCAAAGATGCAATTAGGAGCGGAGGTGCTGGACTGCACATACAGTATCCAAACAGACAACATGAGTCAGCTGCAAAACCGACAGGCAAACACTGCACAAACTACAGAGCTGAAGTCGAAGCACTGGTTCATGCAGCTAATACCATCAGCAGAACAGCAGACCCTATTGCACAGATTGTCTTTTTATCTGATGCCCGCTCCGTCCTTGAGGCTATCACCAAAGGTAAGCTGCCACAACTTGAAGACGCACTACAAACCATCAAATGCTTTCGGATAGCATTGCAGTGGATCCCCTCACACTGTGGAGTCCAAGGAAATGAGATGGAAAAGGTGGGCCCAGAAGAGAATCAGACAGAAAACATGGTTACCCATACAGAGATGAAGACTATCATCAAGTCACTCTATAGAACACCTCAATGAGAAGATGCCTACCATCATCTCTCGAGGCCAGACCAAGTGACCATTTTTCGTCTCAGAACTGCACACAACAGACTAAACCAATACATGTACAGGCGGTTCCACCTTACGACATCGCCCGCTTGTCCTTGTGGAGAAGCAGAACAGACCACAGAGCACATACTTCAATGTTGCAGTACGTATCAGCTGCTGAGAGAGGAGATCTGGCCTTTGTCAACCCCTTTTCTTGAAAAGCTGTATGGGCCTGTGGAAGAACTGCAGAAAACCACAGATTTCATGTTGAGAACGGCTCTCCAAGTGTGATACCAGCAATCGAAAAGAAGAATTAACAAAATTTGCTGAAGCAAACAACCTAATCCCATAATGCCAAATTGGTTATAGGAAGAATGCAAGAACAGCAGACCATATCATGTCTTTGAAATCAATTATTGACAACTATACACCTGTGCAAAAGTTAAGCACCACCCTATTTTTACGCACATGCGAGGGTATATTCATGTGCTATGAAGAAAGCAATAGCATAAACATTTATGTACCCATCCATCTTAGTGCAAGAGGTAATAATGCAACTAGAGAAATGCTGATTATGATGGTGGGGAAACACTGTATGTTTTTGTTTGAACTTGAAAACGAGGCCTGAATATGGTTACGTTGACACAACTGACAACTATTGCCCTACAGTTGACACACGTGGCTAGATTGTCATTAATGGTGTCTGAAAACGAAGTTTAACATCTGTGCACGAGTTTGAGACTGTCATTATTAATACCGGGTATATCCACCTTGTGCCTGGATGACGGCCTGGACACGACGTCTCATGCTGGTCACCAACCGACTGATACGCCATTGTGGTATTCGTTGCCATTCAAGATGGAGTGCGTCTGTTAATTCCTGTAGGTTCTGCACAGGAGGATCCCTCCTTCTCACCATGTTTCTCAGAATGTCCCAGATATGCTCAATAGGGTTCATGTCAGGGCTCCTTGCTGGCCATGGTAGGGTTTCGATGGCATTCTGGCGGAGGTATTCATGCACAGCTCTAGCACGATGTGGTCGGGCGTTGTCATCCATGAATATAGGGTGGGTTCCAGGTGCATGATTTACAAAATGAGGGACCACAACTCTATCCAGTATGGAATCTTGATATCTTTGTCCATTTAGTGTTCCAGGTACAGTCAACAGATCCAGCTTACAATCAAATGAGATGCACCCCCATATCATAACGGAACCTCCACCAAATGGAACTTCTTCCATGATGTTACGTTGGTCGTACGCCGTGCGTCTGGACCTCCATACACGAGTTCGACCATCTGTGGCATGAAGCAGGAACCGACTTTCATCGGACCAGTGTACCCGTCTCCAGGATCTCATGTTCCAGTGTCTTCTTTCGTTGCACCACCTCAGACGCTCCTCTTTGTGGTATGCAGTGAGGAGAGGACGTCTGACAGGTCTCCTAGCTTTCATGCCAGCAGCATACAGTCTCCTTTTGACGGTAGACATTGACACTCTATTGCGCGTTTCCCATTGCTGGCTGAGCACTCTGCTGTTGGTGAATGGAGATCTCCTAACAAGGCGTACTAGGGCTCGATCATCACGGGCAGTAGTCTTCTTCGGTCTTCCAGATCTAGGCCTGTCGTTCACCTCGTTAGTTTGCCCATGTTTTGCAATCAAACGACTGATTACAGTATGGTTAATGTTCAGCTGTCTGCCAATCTCTCTGCATGACATACCAGTGGTATGCATGCCTATGATTTGCCATTTCACACGATCACTTAACCTTCGTCTTGCCATAGCGGTTCACAATCAAGAGCTAATTCTCTCGGTACAAATAAACCACGGTCATGAACACAAATTCCTAATCTTGTCGCCTAAATCTGTATGTAATGTTCTACACCTCAAACTGGACTTTTACATAACTGAACACGTGTGCTGTTTCCCGCCACGCACGGACATCAAGCGGCGTGAAGTCATGCATGCATGTGCATTTCGTACTTGGAATTATGTCAGCTAACGCGGGGACAAAAAGTATGACAGCCTAGTTGTACCATCATGTTTCTACGTTCTATTGTTTTTGCTGGTGCTTAACTTTTGCACAGGTGTATATATTAATGCCGCTACTAAGAAAAATATATTCTGCTGTTTTGTGGATTTCAAGGCAGCCTTTGACACGGACTCTCGAAGCAACCTAATGTAAAAATACTACAAGCTGGTATTGATGGCAATTTACTAACTGTCATCGAACGTTTTCCAAAGGCAGCAACTGCAACCAGTCAAATTACTTTCAAAATATTCAACAGGTTACCTGTATATTTACCGTGAAAATGGGATTCTGGGAAGTCCGGGTTAAAAGCATATAAATCGATCCCAAAACGTTCAATGAGTGGGTTAGGTTATATATGGGCGGGCACAGCCAAATGTGGATTCCTCAATAGAGACGGAATTCAGCGCAGATTACTTATCAAGACAAGAAGGACGTGTGCCAAATCTGCTAAGAGAACATACAATACTAGATTTGCTGGAGCGTCGCAAGCTGTCGCGTCTAATCGCGGTGTACAATGGCATTGATGGCCTAGTGTTGGCAATGCCGTCTGCCATGTTTATTGCTGGCAAGAGACAAATACATGCAAGACAATATAGAAATTCCCTAAATAACTCAATAAAGTCACGCTGAATTTAACAGTCAGACATTTTTTTGTGAGAATAATTAGTCTGGAAGCGCCTAAAACGAATTTTATATGAGCCAAAACGACGGAGGACATGGGACCGGCAGTTGCTATAATGGGAATGGTGACAGTTTGGGGTTTATAGAACTAACAATTCACTTATAGATTGAGAATATGATGCCTTCATAAACAATAATGATTCAATTTTAAATGCATTGCACTTTTCCGCATTATGTAGCATTGGCGTAAGTTTAGTTTACTCATCGTTCTCGGCATTAGGGAATAGGTACACCAAACACGATCGAATTTGAATTTCGTGTGCGTTTCGCATACGTCCAAAATTCGTGGCATGTGGTGTGTGCATTGGGTGCGCATATGAATTCGTGTTTGGTGTAAATAGACCTGTAGGCTCTGCAACAACTATAACATACATAACATGTTACTGAATAAACGCGTTCTTAAGGGTATAAAATTAAACTACATTGTCTAATTAAGTCATATCACCTTTTTGATAACTTCAAATATAAAACTGCCCAGAGAACTGCTTCTCCGCTCTCCAACAGTTTTTAAACGCCGAATTTATGTTGGTTGTGTTGTTCCCTATTTGTCTGTCCTATTGTGCTTTGTAGAACATCACAAGGTGTCTGGGTTGTGTCATTACAGACCAGGACTTATGGTGGCGTATGATGGGTTACTATGTAGGCCTACGTATTTGATTTTGAGAGATCTGGTAAAAGATATCTTACTGACTTATATCATATCAAGTGTCAACATTTATGCCCTGGTAATATTTAAAGTCGCAGAATCACGCGTGTGTGCGTCGTGCGTGCGTGCGAGGATGCGTGCGAGCATGCGTTGAAAATTGTGAGTGGCTGAGCTTTTAATAAAATTGTTTTTAAAAAATCGCCATGCCCGGAGTTATAAATTGCCTCATTGAAATTAATGTCCGGTATCCGGTCCAACAGTCAGCCAGTTAAGACACCTAGTTATAAATCGTGTGCGTGCGTGTGGTCGGACGGGTAGGTGTGCGGTTGCGCGGACAGATGGGTGGGTGGGGAGAGAGGCAGGAAAATGTTCTAAATAATTATACTTTTATTTCCCAGAAAGTTATGGAACGTCCCCACTCATCGCAGGGCTGCGGTGGATGTTGAGAAACAAAATAATAAGAATGGCAGAAACGCCATAAGTGGCACTGAATTACGTGAGTGTCACGGACGTACGGAAGCGGCTGGGATGAACGGAAATGACGTAGAGGGAATTGAAACATTCACATAAGAGCGTCCATATGACAGACAGTAGGCGCGGTCCCGCGATATCCATTCATTTCACAATTTGCAAAGACGCAATTAATGGAAATGCGTTGCCCTCCATCCACGTTTTTGTTTTGTTTTGTTTTTTGCCCTCCATCTACGTTGATGAACGCTATTTCCACGATCCGTGATAGCATTTACATTGCAACAATGTGAAAGAGAGTTATCTTGATGAAGGACATCTAATTACAGACGGGCAAAATGCTGTGCACCAATACTAAAGTGCCTGTAGCAAGTCCTATTGAATTAGAACAGATACGGATAGGACTTCACCGACTGATATGTGTCCCAAGTAGCTGACGTCATAGTCAATTCACCTTTCCAGAATATCCATCTATCAAGCTGACGTCAACTGACGTCATAATCAGCCTCGCGCCTTGTAGGATGACGTCATAATCATTACGGCATAAGTAATTATATGTAGCCTGTCATTAACTCTTAATAGTTAGTTAGAGATGAGCTGATCATAGCTAAAAACGGAAATGTGAATTACGGCACTACTTAACTGAGGTCATAATCCGGATGACAGATTCAGATTATTTGTTGGAACAAAAATCTACATACATATAGATATAGCCATACATAGATAGTCTATGCGATATACAGCTAACAATAAGTAAAATATACATGATATATACAAGACATGCACGCACGCGCGCGCGCGCACGTGCGCACGCACGCACGCACGCACGCACACACACATGTGCGCCGTGCGCGCGCACCCACGCATACACACAGGTACGTACATACGCACGCACACAAACACGAACGCCCACCCGCTCGCCCTCCCTCCCGCACACACGCACGCACACACATATAAGATGACATCTACGAATTAATGCTGACTGCTCTGTTATCAAGTTAATTGGTTATATCAATATATGAGCCGAAACTACATATCATTCATAGTAAGTGTAAATTTGAAGTTAATGTTGAAGTTAATGGTCTGCTAGGTACTGTGCATTAGTTACAGTGGAAACCTGACTGACCGTTGCGTGAAACCTCCACCAGGATCACTGAATACGTAGCAGCATCACCACTCGCCATATATCAATATCCCATGACAGTTTAATCACCATAAGATTTTATGACACAGAAGATAACGATGTCACCTCTTCACCCAGCCGTCACAGAAACGGACGATAAGGATGTAATGTACCAACAGAAAAATGTGTTGCCGATCTGATCAGCAATTACTAATGATGGTGATAGGTTAGTGGACTGTTTTGGAGCCACGGCATTCTGCCTTTTCATGAAACAATCAGTCGCATAATTAATACCGGTTTGAAGACTTCGGTGTCACCATTATTGTAGGGCACTATGAACACAAATGTGTCCTGTTCAGTGAGGGAAGCAAAATTTACAAAATCATTAAGGTAATTAAATAGGAATTGTCTTTCACTATGGTAAAATGGACATTTTATAATAAAATGTCTCTCATCCTCAACAACTTAAATATTACATAGCGAACATACTCTTTTTTTCTACAGGAGTTTTGGGAATTGTATGTCTCTTCACTTCTATCTGGAGATCATGTGCACTATACATTTCTGGTCTGAATATCCTTTTATTACGGCAAAGATTCGTCTTGCTGATACTGCCAATAAGGTGATTGATGGATCTGGATATTATGAGATAATGAACACGCACACAGGTTTATATGAAGGAATGCGTGTCAGCTGGTAGAAGGCCTTTGGAGATTAGTGCATTGAATAAATATAGGTAACCGTAATCAACAACTTGGACAGCATTATAGAGAGTGCCATCCTCTAAAGACACCTTATAGATGGCATTGACAGGCAGTTTATTGAAGCATTTAATGAAACCAGAAGAGAAACTACCACCCACAGATTAACGTTCATGTATATGGAAATTGTGGAGATAAAACTACAGTTTCTTCATGCAGAATGAGATGGTAACTGGGGCGAAGATCTTACCACCACTTCACATATGTGTCAATTAGCGAAAAGTGTTGGTCAGAGAATCTGCTTCAGCGCATCATTAATTTTCCCGCTGAAAAGTTACATACATGTTGACATCGTAGCAAATAGGTATGAGGGAATCCGAGATACAGGCGTAAGTTTGGAAGATGTCAGTGCTTGTCATAGCAGGCGATCCAAACAACAGTCTATGCTGTTCAAATTAAAGCCCAATTTGCCGATCAACGACTGGTCAGCAATACCATCATATGTTTGATCACAAAGCATCGTGTTAAAGAAACTGTGCAAAAGCCTTTAATTATTGGTATTTTCTAAAGACACTTGGTCAGCACCACATAATATCTTACAAACAAACATAAATTTGTTTCGAGTTATTCGTTTTTCAATTAAAAAATAACATAATAAAAGATTTATTGTGCAGGTCTATGAGGTCAGAATTGGAGAATGCCCCTTTACTTATTCGGAATACCTGTTACAAATAAATGAATCCCATTTGATGTCAATTTTGAGAAATTTCCACACAATTTACAAACGTACATTTAGGAAATCTATAATCAGCATCATAAAATTTACCTAAAATCATTCTACAACATTGGGTGGCTTTCTCTGTAGAACCCCTCAAAATCTGTTATCCATGGCCCCTCAACTACAACCCCGATCATAATGATATGGTTTCATTAAATAAACACACGATGGTCTACTTTTCGAACACCAGCTGTCTACTTCTAAATTCAAATCATTTTAGCATAATGTCGTCTCCTAGGGTGAGTTTTCGCGAACACTTAGATTTATTACGCTTTCAAACTCCATTCATTTCAATACAGTCACATGACTTACTCGATTAATTCTACCTCGATTCACGGTTATCCTGTGCTCCTACTCGAGTATGAACACTGACGCTTTGCCGCTACAGTGCAGCTCAGAAATATTTTAACATGTTTCCAAAGCAAAAACTGAAACATGTTATTTATTTAAAATTTTGAGCACGATGTAACAGATGTTCTGTTGAGATTTTGGACTTAATTCACCTTTCATGAGTATCCGTCTATCAATCTGAATGTAATAGGATGTCATAATCAGTTAAACGGCGTGTAGGATGACGTCATAATCATTACGTCATAAGTGATTCTATATGACCCGTTGTACGAATTGTATGTCTCTACTATTTAATAAACATGCTGTTGAATATTTTGAAACTAGTTTGCCTGGGTGCTGTTGCTGCAACAGCACCCAGTCATATTCAACAGCTTACCTGTATAATTTTCTGGAAATTGATAGTCAGGATCGATCGATCCCAACACGAGTGAGGTGTGGGTAGAGCTTAGCTATAGATTGGCGGGGCATAGCTAAAAATTGAAAGGTCCATTTGATTGGAAGCCGTTTCTACCATGGCTTCCAATCATATTATGTCCAAACTATTCAACCGCGCGTTTTCTTTTGTTTTGGAAACGCAGTAAGTTATCTGTGAGATGTACTGTACTCTAGTAATTCGAGTAGCGACTCTAGTTATGGCCAAAATCTCGACCCTATTAGTGTTTTGTTTGTTTATGTCAAATATTTAAATCTACATAAACTCACGCTATATTACACATACAAAGATATTATTCTGTATATTATGCATTTCATGTTTCAGATATATGGTCATTGTTCATCCAATGCGTTCGCGTTTCTTCTGTACACGCGGCAAAACGACAGTCATTGTGGTCGTTATCTGGATCCTAGCATTCAGCGCCTCACTACCAACAGTATTCATTATGGTAAGGGACTATACAACACAGCTCATATACAAGTTAACATATTAAAAAAACAAAAAACCCCAGAAACATGTTATTTAGTACACACGATATAAGAAATATTATGTTAAAGGAACGGAAAAGGGAAATAACAAATGATGTTCATTGGTAATTTTATATAATAGTAAATAATCTACCACCGGTAAAAAATGGAAATGAATCGGGATTATTTGAGAAAAGCATTTACTAAATCTAGGAGCACTTAACTTGGAGCCAATTAGTGACCAAGCTGGTGCTTCTCACTCCACAGTGTGTCAGGTATACCGCATAGGACTGCCTGAATATAACGAAAGCACACCTGAATATAGTTTTGTAAGTGGTATGAATAGTATTTTCTATAGGTACCGATGAAAAGCGATTAACTCACTAATTCGCTATTGATCCTTTTGAAAACTTTATATTTGAAAGCCATTTTTTGGGTTGAAGCATTAAGTTTCGGTCAAAATGATTTCAAAATACACTGCTGGATTCCAACGTCACAATATGAATGACGCCTACTGAATATTTGGAAATTTGTGGGACTGAATGTCGCCCCTGTCTCTGGAAACAACGACTTTCAGCCAAATTGTTTTAACCCTTTGAACCAGACAGACCATTAATTGTTACTAATTGGTTCCCGCCAGAATGACATAAATGGTATTTAGCTGAATTTTTCTAATTATTCTGATTTCTTTGTGTTTTTCACTAGTGGGTATAGGTTGAGTATTATATAAAGCTGCCATTCAAGAGCATATTTTAGTTCCCTGATCCTTTCCTTTAAATATTTTGAACATACTTGGATTGTAAGACATAGCTTAGGTATTCAAGTGAAGATGATATAGGCCACATTTGAGCTTAGATTACCGCGCTTCCTGGCTGGTTACATTCATTAACCCTTTTGAACCAGACAAACAATATACTATAAATTGTGAGAAATTTTATGTTGACTATATTGAAACTAATTTGACTGGAAGCTGTTGCTGCCTCTGGCAGTATTAGGCTCCTGTCGAGAATGTTAAAAAACATTTAGTAGCTTACCTGTATGGTTTCCTTGAAATTGGGATACTGGAACTGTAAGAGTCCAAAGGGATTAATGAGTATTACCGGACTTCATAAACCACCACCCGCCAATTTCTAGTTAAGTTCAACCAATTCACCTTTCCAGAGTACCCACCCATCATATGACGTCATAATGAACTGAGTGATGTGTACAATGACATCATAATGAATGACGTCATGAATGACGTCGATAAGTACGTCACGAACGCATATTTGAAGACGGTCTATGCGTTGTTGTACACATTTTTTGCATTTACTATTTAATAAATATTCTGTTGAATATTTTGAAACTAATTTGACTGGGCGCTGTTGCTGCCATAGGCAGCAACAGCACCCAGTCAAATTAGTTACAAAATATTTAACAGCTTCCCTGTATAGTTTTCAGGAAATTGATAGCTAGGGTATTTGGGGATCGATCAATCCCAACATCGCGAGGTGTGGGTGGAGCTTAGCTAGTGATGGGCGGGGCATAGCTAAAATGGAAAGGTCCATTCTTTACGCGTGTTGGTGAGAGAGTTGGGGGTCAAATACTTTCAAAATCCATGAAATAAGAATTGGTAAAAGTCCAAAAAAAGCTTTACTGTCCACCTTTAAGAGACTAGGTTGTAAACTTTTGGTGAATTTGTGCGTTTCTCTCTGGACATTGCTTCTGATATTAATCTCGGAGGTATTTGCATAAAGAAACACACTTAAGAAAAGATGAATAGCTGTGTTGGCATATTCATTAACCCGCTTGGCGAAGGTGTGGAATAACGAGGTAACGATGTGATGCTATTTCGGGAAGATAGACATTGCCTCTCTTTGACAGCTCATATCGTCATTGTATGGTCACAGCTATAAATCTGCCATATCTTAATCTGTATCTATGTCCAGAAACACGTCCTGAGCTACGCTCGCTGATGATATGTGACATGTGACATAACTCAGCTTTCTTGCCAGTCAGTTTTCAGGTGAACTCTCAGTGCAAGAGCAATAATAGACGGGTCCATTTCTAAATATGCCCCGCCTATTTCTAGTTAAGTTCAACTAAGTCACCGTTCCAGAGTACCCACCCATCATATGACGCCATAATGAACTGCGTGATGTGTACAATGACATCATAATGAATGACGTCATGAATGACGTCGATAAGTACGTCAGGAACGCATATTTGAAGACGGTCTATGCGCTGTTGTACAAATTGTTTGCTTTTACTATTTAGTAAATATTCTGTTGAATATTTTGAAACTAATTTGACTGGGCGCTGTTGCTGCCATAGGCAGCAGCAGCACCCAGTGAAATTAGTTACAAAATATTCAACAGCTTCCCTGTATAGTTTTCAGGAAATTGATAGCTAGGGCATTTGTGGATCGATCAATCCCATCACGGCGAGATGTGGGTGGAGTTTAGCTAGTGATGGGATGGGCATAGCTAAAATGGAAAGGTCCATTCTTCGCGCGTGTTGGTGCGAGACTTGGGGTCAAATACTTTCAAAAGTATTTAAATGCAAATGCAAATAATTCACATTAGTTTCAAATTCAAACTGTGTTCAAATGCAAGTTAAAATGCAAATAGTTTTTAAAAAGTATTTCAAATACTTCAAAAACCTTCAAATGCTTTTCAGTTATATATTACCTCTATCCGATATAACGATTATGGTTTCTGAGATGATGTGGCTTACAGATTTGTGTCGATTTATGTATCGAGTTATATATATTTTGAACCCTGAATTCTTAGCATCCTAATTTCAAGCTAAATATACTGGTATGTTGTTGAATATTTTGAAACTAATTGGACTGAATGCGCATAGTCAAATTAGTTTCAAAATATTCCGCAGAATGTTTATTAAATAGTAAAACCATCATAGGCATATCAATTCGCACAACTGAAGAAATTTTCAATGTTCATCACGGGGCTAGATAGATCATTCATTAGGCATTTTGATTGTAACGCCAGGTTACATGCGATGTAATTGATTATGACGTCACATATGTACGTGTCAGATCGGATGCATCCATTAACGGTGGAACAATATGAACAATGGTCATGTCACACTAATACAGGAAAGGATAATATCGATATCCAATTGGTGAGATTTCCGAAAGTGCTTTGTTAAATTATGGCTTTTTTCTAAACAGCCAGACAAAAGCGAGGTTATTTTTAAATGAGAATCTGTAGGGTAATGGGGCACCAGAAAGAAGGGGTTCATGATACACACTGATTATCCACAAACATTTGTGTCAATGACTGATTATTTAGCATATGGTTGGATTACCCTTTGGCACAATAGACACTGTGCATAGAGATTTCAAAATTTATGGGTGGGGCTACGACAACTAGGAGGTGGGGGCTTCCGAAATTTGAATAGAATACAAAATTCACACCCACTAACGCCAAACTGAATTTCTATCCGTATGTATATTATATTCAGAAATCTGTGTGATGACCTTTGATAGAATTTAGATTTCAACAACTCTTTGCGAATTCAATCATGTGAGACATTCCACTCAGCAGCGTAGCAAGGTGGAGGCAGCGGTTGCCTGGGTAACCAGCTTATGGTGGCATAACCAGATGTAAAACCTAATAATATAACAACCATCTGATGATTCATATTTATCTCCGGAAATGCAGGATAGATTGTCTCACAGCATCCAGATTTCCAAGGTTTTCTAACAGAGGATCCCATACTCCATTTCTGCTTTGACTATACCACTGGATCAACCGTTGAATAAGAGGTGCCAAAATCCTACAGAACGCTTATTCAGGACCTGACCCCGCATCATATGAGCTAATACTTGAATATGGAATATCACATATGCTTAGGTTAATGGTTGCCTTTGCAGCATCGTAATATCATTCGATTACATTATATGTTGGGTCAATGTTTGTAATTGAGTGGCACAGTCGGCACCGCTGATATGGCGTTATGCCAACGTCGGCACAATATTGATAAAATTATAATTGGACTTTAATTATAATCGGCATGATTGTCGTTGGTTATAAGGTGTAGGGCCAACTTCGAAAAAACCGTAACAATATTAAAGTTGTGTTATAGATGGTGGGCCAACGTATGCCCAATACCCTATAGTCAATGTGTATGATTGACAGTATTGTCATTTGTCATATTAGTTAGGCCAGGATTGACAGAACAGTGACAGAATTACCATTCGGTATAGTAGTTGGACAAAAGTGGACCTAACATCTTACAACCAACATACTTAACAAACATTATGTTCCAGTTTGGGTCAATGTTTGACATAGAGACTATCATCTAATATCAATAAACTAATGTACGTTGATAATTAGGTGGCACAGCCACCACTGATTACGCTAAGCGATTGATTCTCAACGGCGGTAACTCGACAAGTTACTAATTAATCGGTTAAATTAAATCTATCTTTATTACAGTTGGAATGATGGTATTGGACCTTATGTTCAACCAGTCCTATGCCTGAAAAGAACTATGTTGTCTAGATGTTGTTCCTGCTCAAATGCGTCAAGGTATTGCTATACAATTTCAAAATGTTGTTCGAAAACCATCCTAGGAAATTTGCTATAGATCGCCGTCGTTAGAAATATGGTAAATTCCATTCACCCCTTCCTTTAAAGGAAGAATGCCACAGTAAATAAAATACATAAAGTCCTTAAAATCTTTTTCATTACCTTCAGAATATATCATACGTATAAAACATATGCATTTAAATGAAATAAAATGTATATTTCGCGGTACATAATCCTATATAATCCTAACGAACGCAGCTGAAAGAGGGCGCAGTGAAACGTCCCGCGGCGTCACATTGCCATTTGCAGGTGATTAGACACGGCTCTAAATATTTTGCTACTCCCAGTAGCGGAATCATGCACCGGGTACTCGGTAAAAGTCATGCCAGTTGCCAATCTATGTATAACAAACACATCTCAGTCATCGCCTCACCTATAAATGTATATGGATGCATGCATGTACTGTACGTATGTGCACACGTACGCAGATGTGTGTATGCATTTACCTGGGTGTGGGGTGTCCGTGCAAATTAGTGTATTGCTATTCTTCTCCCCTATATCAACCATGACAGTATAGGGTGGATGGCGAATGTCTGAGTGTACGTGGATGTCGTGTGGTGCGTGCGCGTGTATGCACGTGTGTGGGGTGGTGTTTAGGAGGTGGGGTGCGTATCCCAGGGGAGATTTTGAAATCCCGATGTTCATGGACAACGTCAGATCCTGTGTTTCAGGAGATATTCACGTTCAAATTGTTTTATTTTTATATTAGATTAATAGTTGGCAAACATGACAGTGAGCAGCTCATCAAAGGCTTTGCCTATGTGGCGATGCGCCTACATCAGTTAGCTGGTAAATTATGAATTTTCTTTAGGAACTTATCATGCAAGATGGTTTCCACACTTTGGCCATCGACCTGTTAAAACATCCCATATCTAGCTTTATGGATATCTCGGAGACTACTCGTGCAATTTAGCCTACAAATTTTAAACACACGAAATCGTTTGACTGTACACTAGGGCTCCACAAGTTTAGCAGTTTTCTAAAAATCCAGCGAAATCTGAAGAAAAAAAAAAAAATCCAGAAAATCTGAGAAATCTTTGCACAGTTACAAAAAGGAGGGCGAGGGTTTGCACTCTCTAATTGCTCTTGTTTGAACTATTTTATTCTTATTCTCAGAGAGGTTGGGTTCGGTAAGGGACTTGGGTGGCGTGGATGGTTGATGGTGGGGTAGGTGGGTGCGGGTTTATTTCTTCAGTGTCGGGGCACCGCTACGATGGGTTCTCTACTCCTGCCCCTACCCATATTTCAACTACTACATATCGACCCCTACCCGATAGCTACTGCAGCACTTCTCCATATCTACCATGATCATATAGTAACCCATATACCAACAACTACACCTACCCTAATAGCTTCCTCTACTGACTTCACTACGCATGCACGATAAATCATGGATAGATAGCCGTACCATTCACAAATAGAATACCGACCCAGATGTGTCACTCCCCTGTCGCTGCCCTGCCCCAAGACTACCCTTACCATGATCGCCTAGACTAGTCTAGTCTACTAGCCTTGTGTAGCATGCGAGTCTAGCCTAGCATACTAGTCTATGCTAACTTAAGTTACTCGCATAGTCTGCCAACCTAACCTAGTAGCCTGACTACTTGCCTAGTCTACTAGCCTGCCTCCTGACATACTGGCCTGTCTATTGTCCTAGCGTATTAGCCTGCCTAATGACCTAGTCTGCTAGCCTGCCTGACGGCATAGCCGTCTATCCCACCTACTGGCCTAGCCTAATAGCCTGACTAATTCACTAGCCTATTATCCTGCCAACTGGCCTACCTTGCTAGCCTGCATACTGGCTTAGATGTCTAGTCTGCCTTCTGGCGTAGCCTAGTAGCCTGCCTATTGGTATAGTCTATCGGTACTAGCCGTGCCTAGCAACGAGCCTAGCCTACTAGCGTCACTAGGCTGGACTATTAGGGCACCTAGGCTAGACTACTGTGGCGGCCATGGCAACCTGCAGATAGGATATCCTTCTAGGGCGGCTAGGCTATCCTACTAGGTTGACTAGGTTAACCTGCTAGGGTGACTAGACTGTCCTACAAGATGATACTAGCCTGTGATACGAGGCTGTGATACTAGCTCAGCCTATAGCTGAGCCTACTAGACTAGACTAGCCTGCAAGGATAGACTAACATATTAGGCTATTCTAACCTGTTAGGCTAGGATAGCCTGCTAGGCTGGGATAGTCTGCTAGATTAAGCTAGCCTGATAGGCTAACCTCGATGCGCTACATCCTAAGTTAGTACGCACGCACGAAATCTCTTAAGTACTTTCCAGTCAATATATGAATCATTTGAATCTAATTTCCAATCAGTGGTAGATGACATCCAATCCACGTGGGCGCAATAGACAGAAAATAACATTGCATAGATATGGCCAGAATGTAGAAATTAGAAATTCGGGACCCGAAATATGCCAACTATTATTTCTGCAAAATCTACTACAAACCTTTTAAATTTATCATGTGATCTGTCACAGGTTTTACGAGTTTCATTAAACAGGTACCTTATTTGAAAATATATTCCAACAAATGTTATGTCAATGAACATCGGGCAATGTTTGGGTTGATGCGTTGTCCCATCATGGTGTACCAGCATAGACAGCCAGTGTTGAGCCAATATTAAGACACACGGAGCCAACGTAGTCTTGTTATTTACGCTATATGTTAATTCACCTTTCCAGAGTATCCATCTGTCGTCTGACGTCATTTGACATCATAACCAGCGGCGTGTGGGATGACGTCATAATCATTACGTCATAAAATGATTCTATATGGCCCGTCTTTAACTCTTAATCGTCCGACACGTTGTACGAATTGTATGTCTCTACTATTTAATAAACATGCTGTTGAATATTTTGAAACTAATTTGACTGGACGCTGTTGCTGCCATAGGCCCAGTAAAAATAGTTCCAAAATATTCAAAAGATTACCTGTATAGGTTTCTGGAAATTGTTCAGAGATCGATCGATCCCACCACGAGCGAGGTGTGGGTGGAGCTTAGCTAGAGATGGGTGGGGCATAGCTAAATCTGGGAAGGTTCATTGTTGATTATTGTGAATAGACCATCTTAGAGTAACAGAATATTGGAAATAGAAATATCGCGAAATAGTCCTTTTGCATCGCTATATTGTGATATCGTAATATCAAGGCAGTCAGAATACAGACTTGAATAAAACGACTAGATTTTAAAAGAAGCTGATTTGAATTTTATCGGCCAATTCAGTATATATAAAAGCCACGCTGAACATCCATGCTACGTTCTATAATCCGTCCACCGTTGCCATTCCTAAGAGCTTGCTCAGTTCACGTGTACATCACTATTGCGAACATAGCGCTTCCCAATCTAGCCGATGAAGTAATTGGAGTGCTGATTGAGTTCTTGTTAAGGACGTGCCCGTATTAATGGTCAATTACACATACACCACCGAGTTTTGCATCAATCGATAGGAACACTAAACTAGCAAAATCATTTTTGATTAAGGTGCTTGTCTCAAACCCCTCATCGAACACGAATAAAGGAAACGTATTTTGGTTTCTATAAGTGGAATTTGATTAACGTGACCGCGTAAACAACCGTTGATCTGGAAATAGGTCCCTGGCGTATTTACCTAGATGGCATGACAATTGTCTAGACAGAAAGTCATGACACATCCGGTCCTCTGGGTAAATGACAGACAGACATGACAACCTCAGACCGGTTAGCTGGATGAATTACAAATTTTACGCCATGTATGTAACTAGATCATTAGTAATATTTCCATAAGCTTGATTGACGAGCCACGTGGCTATTTTTCTATTCATAGTACATCGTCAGCAGTACTAGTAGGCCTACATAATGGACCTTTCCAGTTTATCCATCCACCATATAAAGTTACAATTAACTACGTGACGTGGAGGATGACGTCATAATTAATTACAACATGGACGACTCGATTTAGTCCGTCTTACATGCTTAATAGTACGACACGTTGTACGAATTGTATGTCTACAATTTAATAAACATTCCGTCAAATTAGTTTCAAGGTATTCAACAGCTTACCTGTATACTTTTCTGAAAATAGTAATTCAGAGAGTGCATGGATCGATTGCTCGCAGCACTGGTGGGTGGAGCTTAGCTAGAGATGGGTGGGGCATAGCTAAAACTGGATTCCTCGATTTTTGCGCACATTTACGTTGTCCATAGCACACCACAAGTTATACATGGCCTATCATCAACTGTCTAGCAGTACGTATCACAGATCACAAAAGTACATTGCAGAGCCTCTAAAACACATCACTGACAAGGCCGAACTTAGGACTCAGGGGCACTTGTGCAAATTTTCTGAAATTCTTACCCGGTGCCCTCAGAACTGCCGTCATGATGACTAGAAGGAAAATGGAATTCTGTTGGCGGGTCATTGAGGTCAGAGGGCTGTGTGATTTGGCCTCATCTGTCTTATATACGGTACAGTTACGAAATAACTTAAACTGTTTCAAAATACAAAATAACCAAATACTGAACCTAATTGGATTGGAAGACATTGCCGTCTAAGGCAGCCTTTCAATCTAATTAGGCTCAAAATATTCAACTGAACATTTATACATCGTGTTCAAAATTGTTTGAAACACGTTGACTTATTTATGAGCTGTACTATATAGGCATGGCATCTATGCGTGTATCTTAAAGCTATGCAGGGCCCCAAAAACTATGATAAAAACGAATTATTGTGCCACTTTTAGTATGTGTGATTATTGTATTCTGCGGCTGTAGTAGTAGAAACATCCTACAGCTGCAATTAGTCCTTCTTCGCCTTTGCCCACTATGTCTTGTCCTCAGCCGAATTCCTTAGCTTCCTCAGGCCCATTCTTGACTTGAGTGTACTGAGTCCTGGTTTCTTTTAGTGGTCCCTATGAATTTGGGGGCGTGTGCAAATGCACTTGTTGCACTGCCTTAATTCCGCCCCATCAGTCAAAGTACAATAACACATAGCACGCCACGCAATCTACATGTACATAAAACATGCTAGATTCTCAGTTTCCCACAATCTGCAAGCTCGTTAATATTCAGGTAGTCGACAAACTGATCCACGAGATAAAAACAGTCCGGCAAATGGGGTTAGAGTTATCCTGATGCAATAAGAGTCGAGGGAAATCCTTAGAAAACTTTAGTGACAATACGTTTCTTTGAAGCCGCCATTTTATCTTGAGATTTACAGGCGTCGCTATTTGAGATCCTATTGTTCTCGCTGTTTCGCAATGCTCAATATAAAACCATTCAGGTAACGCAAATGAAAATTAATGGTCTATGTGCCGTTAATGTGAGCTGAGTGATGTCGATAGCGCATAGTATGAGTGTTTGTTGCTGCATTTCCCTTCAAAATGTTCTCAAAATACTCAACCACAGTGTAGCCATTTAACCCTCACAAACAAGAAATGACAAATGATGTAAGCAATATTCTGTTGAATGTTTTAAAACTAATTTGACTGGGAGCTGTTTGCAGCAAGTTCCAGCCAGCTTTGGTATATATGTATCCTAAAACAGAGACGCTGAGGTTTCAAGAGATAAGGAGGTAAATAACGTATGTCATGACATATAACCTTTGCATGGATGGATCACGTATACTTCAATATTACAGATAATACATGGTTATGTTATAAAACTTCTTTTCCCATGTATATACACACTAGATCTAATGCAGGGCTGCGGCATCACTTCCGTTACGGATACGAATCATATTGTCCTCAATGGGAGAGAGATAAAGTACTAGAGATGCGACAGCGTATTCTAAACCACACAGATTTTGAGCGTAACCATTTATTGTCTGAATTTGGTCAAGGATATCAAAATATTTGGTCTTTAAATGTCCATTTGTAGGCCCCGAAATCTTCAAAAATATTCTTTTAAATGTCCAGTTTTGCCCGGCTTCGTCATGAAAGATTTAAAGGAGACATTTACCCGTAGATCAGTGCATCTTAGGCCATACGCCGACGTGATGCACATGAATGCAGCTTTGCTTCGCTAGTATTATTGTTTTCAAAATGTCTACGAGGATGTTCGTTTTAGAATCGCTGGTAGCTAACGTTTGCTGTCTATCTATCTGATTGCAAAAACTTTTGTATTCGTGGTTTTATTGAACTTAGACTCAGTGTAGTATTTATTTTATGCCAGGACTTTATCATCTGTTAACATCATATACTACCACAGTATCACAAAGAGATAAAGAGTAAATGTAAGGGTAACCGTCAGTATTTGAATTAGAAAGCTTATCCCGTGCAAATCAAAATATTCTGCCCAAGCGTTTTGAAAATCGTGTGCCTGGAAACTATCAAATTAGTATGAACGTATTCGGTCATTTAACGGAAAACCAATCTCATTCTTTGCTAGTTATTCAGGTGATACGATAGGTCAGACGTAAACTATGCATTCTATATTTAAATTTCTATCAAGCATTCAAAAATTGAGTTCTAATATCTGAACGTAAATGTATATACATTTCGCCAGTCGATGAAGGACGCCATGTTTTACTTTTCAACCAATCAGATTAAAGCACTAGGCTGTCTGCCTCTGTATATATACACTCAATCATATAGGGACAATCTACAGCTTGGCAGTGTGGTGTAAAAGCAATCTATGCAGGTAGGCCGTTTTATATTTTGAAATTAATTTGACTGGTAACTGTTGTTGCCTTCACAGAACTCAAAACCACAGAGGTTACATCATAACGAATGCGCTACACCTATATGACATCACACATTGACCCATGAAAAGAAACAAAACGGCGACACCTGTAAGCTAACAATAAGCTAATGCTCAAGTGGAATTTACTTTGATAAAAAGACGACCGTAAATGATTGCTCTGGAATTTATGGCCCATAATCCATCAGTACAACACCACAGTGGTTAGAAATTCCGACCACTACTCTTTGAAAAAATCATGCCTTGTCCTACGTTTGAGAGTTTCAGTTGAGATGCAAGAGAGACTATATACACATCTTAAATCTTTCTCTATCACACCGGTTTGTTTTTAATCACTTCAAAGTGATTGTTAGTTCAATTGGGAAAATTTCCCGGAACGTTTATTTTTTTTACATCAACCAGCTTTTGATAACAGTATGTCTAGGGTTAGTTTCAATACTGTTGGTTTATAGTATTGACAGAGGATCGAGGTGGTGAGCTGTAACACGATTATGGCGCCTCGCTTAAGATATTAAAACTATTGACATCAAAGCACCGGCGAAAAAACCCCAAGTTTCCCGGGCCATTGCGCATTCCTTTGATGCTTTCCTGTTCGTCTAAGCAGCCTAGTGTAACGACATACACGATCTCTTTGGATAAAATATCGCGTATTTTACATTCAAATGCTTCAAAATCTATTTTTATTCAAGCTCCTCTATTGTGGGAAAAAATATTGATATAAGTTTATATTAATCGATAATTTATAATAATAATAATAATAATAATAATAATAATAATAATAATAATAATAATAATAACAACAACAACAACAACAACAACAACCACAGCAGCAGCAGCAGCAGCAGCAGCAGCAACAACAACAACAACAACAACAATAACCTGTGTCTTAGCCGAAGCATTATGTAGTGGGTGTTCAGATGGAACAGACATTTTCTTTGTAGACTACTATAAATACTCCCGTCGTTATAGTCCAGGAGCTAAAGCTAGGTCAGAATCGTGACGTAGCACACTCAGTATTCGGAAGTTCTGACACTTGCTGTGGCTTGGGGGACATGTCCCACACATTTTAAGCACTGTTGTACAAACAAATTGTGGTAGCACTAATTAGTTATCCTGATTTCTTTGCATAGGGGGTCTAGGCTTTGGCTGTATCCACAGTGCACAACGATATAAGCATGATCGTGTCATAACTCAAAGTAATATCGTATTAGATTCACCATATATGATATTTAGACGGATATCGACCTAACATATATCCAACATACATTTTGCATGCATATACCAAAGGCTTGGTCGACTTGGCCATATATGTCAAGGCAAAGGAGATACAGTGACGATATAAAGAAGAGTTTAGTGACACTGTGATCAGACTGGGGGGATTCCACATTGCGCTAAACTACTTAGCTGTTATTGGAAAGATGTTTGATGACTCTGGCTTAGAAGATCTCCTCATAGAGGCCAACACATATGGTAGCAGCATGGCTGCTGCTCTACTTAAAGGGAAGTCATAAAATCGAGGAGTGAGGGCTCACAAATTGGTTATGGAAGCGCTGCTGCGATTACAATGGCAGTCTTTTTCCAAATGGGTTCAACAAAATGGACAACATGAAGACCACATTACTCCAACAGAATTGGAGAGTCTGGATGATAAAATTAAGATGTGCCGAAGCAGCATTGACGACTTAGATGCACTACAAGAAAATTTCAAAGAGGTGTGTATGTACGTGAACAAATTGCAACAGCTGTTCAAATCCTTTAAAGTTGAGTCAAGCTCGAAATCACACCTGTTCGCATTTTGGAACTCATATATTCATATGGTAGAGCTGCTGCTTGGATTCATAAGAGCTGAGAGAACTGAAGATTGGCAGGCACACCTATCTGCTACTGCTGCTATGGCACCATATTTCTACAGCATGGACAGAACCAATTATGCAAGATGGCTGCCAATGTATCTTGCGGACATGAAGATGCTTCCAAGTACACATCCCCATGTACATGAACAATTCTTGAATGGAAATCATTCCGTAAGTCGCTCAGACCACCCATTCAATCAAGTGTGGACAGATATGGCCTTAGAGCAATCGAGTAATTTGGATTCCAAAAAGCGAGGTGGTATTATTGGAATAACACAAAAGCCAGGAGCTCTGAAGAGGTGGTTTTTAACTAGCCACGAGAGGGCAGCCATAGCAACGGTCACAAAGCAAATGTGTGGGTTACAAGATAGTCACATGTTTGGAGTACATAAGGAAATGGGGACTAATCGAATGAACAGGGATGAAACCGATGTGCAGAAGATACTTTCGATGTTCTCATCAGATATAATGACCAATCCCTTTAATATTGCGGAAAACGACGACAGCGAGTGTCTTCCGCTTGTAAACATTGCAACTGGCGTGGTATTGCCTAGTGAAATCGCCAAGAGACTTGTTTCCGCCTGTGACATTGGTAAGGAGATTATGGAAACTTTTGTTCAGGAGCGGCTGGACACTAACACGAGAAGCTTTTGGGACACGTTGCCACACATAAAACTTAAAACATTTGCCAGCCTAGCACAGAAGAAAAAACTCAAAACAAATGATGAAAAAATTCACAATGTGAGGTCTGACCGCGAACTATTTGGTCGATTAATTATTGCCGCAAGGTCCAGAGATGTTGATTTAAAACTAGTGATGACGTACGAACTGTCTGCTGTTCCACTATCATTGTCACATACGGATGGGACTCTAAGAAAGAATGTGAAAAGTGTTTTGTTAAGTGAACTAGAAAAGGAAGTAAACGTTGATGGACGGTTTCCACCTGTTGACAAGACAGGCGCAACAGCTTATGTAGTAGATGGCATGGCAATTGTGCAAATGGTTAAAACTGGAGGTACGTCTACATTTGGAGAATTGGCTGATAAATACTGGCACATCTTTACAGTTCCACTGAATCAAGAAGACTGCAACAGAGTAGATATAGTTTTTGACAGATATGATAGACTGGAATCTCTCAAAGCGGAAGAGCGGCTAAAACGTGGGTCATCAACAGCATTGGAAGTAAAGATTGCTGGAGAAAATACTCCCGTTCCAAAGCAATGGGCCAAGTACATCAGCAATCCAAGCAACAAAAGTAACCTGGTTGCATTTCTCAGCAAGCGGTGGCGTGATACTGGTCCAAATATGCTATCTGCCGACAATTGCGTCATTCTTGCTGGTGGCTTTAACGATGGAATGGATGTTGTTGTCATTTCAGCGAACAATTCGTCGTATTTGGAAGAACTTCGATCAGATCACGAGGAAGCAGATACGCGTATGATGTTGCACGCGCTACACGCTTCAAAAGACCACATGCGTGTTGTTATACAGTCTCCTGATACAGACGTGGCAGTACTTAGTATATATACGTATCGTTCGCTTCACTGTTCTGAACTATGGTTCCGTACTGGCACAAAGGACAAATTGCGATACATACCAATACATACAGTTGCTCAAGTACTGGGCCCAGCTATCTGTCTATCTTTGCCTGCGTTTCATTCTCTTACAGGTTGTGATAGCACTAGTGCATTATTTGGAGTCGCTAAGAGAAAAGCATTCAATCTCTTAAAGTCATCTGAATGTCATCAGCTTAGCTTAGCCCAACTCGGCGAACATGTTGACTTATCACCGAATACTGCAATTCTATGTGAGAAATTTGTCTGTGAGTTGTATACCACCAGGGATGTGAGAAAGACAGCTGATGAAACCCGTTATTGGCTCTTTTGTCAAAAGAGACAAAGAAATGAAAATCTTCCACCTACATCGAATAGTCTAAAGCATCACACCGAAAGGGCCAATTTTCAAGCTCTTGTTTGGAGACGTTCATTGCAAGCTGTTCAGAATCTTCCATCTCCAAATGGACATGGCTGGAGTATAGTGGATGGTCTACTCAAGCCTGTTGTAATGTCAAAGGATCCTGCTCCATTTGGATTAATTGAACTCACATCATGTAGATGTCAAAAGTCTGCCTGCAAAAGAACAGACCTCTGTCAATGCAAGGCTAACAATCGACTCGGCACTGAAGCATGCCTTTGTATGGGAGGTGAAATGTGTGACAATGTTCAGCATACAATTGTCGAAGATGACTCTGAAACGGATGAGTAACATTCTCTCATTTGCTCACGTGAATAAATATGTCCTGCCAGCTTGTGTAGACATGCACTGCATGTCAGTTAAAAGTTTAATTATGAAAAATGTAGAAAACATGGGCATTGTTGTAGCTAAGGTATTGCTAGTCACAAGAAGACCTAAGTGCCCCAATATGTACAAAGCAACATACGGGTGTCTTAAACGAGGTTGATTATGTATAAATCTGCGATATACGATCACTCCTTTCCATTTTGGTTAAGATTGTATTGATATAACATGCGCTTACGTTTGTGAAAAATTTACCATTGTGAAAATTGTTTGAGAGCTACATTCAACACCTATTGTAAATGGGCTTCTCACGGGTTAGTGATACCACAATTTTCTTGTACAACACGGCTCAGAATATACCCAAGACATCGGTCTAGCATAATATAGAGACAAACCTTCTGAATACTGGGTGTGCTACGAAACCATTCTTCTAGACCCCTTTTGAAAATTGGCTCCCGGACTATTAAGAGATCTATGCAAACTGACATTAAAGAATAAAACAGTACATTTTTTATTCACACCCCTTCATCACTCACATCTGTGTTGCCAACCAGTAGGAGGTTCACGCCAACCATCCTTAGTGCACCGTCAATGCGGGTCTGAAAATGTAGCTTTCCAGTTTTAGCTATGCGCCTCCCATCTCTGGTTAAGCTCCACCTACACCTCGCTCGTGTTGGGATCGATCCATACCTGAACTCCCTGTCTATCAATTTCCAGAAACCTATACAGGTAAGCTGTTAAATATTTTGAAACTAATTTGACTGGGTGCTACTGCGGCCTGTGGCAGCAACAGCACCCATTAAAACTAGTTTCAAAATATTCAACAGAATGTTTATTAAATGGTAAAGACATACAATTCGTACAACGTGTCGGACTATTAAGCATTACGAATTTACTTTGTTTTAAATTATAGATATCTTCATTTTGAGTGCACTTAGTGATACCTAGAAATTTTGACAGAGGATACTCCCCCCACTCAGCCACCATTTAGGGGATCCTCCCATGTACTGTCCTATCGGCTATAGCCAGTAGTAAGATAGAAAAGACTGGGTATTGGAATAGTGAAATTCTGTTGGTTAGGCATGATGTAAGAATATTCTGTACAATATTAAAAATAGGATTAAGTAGGATTTGAAAAAAGAGAGGACATTGACCCTCCCCACTCCCATACCAATTGGCAGATCTGATAGCTATTAATTGCTTGCATATATAACGCAAGACCAATAAAACGTGTAGATACAAGATATTTAAAAATAGAAATTATAGCAGTTGAATACACATTTGCTTGAGTGCTCAATTTGCACACAAAATAATTTTAGTAATATTTATAACAGTTGCGCAATTCACCTGTCCAGAGTATGCACCCATCATATGACGTCATAATCATCTACGCGGTGTGTAGAATGACATCATAATGGATGACGTCATGAATGATGTCGATAAGTACGTCACGAACGCATATTTAAGACGGTCTATGCCTTGTTGTACAAATTGTTTGCTTTTACTATTTAATAAATATTCTATTGAATATTTTGAAACTAATTTAACTAGGCGCTGTTGCTGCCATAGGCAGCAACAGCACCCAGTCAAATTAGTTACAAAATATTCAACAGCTTCCCTGTATAGTTTTCAGGAAATTGATAGCTAGGGCATTCGGGGATCGATCAATCCAAACACGGCGAGGTGTGGGTGGAGCGTAGCTAGTGATGGGCGGGGCATAGCTAAAAATGGAAAGGTCCATTAGGCAACACATCGTACGTATAAGTCACCTTTGCTGTCGGCGGTGAGAATTGCTGCCTTAATTTCTTAATTTTCATATTTATTTTTCTCACGCCCATGACTCATGTGGGTGTTCCAACAGCCAAAACGCCCACTTGGCGACGTCACTGACACCACCTCCGCCGCCGCCCATGTCGCCACCGCCGCCGACGACGACGACGACGACGACGACGACGACGACGACTGCTGCTGCTGCTGCTGCTGCTGCTGCTGCTGCTGCTGCTGCTGCTGCTGCCGCCGCCGCTACTACTACTACTACTACTACTACTACTATCCCTCCAAATGACGGCGGTGCTAGGTAGCACGCATTCTTTCTAGCTTGTTTATTGGCAGAATGCGTGGTAAATTCCTATGAGCCACGTGTATTGAATGTCGGAATTCATGTTAAGATATAAAGTTTATGTCTTAGATAACAATAGCCTGTAGCGGAGCCATGGTAACGAGGAGGAACAATAACCAAGAAGCTAAATGGTCGGTCAGCTTCTTGGTTATATATATAGAGCGGAAAACTAACGAACCTTCTTTCCAGTTTATCCATCCATCATCTGACGTCATATGCCGTCATAATCAACTAAGTGACGTGTAGGATAACGTCATAATTAAGTACGGCACGATTGACTCGATTTAGTCCGTCTTTAACGCTTAATAGTCCGACACGTTGTACGAATTCTATGACTTTACAATTTAATAAACATTCTATTCATTCGGCTGGGTATAGGCAGCAACAGCACCCGGTCAAATTAGCTTCAAAATATTTAACAGCTTACCTGTAGGACTATAGTTTTCTGGACATTGGTAGTCCGGGAGTTCAGTGATCGTGTAGCTCGCAGGGTACGTGCTGGGTCGCCGTCAAATATTCGCCCATCGCGCCGCGATGACCGGAATGGCTGGTTATTTGCGGATCTCGGCGTTGCGGATCCCGTATGACGTCTCTCCGCGGTGTACAAACACCGACTACTAGAGCCGGTGGAACACTGATGTTCCAGTGAGACCGTGCAGCCACTGCCGCTGAGATTGAACCACACGATGTCGTCCCAACTG